>CM069858.1:187711019-188253519 GCA_036172795.1 Pelodytes ibericus | reverse complement strand
CTATTGCTATTCTATAAACCGAACTTTCGGTTTATAGAATGCCAATAGACTTACATGCATTCCATAAACCGAAAGTCGTTCATTATGTCGGTTTATGGAATGTAAGTGTACTATGCTATTGTATTCTATAAACCGACTCTATTTCGGCTTATAGAATGCACTAGTACTACGAATGGACGAATGAACGAATGATTTTCGTTTATTAACCATTCGTTCATTCGGCTTTCGTTAGCTTAGCATTTTCGTTATTCGTTTTTTGGACGAATGGACGAAAATGCTATATTTGGCCAAAAATGCATTCGTCCGAAAACGAATGCACATGTCTAATACAGTACCTTCAAATACATATTTTATACAAATACTGCCAGTTTGTATATTATGTTCTGTGTGTTTACACCTATGTATCTAAGTGGATTTGGTGCTTGACACACTTGCTTGTTTTCTTCTCCTCTGATACATCAGGTGAAACAGAAGAAATTCAGCAGGTAGAGCAAATAAACAGTCAATTAAAAGACAAACACTTTGTTATTGCATATACTTTCCAGAAAATGCAATTACATTTCTAACAAGATTGCTTTTGGATTAAGTAGAAGTTAAATGCGGCTTTCACAGCAGTTGAACAGCTACCTGGGACTTGCGCTATATCACTCCCAGAGTTTTATCGCTTGACGGCTGTTTCTCTGCTTCCAATTACAGGGTTTTTTTTCCCTTTCCTTTTTTTTTGATACCTCTATGTTAATATTTAACAAAGGCAGCTGGAGTGTCTGCCATAGAAAATCAAAGTATAAGAATTTAACTTCTGATCAAAGTAAGGTTATAGATTTTATTCATGAAATGGCTGACATAATGACTTTAAAGAGAGGTACATTAACAAAGGTAATATTTTTTTTTTTGGGGGGGGGGGGATTCACACTATCTAGTAGAGGGCAAACTGTGATGGGGAAATTTATTGATTTGTATGGCAGCATGAAAAAAATAATCTAACAAAAAAATAAAGTTGCTAGTCTGTTTCTCTTCTTTTACTTCCTCTTGCTTCGTACAGTTTCATTAACTTTTACTGGTCAAACACTCAAGTGTTGGGACTTTCTTCTATCTCTCCACCCCACCACCATTTGTAATAAAAATGGATTAACATGAAACACATTATATCTTCAATATCTCCAGTTTAAAGGGGCATTTCTTTTAATGTGTATAATTATTTTATTCAACATGACAATAAAAAAAAAAAACTTTTAAAAAATAACCAGTCGTCCTTTCTTTCTTTCTTTTCTCCTTTTATGTTAACAAGTCAAAATTGAAATTTACAATAGAAATCACAAAATTTAGTGATACTCAATATACTTAAACATTCCACCATTCCACCATTCTACAGGTGCCATAACCGATGAGAGGGAGACGGAAACGCAAGCAGGGAAGTCAGTCCTATTGAGGGGGGAATTAATCTGGGGGGGGCTAATGATTTAACATTACCCATGGGTACAACTTTTTATGTTTTACCATCTTCCCCTCACCTTGAAAGTACCCTCCTTTAAAAGGAGCATTTCAACCTACAAAGTCCAAATTATTTTTTTTACATAATTGCAGAATCATATAAAGTAAACAAAAATATACAGATATGTTGGGTATATTTTTCCTCAGCTCTTTCTATCTCCTGAAGACTGCAAAGCAAGTGTAATCAATTGCTGTTTCTCTAGCAACAGCACTGCCCATCTCGCCTTCATTATTAAAAATCACTGAATAATAAATTGTTTTCAATATAAAATAACTTGAAAAAAGAGTGTTAAAGTAAAAATTAGTCAATCTCACATATGTTAGATACATGTAGGGGTATCATGTTTTGGCTCTGTGCAGAAAATGGGTGTTCACAAGGAGCCAACCAGCAGGTTTGATTGGGGTGGATAAACTATCCTTGTGCAATGTAAGCTACAGCAGGGAAATTGTAAATGCTTTACATACCTCAATAAGAGAGAGCGAGAGAGAACATCAGTAATTAATTTCTGACATCTACATACAGCGTGTCATTTTTGGAAATCATTCGTAATTAGTCATTAAATAATAGTTATGAAGGTTTCTCTGGACATAGAGGTCAGTTAGGGTAACATACTCCTATTCACACAAATGCCTTGTTTTCCATAGTTACCATTTCTAATGATTGTGTAAGACTACTGTTTTATGGTTACTATAACAACACAATATTAAAGCAAATCAATGCAGAACCACGTATATATGTTTCTAATATAATTTGTTATATAAGTGTTTGTATATAGATGAATGGACAGACTAATAATAATAATAATAATAATAATAATAGTAATATTAATTGATGTGCTGTGCACAACCAAAATAAGTCAGACACTCAGGTCTTTGCACTGATGGTATAGAACAGATTTGCAGGACACTTCTAAACACTTATTGTTAATTTGCTAACTGTGCATGATATATGTGAACATGTCTCAAGTAGGATATTGCCCCCTAACTTATAAAGATTTGTTACCTCTGATCTGTGGTCACAAAAATGTATTGTGACTTCCTGGGGCGGTGCCAATGAACATGGCCGCATTTTAATTGAGCTCCTCCACAACGGGCATGAACCAACGGCTACCAAGCACTTATAGCCAGATTTGCCTGATACCTACTTTATTTTGGAGGACAAGCACCTGGACAAGAACAACTAAGGCATCGTATTGTCAGATCTCCAGCATGACCTCCCCGGAGTCTGGCTCAAGTGAGCTACTTCACGTAACGAATAGCGCTCAGGATACGTACTGTTATTCCTGTGCTCTCCAAAGGAACATTTTTGGAGCATCGACCTACAGTTTGTCTGCCCATCAGGGACTGATATATACAAACCTTCTTTCCTTCTTCGGAATGATAAAGAAAAGGGCGGGAAATCTGCCATTGCTCAACCCTGGCTTATTGCCGCACCAATTTCGGATACAAGCCAGTTCACTGAATTTCTTGGTGCCTGTCTTCCACAGCTCCACAGCATAAACCAACAGAATATTTTGGAATTTCGGATGTACTGAAGTTTCACTTTGAGAGCCTCCTCTGATCTCCGAAATCGGCTCTGGATCAACAAAGAAGTGGGCGGGAAATCCGCCATTGCTAAACCCCAGCTTCTTGCAGTGCCAATTTCAGATACATTTCAGATGTCTATCTTATACAGCTCCACTGCATGAACCGACGGAGCACTTCGGATGAACTGAAGTTTCATTTTGAGAGTCCCCTCTGATCTACGGAATCGGCTTCATCTTTCAAGAATCGTCCTAGAGGAATCTGGTGTTGGGGTTCGTATCCTTTACTATAATAGTGTCCAGAGGCTCGCCTACTCGTAGGTCTGATAGACCGGCGTAGAGACGGCCTCACAGACATTATATCCTGATAAAACCACCCCATACACCTAAATCACTTGCATGTTCGTGAGTGACTGGACAACAAGACACTAAAATATTGTGACACTTGTATTTCTGCTGAAGCAGATAGATACCAAGGCACTTTAAGTCTTAACATTATTTCATTCTTGGATATTCCAAACAAAATATTACTAAAGTCTGTACTTTCTTAAAGGACTTCAATCTGACTGATTTTCCAGTTGTACAAGCCCAGTCTCTTAACTGAATTCGGCTTTGTCCTGTATAGTGATACAGGAACCGGGTGCTGGGATCATTCTTGTGCATTACCTGAAGTACCGTTTATGTCACTATTCCAGTGTTCCAGTGGAACTGTGACTTGTATATTCAGTCCTGTCCATTTTATCAAAGCATCTGAACGTATTCCTTGTTAACTACTGCGGTCTGGGACTTAATCCTCATTTGAAAAATCTATATTGCATAGACTCAAACAGCTAATGTTTTTATTTTACAGATTTGTTTATATAGATACAAATCTCTGATAAGCATGTAGATCAGATTTTCTACACAGGATAGAAATATTTTACTCCCATTACCTTATAGCAATTTTTAATCGCTCTAAGTGCATTCTTACTAATCGGTAAGTTATCATCGGTATTTGAGTGTAATTTTTTTTCTCGCCCCCTGGGAGTTATGGACGTACGTTGAAGCCTCCCCCCGCCCATGTTCTTAATTGCCCCAATCTCCTCACCACTGAGTGACACCATTTGAGCCCTCCCACCTGGTCGATTTAGTTGGCCTTGCCCACTGTTCTTAAAACCACACTGGTCACTCGTTTACTAGTTTTTCAAATCTACTTAACATATGATTTGATGCTCACGTGGCCTCCTTGCACCTACGACCCAGATCCAATTTTATTGATCCCTACCATGGATACATGTATTGATAAACCCTCTAAAGACAAAAATGTCTTGGTACATCAGATGAGTAAGCATTATGTGATAACTATAATAAGTAACCACTGTGCATGTGTGTCTAAGATGCTGCTTTGCAGGGTGGCACTCTGTCTGCCTTTGTTCTTCACCCTCATCAATGGTTTAAAGCTATGAATGTACATGCAAAGGGGCTTTTTCACTAGAGACGTGCAGGTGAGATGAACCTGATGAGTTCTTCTTTGAAGAAGAACTTAGTTGGCTCTACATAAGATATCATTAAAAAGTGAACATTTTATAGATTTAACTATACATTATCTATGGCCATCTGCAATGGTTGCGATAGGTTTTTGGGGATCCCTAAGCATAAGACCAGATAATCTCCATGTTAGTTATTTGGCATGCTCTCTGTTGGGTGGTGTGGGACCAACGAATGTGGGGCTCTAAGCCACTGCTTATTTAGCTAATATGTTGGGACTTTCCAGGTTTACCACTGCACAGTTCTTCATTAAGTCAGTGAAAAATAAATGTTCATCTCCCCTCAACTCACCTGCAGCTCACCTTTTAGTGAATAGACCCCAATGACTATTTTCCACTGTAAATGTCACAACAGAATATAATCAAAATGCATCAGCTATAATGAAGTGTTTGCATATAGAGTGCATGCTTTCTATATTCAATATTGTAATATTGAAGGAACTCATTCTGTTTAATGAATCTTCCATCTGTTCTTATTTGTTGCATATGACTTCAGTGTTTTAATGACTCTTCTGCTGCACACTGCCAGAGTGTCACCCACTCACCCCTGTCTTACTTACATGCTCCCTACACTTTCCAAGGGACTCTAATGACATCAGATGGATAGCTCTCTGCTTACAATTTATTTCTTTGTACACAGATTTTCTTTTACAATGAAAACAGTTCTGTTTAAAATTTGCATTTGATGAAAGATTATTACAGCAAATGTGAAATTACAGTAATAACAGCTATACAGTTTTAGTTATAAAAACAGATGGTATCTTTAGAGAGAGGAGAGTAAATATATACCAATAATTCTGTTACAATGAACACCACTGATGCTGCATGTATAAAAAAAAGTTTATGCCTGAAAGGGAAATAAAACAATCAACCTGTTGCTATAATTTGATGTTTCTGTGGTTCTTTGGTAGTGTTTTATGTGTTGCAGTTTAAACGTTGTTTGATGTACATTTCTCCTATGTATAGAGGTTACCAGCAATAATCATTGTGCCTACCAAAAAACTTCCAAGAACACTAGTGTCTGGAACAAGGTCTTTGAACATCTTTAGATTGTACATCAACCAGTAAACTCATTTAATTCAATGTACTTCTTACGGGATCCACTGCTTGATCAAATAATAATTTTTCCTGGATTCACTTGTCTTATAGATACTGCAAGGGATCATGTAAAAGTTATATGTGTTTAGAAAAAAAGGTAAACCTTTTACTTTTTGCTCTCTTGGAACACTTTAACATGTTCCTTTTTTTTTCTCTCCGAAATATTGAATGGGAGGATCAGTAGAAGCTACAAACTTATATTTGTGAGTAGATTAAACATATTCAGAATAAAGAAATTCATATTTTAATGAATACACACAGTTTTAAACATTTTTTAATTTATTATGCATGAAAACTTTTTTTTTTTTTCCGTCACAGTGATTAGATGGAAATGTTTCAAGCAAAGAGCCTTCCAGACAAGTGCATTGTTTATGGTTTTGGGTAAAGTTGTTTTAACTTTAAAACAGTCACCTCTAGTGTGATGTCCTCACCCTCGTGAGGATCCTTGCACTCTGTAGCCAGTCCTCGCTCTCTCGTTGAGGAGTTCTCCGACTTCCAAGGACTCCCAGCCACCTTCCCATGGCCGTCGTGCCGGTTGGAGCCTCATTTGATCCTGGAGCCTCTGCTAGGCTCCAACATGGCTCCACTTCTTCCATCCACTCTGTCAGCTTCTCAATATTAATAACTTTATTTTTAAAGTTTTACTCCATTTGCCTTGTAATTACCCCGAGAGGAGTGACTGTCGTGGGATTACTTGAATAGGGCTCATTTCCTGTGCCTGTGATAGAGGTTTATACTCCTTGTTTGGCCCACGCTTTGTTAGCACCTGTCTTGCTGTTGATTCCTGTTACCAACCCGACTTCTCCTGACTTTACATCTGTCTCCTTTCTTGTTTGGATTCCTGTTACTGACCTGGCTTCTCCTGACTACACATGTCTAGGCTGGTCTATGACCTTGATCCTGAGTTGCCTGACCTAACCTTGGCTTCTTCCACTGATTCCGTCCTGGTCTTCTCCTGCCAGTTCCAGTATTTATCCTGCTCTTCCAAACCAAAAAGTTCTATTAGACCTTGTTACAAATTCCAATCCAGATTCACGGTTCTCCTTACCTCTGGAGCTGCTTATATTTGTTTCCTGTTTGCCACCCAGATTGGGGACCCTTCATCAAATTCTCTATAAAGTTCAAGTCTCACCAGCAGTGTTTCCCCATACCCTGTTACCTACATTGCTGCATAAGTCCCTGCCTGTTGTTATCTGGGGGCTCAACCCTTGGGTACATGGCATGAAGGGTAATCACCTCCGTCTTGGTTTCAGGGTTCAGGTATCACCTTGAACCTTGACTTCCCACTCTGCAGGAAGGATACAGTCCTTCATTCTTTCTCATTCACTTGCTCATAATCTTCCTTGTTGACACAATTCAGTGCAATGTAGCAAGATGAGTTTGCATGGATTTGGTGTCACATAGCACTAATGCAGACTAAGAGAGATGATCAAGGGTAGGCACAATCAATGTTGATGCTGGATATTTATGGGTATTAGTGCTGGACAATTTAATGTTTGGTCTATGGACCTCCACAGACCTTGCCACGGACACTGGTGTTCTTGTATGGACACTCTGCCTGCATAGAAACCAGACTTTCTTCGATCTCTGCTGTGATCTCACCCACACACCTTTTTTGTCTAGATGTGCTTCTGAGCTTCACAGCCTTCATTGATGCTTTAAAACCACATCCTAAACATTTTGCTGCCACGTTTAACATCAATTTCCTAAGACTTCAGTAACCTTAAACTACAGGAAAATAATATCTTTCTTTTAGCATTTCTTGCGCATAGTACAAAATATATATTCCAGCAATATTAATGTCTCCTAATTTCCTTGAAACATGGTTTGTAATCCAATGAAAATATAAATATTTTAGGCTGTTATAAACACAAGATAACTTTTGGGCTTCCTGTTCCCCTCACAAAGCTTTATTGACTCAATGAAAATGTACAACTAATTACTTTTTGGTCCCTTGGGCAACCGTAACACAGTTTTAATCTTCAGCTTGTCCTGATATCACATCAGAACAAGAGATGCAGAGCCTTTCCTGGCTATTCATACTCTACGCTAGCAGCAGTGTTAATTGTCTGGCTTAACACTTTGGGGTATAGTCATCAAAGGCTCTTATTATTTGGAATGTGACATGAATAAGATACCAGCTCTGTTTTTTGACGGAGCACAACCATCAAAGTTTTCAAAACATCTTACTGTTTGTTGAGTATGATAACAGTTGATGACTAAGTATATTTTAGTTATGTCACTAGGCATGTAATAAGAGAGCAAACAAGATCACCTATAGCAGTGAGGCTAACCTTGGCAACTACATATGCCATGATTCTTAGTCATCCTTAAGGCACTGACATCCTTAAGGCAGCTCCTGTAGAGCTGTAGGATCTTTTTCAGACAACTTATGCAGCTCATAGATGGACTGACTACTGCCAGGATTAAGGTCACTCTCTGAGAACAGGATGAGGCCTGGAGGACCACCTGAATTGATGCAAGAGAGGAGCTAATCTTATGTACAAAAGACACAACTAGGA
This sequence comes from Pelodytes ibericus, assembly GCA_036172795.1. NCBI lineage: Eukaryota > Metazoa > Chordata > Amphibia > Anura > Pelodytidae > Pelodytes > Pelodytes ibericus. The sequence goes on along the minus strand of CM069858.1, from coordinate 188,245,359 downwards.
TGCACTTAAACTTTGCACAGCCTTAGGTGTTACTGAGCATCATATGATAGTGTATAGATTTGCTGGTTTGCTCACCTAGTGAACCATCACACACTGTAAGTGATTCTACAAGCACTTTTTTGGATTGTGTGCAATAGTATAGTATGCTACTGCTTGCTTGTTTTATAAATATTAAAAGATCTTTGGAATAGTTATTGAATTACTTGGATTATTTCATGTGCAATACTGCACCTAAGTTTGTGAGTGAATATATTTATGTATCATTTATATAACTTATTAATTAAGATTTACTACACTATCGAGTGTTGTTTGTCTTACTTTCCCACATGTGGTCCTGCGCTACTCTATAATATAAGCTGATCTGGCTTTGCGGAATGCCAGGAGGTGTGGTTTGGATGGAGAAGTATCAACATAATTGGGCATGTGAAGTAGAACTGTTACTCAAAATGGCAACACAATCGGGCATACACAGCATTTGTTCTCCTCTGGTCACAGCCCTTTGTAGTCTTGAAACCATACCAAGGATCAGTCTTCAGTTCACCTTAGGTGCAAAAGGAACAACTAGGATTTCCTGCACCTAACCCTAAACTCATGTTACCCCTGCTGAAGTTATTGTCATCTTAATAAAAAATATGAATACACTGAGCCTTTTATGTGTACTATTCACATTGTTTGTATTATTGTTATCTTGTCTGCTCTATAAATTACCTTCACTCATACACAGGCCTTACGCCTTTAGGCAAACATGAGGTACAAGATCCTTTTATATGGAGTGATGCATACAATAGCAAACCAGTTGTGATTGGGTCTCTGGGAGACCAGGGTGAAGGTCAAAAGAAGACCCTAAATAAAAATGTTTTTCACAAATTCAATACAACTCTAAAAGTTTTTAACTTGCAGTACTACACTTAGCTTTGATACTTCTCTTGGTAAGGAGCACATGTCTTAAGTTGCTCAATCTAACTATTAGAATACTGTATTGCAGACCACTGATCTAATGTGCACTGAGAGTTCTGCACTGTAACCAATAAAACCATGTAGTAGTTGGGAACGCATTTAATATAAGACAGTGAGCACTATTTACTTGGGAATCAGCTGCAAAGCAAAATGCTTCTGCATCAAGATTACCATTTATATACATGAAGTGAAGACAAAGCTAATAATATTCAGGCTGCGATGTACAGATCAGATCTTGCAAAATAAGCACATTGTCTACTTCACTAACTGAAACCTCAGTACCTTTGACATTGCTTGTTGCTCGACACAGATTTCAGGTAGCACAAATGTGTGCACAATCAAGCTGGTTACACACAGATAAAATAAACCAAAAGTAGCATACACATATGCTTTCTTTTAAACCTACTGATAAAAGGTTTTCTCTATGAAATAAAATACATTTTCTTACAGTACCTATTTAATAAGAATTGGTTTAATCTTTAATTTTTTGTTTATTTTGCAATCTGCCAAATAATGGGTATCACTGTCAGGATCCATCCTGCATGCAGCCTCATCTTTCATCTAGTACGTATCCAGCTTCTCTGGTTCATCTCTCTGTTCTGTTTATTAGCTATTATTGTTCCTGGATTTTCCTTTGTTTATCCTTATGTGTTACTCACTTCAATAGTTCCGGCCACAAAGTGGTGCTTTCCATAGTTCCATGGTTCTTGGCACTAAGTGGTGCTTTCCGTAGTTTCAGCCCTAGATCCTTAGCCCTTTTTCTGAGTGACTACCACCTAGTCTGACCCCAGCGAGGCTGTAGCCAAAGCAACATCTGCCTAGATTGGCCCCCAGTGTCTCATCTGGCCAATCCGGTTATCTGGCCAGTCCGGTTATAGTCCCATACCTGTCCTGACCTCTGTAAACAGAGTGCCTTAAATGGGATGCCGTGTCTTAGAGTCCATTTATTGGGATGCACTGTCACAGTATAGCCAAGCCAAACACTTATCTTCTGTGCATGCGCATTACTTCTGTCTCTTCAGCTCAGCTGGTGGCGTCTGATTGCTGTGTATTGCATTGTAGGTCTTCAGGGTGGAATTGGAGGTGCCCACAATACTCCCTGCAGTGGGATGCCAGATAAGGAGGCTGTTCAGGACCCCAGGTGTCAGGGAGCCCACAGACATTCTAACGCTACAGGTGACAATGGGATGTTTTTAAATATGACACTAGTAGAAATTGCAACAAGAAATCGCACAATTTATAAATGTAACATTTTATTCTTCCAAAACTTACAAGAGCATCTCCATTATGGCTTGCTATTAATTTAATTTTAGTTGCAAGCCTTGGTAGTGGTGTCTACAAATAAAAGTATCATACTTCCCAACATGCTGCAAGCAACACAGGACACCAGCGGGTTTGATCAAAAGGGGGAGTGGCAATGCAACGATGCATGACTCTGGACAACGAATCAACACCAGGACAGTTGTAAAGCTGTGTATGGTGCATCTGCGCACTCACCCAGCATGCAATGTTAGGGGTCCAGTTTCCACAGCATGCTGGCTTCAAGTCCTAACACTCCATGAATATAATGCTGCTCACTGCTAACATTTGGTGTCAGCCCCATACCGCACACCTCGCATTATGGCAGGGGGCGCGTACATGTGGCCAGGTCCTGCTCCTTCAGGTGGCATCCATCGCCATCCTTGTCATCTTCACTCCCCGCGTCCTTGGCGGATTGGCTGATGAGGTGCGGAGAATCAGACCGCAATGTCGACGCCCCTTCTCCACCTCTGGTGAGGGCTGTGAGCTTGAGGGGCATGGCCTGTGATATCTTGAGTGATGTTACACTAGACATCCCCTATAAAAACCCCAGGTAGCCTTCTTGCCAGTGATTAGTTATGCAGGTGCTTCCTGCTGCTGGTTAGTTGTTCCTCATTGTGCTCCCTACTTACCCTCCTGTTGAGCTCCCCTTATTTTGACCCGGACTGCCTCTGACTACTCTGTTGCCTGCCTCCTACCCTTGTGACTCAGATTGCTTCGACCACTCTATTGCCAGTCTCCTACTCTTGTGACCAGGATTTCTCTTTGACCATTCTACTGCCAGCCTCCTACCTTTATGACCTGTACTGCCTATTTTGACCACTCTTTTGCCTGCCTCCGGATTGCTTTATTATGTTCCTGACCATGCTGATTTTCAATTCTGTCCATCTCCTATGAGTACCACTGTCTATCTTGGGCTTCTATCCATCAGACCCCAACATCAGGGCATTTCATTTGATGTTGATCACACAACGCTATGTGCCTCTTAGCAAATATATATCTGAAAAAAGGCATTTAGTATAATGGATCTTTCTCATGTTATACCCAACTGAGTCCCTTTTAGTATTTCTGTTAAACCTAATCATGCTAAAAACTGTGTATCCGAGCAAATGCTCTCAGGTTGTAAAATGGCAGTGAGTTACAGGTCACATCTGCAGCAGCATTTTTTTTGTGTTATTCCTAAAATGGCTCATCTACCAATTTTCCTAAAATTATCCCAAGCTTGTCAGCTCTAATTACATTTGTGATGAGAGAAGATGTTCCGTTTGCTTGCCAATGCATTGGCAACAGGCCTACTCTCATCTCTCTGTTAATCTTCCACCCTCTCCTCCTGCCCTCTCTCTTGTGCCCTTCACAGTTGGAGTGGGTTATTAGAAATGGAGATTATGCAGCTTTGGGTAGTCCTGCTCCTTTCTTGTTCATAATACCCCCTGATTTCTCACGGCAAGAGCCTGAGACTTGATTACGCCGAGCTCTTCAATGATATGTAGATCTAGTTAGGGAGATTGCAAGCTTTGATGACTTGATTGATACTTTCAGCTCTTCCTTCTTTTATAATGTTAACCCCTCCAAAGAGAAGGGAGAGCGAGCCACCCACTCCGATATAAAGTATTCACAGTCTTCTAGCACGATCGAAATGCTAAACTTACAGTGCTTATCTAATAAGATTCATTCTGCAGGATTCTGCTGAGAACAATGCTGCCTATTGTATAAATTTAACATAAGAATGCTGCATGAAAGAGAAACTGGAGGTAAAATAAAACATTTTCTATATGAAATAGCATCTTGCTGGGACAATGTTAAACAGTAACAGCACACGCTAGAAATGGAGGTGGTAAAGGAAAAAAAGAGTTTTACGTAATATTTTGTGCAGTGATCAGTTTGGCATCAATAAAAATGATATGAAACATTGAAATGTGTCTCACGAGTAACCCACACTCCCAAATCGTTAGTAGTCTTAGTGTTAAAACAGTCTACTTAACAACTCTGAAGACAAACCGTACTCTAATGGTACCTGCTAGTTCATCTGAGCAATGCTTATGCATATTTTTCGGAATCCTTTGATGTAGGTAGGACCAGGCTTCTCAGGCAGCCGCCTTAGGGCGCCACAGTGATGGGGAACAGATGGGGGAGAGGGGGAGAACAGAAGAGGGGAGAAGGATAGATAAAGGATGTGGGGAGAGTCATGCAATTGGGGGAGGGGGGGCGCCAAAAAGCACTTTCGCCTGTGTATCAAAAAATCCTTCCACTGGCCCTGGTTAGGGCCACCTCTTTGTGAACAGCTATCTGATGGAGACTAACTCATGCTGTCTCAGTGCTGACACCCACCGCGTTCTGATGCAGCAGTATTTGTAATGCAACACTATTCACTAAAAGGTGAGATGATGTGTTTTGAGATGAGATGAACATTGCATCTCACTAATTTAACTATACATTGTGCAGGGACATACCTAGCGAGTTTCATACCCTGCTAAGCAAACTCACCAGGTCTGTCCCTACACAATGTATAGCTGAAAAGTTAATCTCACCTCAACTTATCTCATCTCACCTCAGCGTTTAGTCTATAGCCCCCTCATTTAACTGCATCTTAATGGACACGTATCATTCATCAAGAAAAGAATCTGAAGTGAGATGTTCAGTCCATAGTCAATGGGGCAAATGGATGATAGAATTGTGCATCATCTATATCGCAATGATATCATAGGCCATATCATCTGATGATATCCCCTAGTGGTAGCTAGCACATTGTAAATAGCACAAGTGAAAAGATCCATGTGGTTTTGCTGATCGATCAGCAAGGACAGATTTAAATCTTTGTAGATCTGTTTCTCCATCTCCCCAAAGAAATTATTTATCTAAATGACAATTATACTAATGGAGACACACATATACTCACAAGTCTTCACAGTGGGGCCCTTGAATACTCCCAAACAGTGATTGTGTTTCCATCTGTGTTAGCATATGTCTAGTCTGCAGTACTATTTTATCTTATTTCGCTTATCTTCTTAGCCATTCCTCTGGAAACATATTAGAAAACACTTATTATTTCTCATAATTTCTCTTTCAATCTCAATAAGGGCATTCGTTGAATTATCAACACTGAGTTAACCATAGCCATTGTCTGGAACACCTTTAATCATGTAAATTATAGGGTGTACTGCCTGATAATAACCTTTCAATAGTGCTTTCGGTTAGTCATCTGAAACTAAAATACACAAAGGATTCAAAGTGCTGAGAAACTAGCCCTTTCCACATGATAACTTAGCATTTTTGCATAGAGAACAATGATATATCATCATTTTTTTTTCTCCCTTTCTTGCTACAAAGCATTATTATGAATTCAGCATAAAACTGTGCTTTTGAGTTCTGCAAGAACAGTCTAACTTTGCTAGGGCAAGCTACGATTCAGTTGGCAGAACAGCAGTACTTATATGTTTATGACGTTTGTCTGTTTGCTTAATTTGCTGTATAAGGTAAATATGCATGGTTCATGAAACAAACAATGCTCCTAAGGTTCACATTTCTGAAAGGTTTATGTTGGCATAAGGAAAACACAGTTTGCCCTTTAATAATAAATGCTGCTGTGTGGAAAGGGGCATACATACATAAACATGTATCTTTCCACTAGTAATGTATACTATTAAATCAGAGGGAAATTGAAAAGGGAACAAGCCCGAGAGGCAACGGTAACATATTTCATTGGGGCATCTTTTCTAAAAAAAAAGATATCAGAATATTTGTGAGTTCCTAAAAATGGGGAGAGAAAGTATACTCCAAGGCATTGTATAGCTGCCAACATCTCAGGACGTGATGGATCCTGGGAGCTTGTGGTGTGACAGAGCCAGACTGAGATCCACCCTATCCAGTGCAGGGGTTTGGAATTCACTTCCTGCATGTTTAGACCACGGGGTCTGTTCACTAATAGGTGAGTTGAGGTGAGATGAACATTCCATCTCACCAGTTTATCAATACATTATGCAGGGACAAACCTGGTGGGTTTACCCCACTAAGCAAACTCACCAGGATTGTCCCTGCACAATGTGTAGCTAAATTGGTGAGATGAAATATTCAGTAAGTAAAAAACCCCTATGTAAATGTATCTCCAGTTATTGACCACAGACTGCAAAAGAAAATAAACAACTAATACAATTACATTCTAATGCCATACTCTGGTCCTTTATTAGCTTAAGTCAATTTACAGGTTTCCTGTTTATTATCATCGGCAACTCTACATAAAAAGGGCAGGCAACCTTCGGCACTCCAGATGTATCTGAGTACCCATCTTGGTCTTACAGACGTAATGTTGGCAAAGCATCGTGGGGAAATGTAGTCCATAATATCTGGAATGCCGAAGGTGGTCTGGCCCTGCTGTAAAATATATATGAATCCTGCCAAAACTAATGAGAATGGCATTCCATGAATATTTCTTTATAGACCAGTTTGTTATGATGGACTTAGTCTGTCATCCCTATTAAAGGAAAACAAGAGTTTAAGCCGGGGTGGGTGCAGGCAGCAAAGATGTAGCGTTCTTAAGCCAAACCAGGGTTTTTGCAGGAGAGGTCTGAGAAAGCTAGAGAACAAAGCTGAGGTCAGAATTCATGAAGTCAAATAAGCATAGGCGTAACAGAATAATGACTATAGGCAACTGGAGACTAAGGAGGCATACCACCTTGCAGTGCTTGATATTTAAAGGGCTGTGGTCCTACTCCCTCCCACATAAATTAAGGAGACACTCCTCCTTCGTGCAGTGAAGCCTGTCATTCATGAGCTGAATGCCATCCTCTTTCCTTGCCACCGCTGCCGATCATATTGAGCCATCAGGTGTGCAATGTACTGGAGGTCAGAGATGTGGCCTACCATGAGACGTTGCCTCTCCACAGCAGATGGTAGGAAGTAAGAGACCCCTATGGGATGTAGGAATGGGCCTACCACTCAGCCATCATGTGTGATCAACTCCCTTTTCTGACATGTAAGCAGTATTTTTATTTCTGCACAATTAAAACACACATTGCTTTTTATTGTTTGCTCTGTATCGACGTGCGCGCTTTCTCTTCCTCTCCTTGCTCACTTGCATTATCCCTTGGCATCTTGGGAGTGAGAATGCTATGGGCTTGATGGCATTAGGTCGCAAGGTGTGGCCTTTTTCCAGCCACCAAATATCTCACCTCTTAAAGACATAGGTATTTAACACTCTTGGTGCACATGCCAAGTATCGGGAATACAATTCCACAACTGAAGACTTCATTTTAACGTGTACTACACTGAAAATGTACATTTGCATAAAACGCTTATTTAATACTTATTTACATATAATGAGGAGCTCTCCAAAAAAGAGGAAAAAATGCAGATAATGTGCATAAAATATGGCACAATATGGTGTTATTTTTTATTTCACTCCATATGAGTAATGTTTTAATAGCGCTTTCCCCCAGTGTACAGTAATGTAATATACTCAAGAGGCGGATTTCTGAATTTTCACTAATAAACCTGTTTCATTAAGTGTAACAAATGTGAACACACTGTTCACTCATTAAAACCACTTAATTTATTAAAATCTCAAAGGAGTACAGCATGCCTATACAAGGTGGCACTCTATCATCATGTGTCCTGGAGGAGTTACGTTTTAGCGCTTACCAAGTATATTTTTGCCCCTGAAAGCAAGCCTGTAGCTTGAAAAAGGGTCCCAGTAGCACAAAATATCTAGATGCATAATCTGCAAGGATGAGCAATGTGACGATACGAAGTCACCAGTTTGCAAGACAAGATCTGAGAAGGTCCATAGAACGTCAATACATTGTCTGCCACAAAATCCGGTTAATGACCATCTTGGCTCTGTGTGATCATAAAAATATTAATAATAATACAAATATTTAAAGGCTGCAATTTGTAGATTTAAAGGACAACTGTCGGTAAAAAGGTAAGAATACAAATAAAATAACTTACTGAACCCAAAAGGTGCAAAAGAAGAATAAGAAAAAAACTAAGAATAGAACAAAATCGAACTTCATTTTTTATAAGCCATTAAAACAAGTCTGACCCAAGATGTCATGATAGAGCTCTACAAGCAAACAGTACATTATGTGTATTCTTGCATTAAAGGGTTTACTCAATAAAGAGAGACTTACAGAGAATTGTGATGAGACTTTCAAACTTTAGGCCAATGTAGCCGAGTTAGAAAATTCTCTAACGAAAGAAGTTTTCTATCTCAGCCACTTTGGCCTTCTGTTTGAAATTCCCATCAATTCTTTCTTTATTAAGTAAATCTTTAAAGCAATCCTATTTAAAATGACTGCACTTAACACTATTTTTCCATTAACCCCTTAGTGACATGACTTTTTTGGCTTGTCCGACGCTTGGTGACATGGGCTGTTTTAACATTTCTGAGGTGTTTGTGTTTTGCTGTAATTTATTTCTGTCTCATTTAGTGTACCCGCACAAACTATATATTGTTTTTATCGTTATAAGAAGGGCTTTCTTTTGATACCATTATTTTGATAATAGCATATAATTTGATGTAAAAAAAATAATAAAATATGGCAAAAAAAATTGAAAAAATACTTTTTTTATGACTTTTATTTGAAAAATCGTATACTCATGTACAAGAGACAACAAAAAAACACTGCTAAAAAGTTTCTAATATATGTCCTGAGTTCAGAAATAGCCCATGTTTTTATGTTTTTGTGCTTTTTTATTCATGTTACAGGGCCAGAACTATAAGTGGTGCAAAGCTATTTTAAAATCCTTTCTTTCAAAATTAGCGATAGTGACATTGTAACACTGATTTCTGTACTAAATCCATGAATGACCCCCAACATGTACATATTTTTGGAAACTAGACAACACAGGGCATTTAACTTGGGGTATTTTGACACATTTCATGTAGCCATTTTACCACCAATCTATGCCAAAGTTTGCAGCAAAAAATCTTTTTTTTTAATTTTTCACATATATTGCAATTTAGGTAAACATTACCTTAAAATGTGAAGGGATATTTCCAAATAACACCTCAATATGTGTTCAGCAACATCTCCTGAGTACAGGGATACCACCCATGCATAGGTTTGTTGGTTTGTTTTGGGGCTAAAAGGCCACATTTAGGGGGTGCGCATTTTGGTTTTCCAACTTGGAATTCTGACATGCAGAAAACTTGTGCCCATGTCCCATTTGGGACATTTTTGAAGCCAGAAAGTTATTCTATCCCACAAAACCATATATATTTTTAAACTAGACACCCTAGGGTATTTCAAATGGTAGTATTTTAACACTTTCCATGCACTAATTATACTACCAGCCTATGTCAATGTTTTGGGTAGTAATTTTTTTTCACATACATTGTACTTTGTGCATGAATTCACAGATCCTGTTATATGTCAGTGCCAAACAACACCTCAATATGTGTTCAGCAACATCTCCTGAGTACAGGGATACCCCCCATGTATAGGTTGGTTAGGTTATTTGGGGGTTAAAAGGCCACATTTGAGAGGTGCGCTTTTTGGTTTTCCAACTTGGAATTCTGACGTGCAGAAAACCTGCTCCCATGTCCCATTTGGGACATTTTTGAAGCCAAAAAGTGTATTCTATCCCACAAAACCATATATTTTTGAAAACTAGACACCCTAGGGTATTTCAAATGGTAGTATTTTAACACTTTCCATGCACTAATTATACTACCAGCCTATGTCAATGTTATGGATAGTAATTTTTTTCACATACATAGTACTTTGGGCATGAATTCACAGATCCTGTTATATGTCAGTGCCAAACAACACCTCAATATGTGTTTAGCAACATCTCCTGAGTACAGGGATACCACCCATGTATAGGTTGGTTAGGTTATTTGGGGGTTAAAAGGCCACATTTGAGAGGTGCGCTTTTTGGTTTTCCAACTTGGAATTCTGACGTGCAGAAAACCTGCGCCGATGTCCCATTTGGGACATTTTTGAAGCCAAAAAGTGTATTCTATCCCACAAAACCATATATTTTTGAAAACTATACACCCTAGGGTATTTCAAATGGTAGTATTTTAACACTTTCCATGCACTAATTCTACCACCAGCCTATGTCAATGTTATGGATAGTAATTTGTTTTTCACATTCATTGTACATCGGGCATGAATTCATAGATCCTATTATGTGTCAGTGCCACAAAACACATTAATATGTGTTCAGCAACATCTCCTGAGTACAGGGATACCACCCATGTGTAGGTTAGTTAGATTATTTGGGGGCTAAAAGGCCATGTTTAGGGGGGGTGCATTTCCAACTTGGAATTTTGACATGTAGTCAGCCTGCGCCCATGTTCCATTTGGGACACTTTTGAAGCCTGTCAAAGTATTTTACCCCATAAAACCATATATTTTGGAAAACTAGACATCCTAGGGGTTTTAAAATTGTGGTATTTTTACACTTTCCAAGTGCTAATTCTACCACCAACCTATGTCAAAGGGTTGGGATGTCATTTTTTCCCCACACACATTGTAGTTCAGGCAGGAATTTTCAGATTCTGGTATTTGCCACTGCCAACCAACACCTCAATATGTGTTCAGCAACATCTCCTGAGTACAGGGATACCCCCCATGCATAGGTTTGTTGGTTTGTATTGGGTCTAAAATTCCACATTTAGGGGGTGCGCAATTCCAACCTGGAATTTTGACATGTAGTCAGCCTGCGCCCATGTTCCATTTGGAACATTTTTGAAGCCGTCCAATGAATTTTACCCCATCAAACCATATATTTTTGGAAAATAGACATCCTAAGGTATTTCAAATGGTGGTATTTTAATACTGTATAGGTACTAATTCTACCACCAGCCTTTGTAAAAGTTTGTGGTAGTACTTTTTTGGGAGGTTTTTTTCCACATGCATTGTACTTCAGGCATGAATTCACAGATTCTGGTATATGTCACTGCCAAACAACAACCCAATATGTGTTCAGCAACATCTCCCGAGTACAGGGATAGCACCCATGCATAGGTTTGTTGGTTTGTTTTTGGCTAGAAGGCAATATTTGTGAGATGCGCATCTCAAAATTCCAACTTGGAATTTTGACATGTAGTCAACCTGCGTACGTGTCCTTTATGGGATATATCTTTGAAGCCAGCCAATGTAATTTACCCCCACCAAACCATATATTTTTTTATCGGTAGACCCCCATCACTACTTGTGGCAAAGGCTCAGCAGCCACCGATACATCGCTAGATGATGTATCAGAAAGCTGAATAGGGTCAAAATCGAACCCTGAGTCCGCGGCCTCAGAATCAGTGCGTAAGCAAAGAAGGGGTTAATAGCTCTTAGAAGAGCCTATCTAGTACTGTAATACATTACAGTACAAAGAAATTAATCCATAAAACAGTGCAGACAGAAAAACATACTGTTGCTGTGCAAGATTACTGCTTACACAGTGATGAATGGCAGGGAAGGGGTTAATACACAGTAGTTTCACTAATATAGTGAAAGACTTTCATAAAACCTGACAATTTTATAAAATGTTATTTTATATCACTAATACTGATCTGTCTCTTTCCGTCACAAAAATGTAAGTGAGGAGAGGGAGGCAGATCAATATTTGTGAATATTGATCCGACCAATTTTGATCTGACCAGGGCGAATGGTGAGCTTAATTGAGAAATCACCAAACCGCCTTTGCCACTAATTCGCTGTTACTGAGGCAGCTTAAAAAAAAAAACCTCAAATATTTTTACTTTACATGTAATCCCCTAGCGGGTATGTGTAAAAAAAATAAAATAAAAATATGCAGACAGATAAAAATTGCTTTGGCGTCAATATCATTGCGTAAGCAGTGATCGACGGCAAAGAAGGGGTTAATAACTCTTAGAAGAGCCTTTTTAGTACTGTAATAAATTACAGTACAAAAAAAATTAACCCCTAAAAAATGAACAAACAGCAAAAATAAATGCGCTGATGTGCACGATCACTGCTTATGCAAGATCAGTGGCAGGGAAGGGGTTAAACGCAGGGAATTGCTTTAATAAAAATTTTTTTATTGTTTTAATATTTGTGTGTTGTGTGTTTATTGTTTTTTTTTACTTTTAGAACTTTGATCTGTCTCTCTCCCTCACTAAAAAAATGTGAGGAGAGGGAGGCAGATCATAACTGGTCAGATCAATATAGGGTTAATATTGATCTGACCAGTCAGTGGGGATGTTCAGCAGAACATCCCCACTGCCTGTCAGTGTGCCTGGCAGTCACTGATTGCCTCTGTGAAGAGGCAATCGTGTGACAGCCAGAGAGCACAGGAAGCAGGTACTTCCTGCCTCCTGTGCTCTTGCCCTTAGAAGGGCAGCGCCATCTTGGTCACTCAGTGACCAAGATCGTGCATTTTTTTTTTGTGTTTCTGATTGCCTCGACTTGCGAGGCAATCAGGAACACTTTCTGAGCATAGAAAGCGAAAAATTCGCTTCCTATGCTCATTTTTTAATGCCCGCCGTTTTAAAGGCACTGTGCCTTTAAAACCGGCATTTCGATCGCTCTCCGGAGCGATCGAAATGCCGACGGGCATTTTTTTTAGTATTGTACGATGCTTCCACACGGAAGCATCGTTACAATACCATCAGAGCACTGAAAGCGGAAAAACTCCGCTTTCAGTGCTCGTTTTGACACAGGACGGACTAGGTCCGTCCTGTGTCACTAACGCTTCGCCACACAGGACGGACATAGTCCGTCCTGTGTCGCGAAGTGGTTAAACCTAACATAATGTTTTGCCACCTGTTGTCCTTTAAGTACAAATATATATATATATATATATAGATACCCCCATTTTACAAACAATTCTTCATGCAATGAAATCAGAGCATCTATCCTAAGCCTTGCGCATCCCTCTTCAACAAATATCTTCCAGTGTTGTCAAAACCAATAGAGCACTAGGCGTTAAACCCCCTTCAACACAAGAATATATTGGGAACTAATAAATGGCTTATTGTAATAGAGATAGCTGTAGGGCTTTAATAAACTAGAGATCCCCGCTCACATCTGCTGAAGTCTTGTGCAGCAAGCAAGACCTTCGGTGGCAGCCAGAATACTAGAACAGTGTGGTTGGAGCAATAATGTTGACTGTTTTTTCTCTCTCTCTCTCTCTCTTTCTCTGTAGCTCTTTGCAATTTTTATAAACTTCTTGCAAAATTGACTTTATATTATATTTTAATGTTGCATTTGGAAGATTTTAATATAATTCCAAATATTAGCATTGCTGTGTGGAGCGTGCTGATAAGAGAGACGTTGCTGCCCTCTAATGGAGCACACCATTGTGAGAATATAGCAGAAATAATGTTCTGGGTTTAATATGTGTTTTATGTGACTGTTGGTGGCAAAACTATGTTAAAGAAAAAAAGACTCATAGTCTGCAAGTGCATAGGATTATGCACATCTGAAGTTGCATTCCCACTATCAGAAATTAGTCCTGAGTCACTGATGAGCATATTGGGAGGTATAAATATTACATTTCCAATGATAGTTAGTTATCCATATGATTGGATGCCATGTGTTATTATAGTTTAAACTATATTACCAGTAGAGCATCATTTGAGTGTTGCATGCTTTCCAACCATGTGGGTTGCTGGACGTGTTTTGAAATGGCTTGAAGTGACAGATCTACTATGCATACACATGCATGCATTCTCCAGTGTCACAAAACCCTGCCAATGTGCAGTATTTAGTCTCCAGTGTTCTACAGTTGCCAATGGTCTACAGTTCCCATGGAGCTCATTCAACAATGTAGCTACATGGCCAACTGTGTCCCACAGAGGTTGCAGTTTACAGTTGACAGAGGTCAACTATCATTCCCATTATTCTAAGTCAGCACATCTGCTGGGTCAGTTTGACGTCATGTTCGTAGCTTCACTCACTGCTCTTAGAAGCAGAGTCATAAGGTGATCATTGTTGATCTGATTTGCGTATGCCTACCCAGAATCCTTTGCACTATGAATGTGTGATATTTGTGGAAAAAGCAGGCCTTCTGGCTTGTTTGGTATGTGTAGACTTGTGTTTGACAATGCCTCTACTACTGAATTTCAGGTGAAGGGGATTTCCACCTTTACCCCACCACTACTTAAATAGCGTGTTCCTGTTAGAAAAATGTGATCCATCTAGAATATATTGATTTAATTTGCTCCACTCCCAATAATGTATATATATATATTTTTTTTTTTTTTAATTATATTTTATTGAGTCAGAAAATATCAATCACAGCAGTAGGGTATCGACAATATACACATAATTCAAAGTGACAATGCTGCAAATAAAAACTGAGCACCAAAAAATACGAAGACTCAAAATTTTTAAATTATGGAGAAAAAAGAAAATCCTTTCGTCAGGTACAAAATGAGAGGGGTAGAAGAATCTATTGGCCAAAGCAGATAACTAAAAGTCATTAGTGTAAAACAAAACAGTAACCATCATATCCATGGAATTATCGCCAAGATCGCCAAATAGTAATGACCTAATACAGCGGCAAACATGAAATATTAGATAAATCAAAAACTAAACTAAAATAACTGGATAATATCCTTAAAAAGGGGAAGAAATATATACTTATATATATAGAGGGTGAATGGGAAACAGAAAAATGGGTACAAAGAATGTTGTGAAAGAGAAGAAAAGTGAGGGTAAAGGGTGTCACCTAGCGTGGTGGCACCGGCAGCTCAAAAGGGACTGCACAAAAGGAGTGGGCGTCTGGGCCTCCGGCTCCAATTCCCGAGTTCCGGAAGGCAGTGCCCCAAGGGATAATACAACCCCTGCGAAAGGGAATAAACAATAATAAAAAAAATTAAAATTAAAAAAAGGGGGGGTGTAAAAGAGGAGAGGATAAGAGACTTGAAAGGTGAATGGAGCGTAAGAGTGAAGGAAAAGAAGAGAGTATGGCAACAGTTGTAGAGCAAATAGGAATGAAGAAAAATATGGGTGTAGAATCTGAAACAACAATCAATAAAGAAGACTGGACCAAAATAGATGTATAGCCAGGGGTGACCGATATGTCATGCTACCTGAACTTGGTATACCTAGGGTCCCTGGATGGGTGGGCACTTCATTGGAAACGAACATCCTCATTGACAGGGAGTCAACAGAACGGGTTAATAACCTCCATATTGGTGTATAATTACTAAATAGTCACCTAGACTGTGTAAAGTCAGGTGAGGTGGGGGGGGACGGCAAGACGGATTATATACAAATGGAGCTTAGAATCCTAAACAGGTCAAACTATGCAAAAGTCAGGTCAATGTGGGCCTCCTAGATAGAGGAACCCGGTGGAGTTAGAAGAGGGAGTCCATCCCCATCAGGTATCCGGTTGTGAGCCGCATCACTCGGTATCTGCACTATGCCGAGAGTCCGTAGGAAGGATGGAATGTCGGATACGTTTTCAATTTGTAACTGCCTGTTGTCGCGGGTCACAGTGAGAAATTGTGGGGTGCCCCATTTAAATCTGATGTCCAAATTTCGGAGATGCGTAGTAAGGGGTACATCGACTTTCTCCAGGTGATCACGGCCAAGGGGAGGTCGTCAAATATCGGGATATGTACATCCTCTATGACTAAACGTTTCATCTTATGGGCTGCAGTGGTATATAGGATTTTTTCCCCCACGGTGGCAAATTTCACGATGGTGTCCCTAGCTGCTTCAGACGGGGCTTTGGGCGCCTTACACAGAACATGTCCACGGCAGTCTGTGTCAAGGCACCCGATTGAGAAGGGTAAGTAGGTACAGCACGTAGCCCCTGAGTTCAGAGGGCCCTACTGACTCTGGGATCCCTGGAATACGAATGTTATTTTGCCGTGCCCTGACCTCGAGTGAAATCATTTGTCTTGATGTAAGGTATATCTGGTGTGTCAATTGGTCCACTTGCGCTTGGAGCTCCGGATGTGCTGCCTTCGAGGTTACCCCTGCACTTTCTAAGACTAAAACCTTAGTCTGCAGTTCAGTGATGTCGGATTTGATGGAGGCCAGTTCCGCTTGAAAAATAACTTGTATGTGTTGTAGCATCGTTTTGAGGTCGCCTTTGGTAGCAGGGGCCCCATCGCCTCCTGTTTCCAGCTTAACCGTCCAGGGTCCCGGTCCCTCCGCCTCATCCAAGTCCCCTGAGGAATCCTCTGAGTCCGCAGGCCTATGGACGGGTGTAGCTGCTGGTGTGTGTCTATCAGGCCTAGTAGGCCGCACCATAAACGAGCCAATGTCAGGCCCCCCTGTGTCCACGAGAGTACCTCTTTTTTTATTTTTCCCCTTCTTCCCCACACCAGGGCATGGCAGAGATGTTTATTGCCAGAACTTGATGTTTTAGCCAATGTGGCCATTGAATCGGCGGGTTTTCAGCCGTAAAAGGCAGGAGCTCAGAGAGGACACGTCCATTCAGGTGCTCGGCTCAGCTTCCTCCCAATAATGTATATTAATCAATTATCTGTGCAGCACATATTTAGCTGGAATGTCAGATGGGTTTTGAACAATTTATGTTTTTTATTTGAATGTTGAAAATAACGCACCCTCCTAAAAAACGCTTGCTATGAGAACAGTTCAGCCAGACATAATAATAATCAGAAGAAAAATCATTTTCAAGGGTATTGGTGTAGAGTTCTTGAAAAAAATGGTCCAAAAAGGTATCAATATTAGACATGAAGACAAATTTAGAAGAACAAACTTGCACTTACATTTCCCATTTCCTGAATAACACTATAGTACAAATAAAGCTGTGACGTACTGATATAGGGAGGAAGTAGAGACCGCTATGCAGGATAAACCAGGGTATGCGAAATAGAATAGTCGGGTACAAATCCAAGATCAGGGGAATCGGCAAACTTCATATATAGTAAACAGTCCAGAATCAAGGGAATCAGCATGCTTCATAAACATTAAACAGTCCAGGGTCATACACAGAAAAAACAGCAAAACGGGTAACAGACCAGGAGTAGGGACACCAGAAGATCAGAGTAATCCAGGGAACAATCCAAATCGGCAACAAGAAATCCAAAATAGAAAAACGCCAGGAGTTCAGGAAATACACGAGAATCACCAAGTATAGGTATTACTGTGAAGAGCACTTTTAAATGTTCCCGCTAGCCGCGCGCTGACGTCGGGCGTGACGTCATCGGAGGCGCGCCTGAGCTCCGATAGTGGAGAAACGCGCGTCCCCGGCTGTGTGCAGTCAGGCACAGCTGGGTGCGCGATTAGAAGAGGATACTCTGGGGATCTGCTGCGAGGTAAGTTATGACAAAAGCAAAAACAATCTAACACTTTGTTTGTTGCTTTTTTTTCTGGTGTTTTTTTTTTTTGTATTCTGTCGTGTTTTTGTCAGCTACTGAACATTACTTAACACCTTCACAACAATGCCACATGACAATCACGACTCCTCATCCTATGCAAATCGGGTTATGGGTGTTCCAGGTGGAGGCATGTTTGTTAGAGTGTGGATAGTGTTACCGTGATAAACAGGATACCCCGCTACCCATAACCCCAATAAAAACATGACACATTTTGTTGGTGAATAAGAAAGGCCACAGCAATTTATTAACATAATAAAAACTAGTTAGGACTGTATCATCCAATTACCTCAAGTTTTTACTCTCAAATAAAAACAGCCTAACAAATAACCTAAAATCCTTGCCAGTCACCTGAACTAACATTTTTAACATAAACATAAATATTATTGTGCAAGTAGTAGGTACCCCCCTCCCCCTCGTCCTAGAGTCTCTTAACCCTTTACCTTACTTCTCCATGCTGACCACTAGCCGAACTCTCCTCACCCAGTGAGAACGTAGTATAGTGATTGATCAATTTAAAGAGGTTAGGGGAGGGCCGAGCCAAAAACGTAACCATATTATTTTCACTCCTCCCTTTACTTTCCAACCCTGACCGGCAAGGACATGCACCCCCGCCACAGGCACCGCTGTTTTACGGCCTTCCTGTAAAGCCAAATTAAATAAATCTAGCCCCACATCCGTGAAGTGAACCCCATCACTCCTAAAATAAATTGCTGCATCCCGCTTAAAAACCCATGGCGAATCGTGACGCCCCCATCCCCTGGCACAAACTTCGAAACTTGCTTGTTAACCTTGATCCTGCACCTCTCCATCGCCTACTGACTATGTGCAGCGCGCCAAAAATTTCGTGGTACCAACTCAGACCAAACTAAGTGCACATCTGGGAAAAAGACTAATACTCTTGCCAAATCCTGCTTAATAAGGTCACAAAGACCCCACACAGGGATAGACCCCAGGTCGTTGCCCCCCAGGTGGATAAGTAAAACATCATGAGGGCCTAGCAATCTGAAAAGCTGAACAAGCTCAGGGAGTGAAACACATGCCCCGTATACCTATCACGCGAACCACGGCCATCGATGCTGGAAATTCTCAGCACTCCCCCCCCCAGACCAAATTGCTGCACGCTGCCGGGCCCAGAAAATATAAGAATGTCCTATGAGCCAAACCTTCCTGACTGCAGAACCTGGGAAGACAGAGCAGAAAAAACCGCCATGAGAACCACTGGGCGGATGTAAGACAGAAAACGCTGAGATTCCCATCTGCCAATGCGTTGAATCCTCCAGTGCCGCTTCCACCTACACCGCCACGGTCACCGCCTCCTAAACCTATGGGTCACTTAGTATAAACTTAAAGAGAATACCCTGCACTCCAACCCTCTCTCAAATGGATAATTCTGTTGATCCTCCTGGCAGACATGCTTTAGATTTAGACTTATGTTCTTCCAAAGCTAAAATCAAAGATTCCATCTAGTGCTATTTTATGGCTCAGCTGTATTTTTAATTTGTATGTATTTTATGTTATTTTAAGTTATTTCCCTATCCACATTTCCTTGCAGGGCACTTGTCCTACTTTTACCCAGCAGCCCTCTAGCCCTTTCCATGACTTTTTAGAGGCATTTTAGTGGCCAAAAGTCTGTGTCCCCATTGACTTCAATGGGGTTCGGGGTCAAGTTCGGGTTAAGTTCGAACACGGACCCAGACTTTTTTCCGAAGTTCGGTCGAACCTCTCGAACCCGAACATCCAGGTGTCCGCTCAACTCTAATCCCTAATACTAAACCCAAACCCGAATACTAACCATAAAACTAACCCTGACCCTAATACTAACCCCAATCCCCAATACTAAGCCCTAATGCTAACCCCAAACTCGAATACTAACCCCTAATAGTAGCCATGAGCCCTGGTACTAACCCCTAATACCCTGAACCCTAATACTAACCCCTAATATTAACCCTGAACCCTAATACTAACCATAAAACTAACCCCTAATCCTGACCCTAATACTAACCCCAAACCCCAATACTAAGCCCTAATACTAACCCCGAACCCAAATACTAACCCTTAATAGTAACCATGGGGCCTGATACTAACCCCTAATAACCTGAACCCTAAAACTAACCCCTAATATTAACCCTGAGCCCCAATACTAACCAGAATACTAACCCCAAACCCCAATACTAAGCCCTAATACTAACCCTTAATAGTAATTATGAACCCTGATATTATGATACTAACCCCTAATAACCTGAACCCTAAAACTAACCCCTAATATTAACCCTGAGCAGTAATATGAACGATAAAACTGACCCTAATACTAACCCCAAACCCGAATACGAATCCCTAATACTAACCCTTAATAGTAACCATGAGCCCTGATACTAACCCTTATATTAACCCCGAGCAGTAATACTAACCATAAAACTAAAACTGACCCCAATACTAACCCCAAACCCCAGTACTAAGCCCTAATTCTAACCCTGAACCCAAATATTAACCCTTAATAGTAACCATGAGCCCTGATACTAACCCCTAATAACCTGAACCCTAATACTGAGCCCTAATATTTCCCATGAGCCCTAATACTAACCCCTAATATTAACCCTGAGCCCTAATACTAACCATAAAACTAACCGCTAACCCTGAGCCTAATACTAACCCCAAACCCCAATACTAAGCCCTAATACTAACCCCGAACCCAATACTAACCCTTAATAGTAACCATGAGACCCTGATACTAACAATAAAACTAACCCTGGCCCTAATACTAACCCCAAACTCCAATACTAAGCCCTAATACTAACCTCAAACCCCAATACTAACCCTTAATAGTAACCATGAGACCCTGATACTAACCCCTAATAACCTGAACCCTAATACTAACCCCTAATATTAACCCTGAGCCCTAAAACTAACCATAAAACTACCCCTAACCCTGACCCTAATACTAACCCCAAACCCCAAAACTAACCCTTAATAGTAACCATGAGCCCTGATACTAACCCCTAATAACCTGAACCCTAATACTAACCCCTAATATTAACCCTGAGCCCTAATACTAACCATAAAACTACCCCTAACCCTGACCCTAATATTAACCCCAAACCCCAAAACTAACCCTTAATAGTAACCATGAGCCCTGATACTAACCCCTAATAACCTGAACCCTAATACTAACCCCTAATATTAACCCTGAGCCCTAATACTAACCATAAAACTACCCCTAACCGTGACCCTAATACTAACCCCAAACCCCAATACTAACCCTTAATAGGAACCATGAGCCCTGATACTAACCCCTAATGACCTGAACCCTAATACTGACCCCTAATATTAACCATGAACCCTAATACTATGATACTAACCCCTAATAACCTGAACCCTAATACTAATCCCTAATATTAACCCTGAGCCCTAATACTAATCCCTAATATTAACCCTTAGCCCTAATACTAATCCTAGCCCCTCTAATAGTAGCCCTGCGTAATTGTCCATTGTGCAGGAGGCCTGTGTGTCTGTGCAGCATGGTTGCCGTGTGCTTTTATACCAGTATATTGCACCTTTTCATTGTTTTTATTATTTTTCCATTAACTGAAAATTTCCATGAAATCAACTCTAAATTGATCAGGCAAATGTAAATTTAACACCGACAACCGTCAAGTGTTGCGGTGGTTAAATCTGTTATTTTTCCTCTTGCGGCTTCTAATAACCAGTGTTCTCTTCTGATTACAAGTGAAGCATCATTAGCTTAAGAGTATATCCCTTTAATTAGGAATCATTGTATTATTCACACATTCCATGCAAAAGAGAAGGGCATACAAGTGTTACAGTCAACGAGTTGCTGGGCATGTGTGAGACTTGGTGTTATAAGTATATTGTGTTAATTTCATACAGAGTTTTGAATTGAAACTGCATACCACATAACTGGTGAACAGATAGTGGGTTCTGTTCACTAAACATCAAGTCTCAGACCCTGGGCGGGTCACTGTAAATGACCCTAATAATCCAGTATTTTATGGGGCTATTCACTAAAAGGTGAGTTGAGGTGAGTAGCAAGTGAGTTGAAGTGAGTAGCAGGTGAGTTGAGGTGAGATTTTCATCTCATCAATTCAGCTTTACATTGTGCAGGGACAAACCTGGTTAGTTCCCCTGCTAAGTGAACTAATCAAGTTTGTTCATGCACAATGTATAGCTGAATTGGTGGAATAACATTTTAATCTCACTTCAACTCACCTGCTACTCACCTGCTATTCAATTCAACTCATCTGCTACTAACCCTAACTCACCTGCTATTCACTTCAACTCACCTGCTATTAACTTCAACTCACCTTTTAGTGAACAGCCCCACCAGACCAAGGTAGCAGTACTAACAGAGCATGATAAGGTAACTGGTAGAGCTGTTACACTCTTGAAATGTCACTTAAGCTCATGGTACTGTGACATGGTGAGTAAGCTCTGCCATCAAGGAAGAGCTTCCAAACACTATCATCCCAGTTGCCTTGTGGGAAGGAGCGGGATCATCAAAGGTTCAGATATTTTCACACAAAAAAGCACACATTAAATCAAAGCCTCCTCAACAGAATCAGTAACATGAATTTTAATGTATCACATCTAAATATATACGTTTATCACATTAGATGTGAGATGGAAAAATGCATGTTACTGGTTCTGTTTAGGAGGCTTTGATTTAATGTGTGCTTTTTTGTAAATATCTGAAATACATACTGATGGTTGCTTTCACAAATACACTTAGAGATATAACCCAAGGGATTGGTATATTAAGTGTTATTGATCACACAATTGGTAGTTTATGGCTGTATTCCTTTTTGATAGTAATGAATAAATACTGTGAATATATTGCACTGTCACTTTAAATTGCTGATTTGCTCATTTGACTGAAAGCTCTGATTGCCTTTTCCAGGCTCATCATTGGGAGTAAAGGCATTTTGGCAGTCTTTGGGGTCCCAAGATTTTGTATGGGAGAGTGTTGTTATTTTTAACCACTTGGTGGATAATCTGTTTGGAAATTGTTGTATTGTTGTATCTGTTTTTGAAATTGTTTATCATGTCTGCGGTGCTTGTGTTTAGCTGTAATTTGCCTCTTTTACACATATTATATACTGGTTTTATCGCTATAAAAGCACTTTCTTTAGAGACCATTATTTTTTTCACATCGTATAATTTACTATACAAAAAATAGAAAAAACAAGTTTCTAACTTTGACCTTAAAAATTATTTACACAATAAACAGTAAAAAGACCCCATCTAAATGGTTTCTAATATTTGTTCTGAGTTTTGAAATATGATTGTTTACATATTTTTCTATTGTTTTTTGCAAGTTATAGGGGAATAACCAAAAGTAGAGTTTTTTTTTTTCCCTCACCATTGTCTCCTGCAGTGACACCGCTAAGCAAAGGCCTATGCGGGATTCACTGCAGCACTTACCAGGTACGTCCATTGTCACTAAGAGACATGTTTTCCGTGAGGTGCCTGGTAATTTAATGGGCATTTGGGGGTATTTTTGGTTTGCATGCTATGCAATGTTTAATGAATGGAGTTTTATGTAACCAATAATGCTACCAGCATAACTTGTATAATGCGCAATAAAAACTGTCAGTTCATGGAATTAATGTACTCCATTGAAAAGACCCCATTATATGCATTCAAATCTTTTGATGTATAAGAGTCTAGTTAAAATATAGCAACAAAATTAAATACAGAGGAAGAACGAAAGCAATTTCTTCATCCAGTGGTGTATCTTGGTTTTTAGCTGCATGAGGCAGACTAAATTCGGGAACTCCACCCATGTTGCACACCCAGGGCATGCCCAATCACCCACATTACATGCCCAATCACCCACATTGCACACAAATTAAATGCCCCATCACCCCCTTACAAACCCTATTACCCACACATGACATGCCCCATCACCCCATTACATGCCACTATTACACATCACCAGCACCCCCATTACATGCTCCCAGCACCCCAGGACTTACCCTGTTCCCTGGTGTTCCCTTGTGCCCTGAATGTTGTGTGGTCTTAATCCATAAACATACATAAATTACATTTGCACTATTCACACTGACACCCAGAATACACATGCACACACTGACACATCCAAAATAAACACACACATGTGTGGACACAAAAACATGCTGACACACACTGGCACACTCACTCATGCACACAGAGATGCTGACACATGATAAATACTTATAGCACATGGCAGAAGCTCAGTCCCTCATAGGGTGCATCACTGTAGTGGCGGCAGGGCAGCTTCTGCCTCTCTCTCTTTTATAAACCGCCATTTAAAAGCATGGAGGGGTCACCAAGCCTCCCTTCTCCTCAAGCATTGCAGAAGTACCTGTAACAAGATCCCTTCACTCCTCACAGGCATTTCCCACTGCTGCAGCTTGGTCTGGTAAGCAGGAGGAACAGGCAGTGGAGGAGGGTTGAATCTGCCATGCTGTTCTCTACCCTTTGTCGGTATCATATAACAGCAGTATCACTGTTTAAAGAATGGTCTAGGTGCCTGGAACCAGATTCTAGACGCCGTGGCAACCTGGCACCCAACAGACTTTTTAACTATTTACAACTATTTATTATTAACCTGTTTACAAAAAAATAGTGTTGGTGAATTGTCAGTGATGACACAAAATGTCTGCACCACCCGACACACATTTTGAATAAACCCTAGTAGAGTTTTAGAAAAACTCAGGACTGAGTTGAAATGTTGCCTTTTGTGGAATAAAACCACTTGGAACACAGAGTGTTGGTCAATTGATTTATTTATTGATACTAATGGAGTTTTATGTTACCAGTCATTTCATCAATTAGATCAGCAGGTCCAGGCCCCACACCAAGTACAGTTCGCAATCCTGGTGAAACCTGGGTTCGGCCAGTGTCTCGGAACATGCCAACGGGCAAACCTATTTCTTTAACATTCATGATCCCAATAAGACCAAAACATCAAGGCTGTCATCTCACAGAGCTGTACCCAAACAGTGTGGTCAGTCATTGGTGTGTAAATTGGTCAAACAGGTATTGATGTGCCACATACAACCTGCTAGGTGAAACTCAGCTCCTCTCGACTAAAAGATGCGTTTGACATATCATACTTCTCTAAAGTGCCAGCACACAAGTAACTGTGTACATGTACAGCAGCAAATTATTTAGTTTGAAGGTACAGCTGAACGTCAGTAAAACTACATGACTTGAATGTGGAAAAAACTAATAAAAGAAAAAAAGAGCAGCAATAAAGCAATCTTTAGTGCTTCACTTTAGATCACTTTTAGATATGGCAGCTGGGGTGTTTTGATTGGATTCCTGCTAATTTAAAAGACATCTGGAAACATTTTAAAGCCGGCCAATGTATTTTACCACAAACAAACCATATATTTTTGGAAGCTAGACATCCTAAGGTATTTCAAGAGGTGGTATTGTAATACTTTACTTGTACTAATTCTACCACCAGCCTTTGTCAAATTTTGGGTCTCAATTTTATTTTTAATGTTTTATTGCATTTCTATTATTTTATGTTATTGTATTTACTTTTATTACATTGATCTGTCTCTCTCCCTCACTAAAAAACAATGTGAGGAGAAGGAGGCAGAATCAAAGTGGTCAGATCAATATTTTACAAATATTGATCTGACCATGCAGTCACAGATTGCCTCTGTGATGAGGCAATCATGTGACAGCCTCAGCGCACAGGAAGCAGCTACTTCCTGCTTCCTGGGCTCTTGCCCTTAGAAGGGCAGCACGATCTTGGTCACAAATGACCAAGATTGTGCAGTTTTTTTTTAGTGTTGCTGACTGCATCACTTACAGAGCCATAGGAAGTGATTAAATCTGCTTCCCATGCTCTTTTTTACTGCCTGTCAGTTTAAAGACACTGTGCCTTTAAAACCTGCATTTCAATCGCTTTCTGGAGTGATTGAAATGCCGACGGGCATTTTTTTTTTTTTTATCGCAGGATGCTTCCACATGGAAGCATTGTAGCAATACCAATGGAGCACTGAAAGCTGGAATGCAAGAGGATGGAGAATGTACCCTCTAACTTCTGATGAGGAACGAAGCTGTATAAACAAGTGGGGAAGGAGTGCCTAGTGTGCCTCGCAGAAGATATACTACTGGCTTCATCATCTTTAGCTCCTTAATTAGATGGATTGAACATTAGTATAACACTTGAATCTAATACATACTTTGCAAAACAGGTGGTAAAAGTAGGTGTTAATATTATTACAATCAGCATAAATGCCCAAGTGCTTAAATTAACTGAATATACATTCAATTGTACAGTTTATAAAGTACACTTAACATTATATTTCCCTTACAAGATTGTAACCTGGCAAGCAGGGTTCTCTCTGCTTTGCGTGTTAATCTGTTTTCAAATCAAGTATGTAATATCCTATGCTGCATAAATTGTTAACTATACATATATATGCTTCAATGTAAGTTAAAGGCATGGGTGTCCTAGTTCTATCCACTGATTACATTAGCATGGTGAAACTACCCATAAGGCAGACTAGGACCTTGCCTAGAGTGTAACAGTTTTAGGGGCACAATGGGAGATTTAAAAAAATGACTTATGGATTAACCACTTACCGACAAGACATTTTTACCTTGACTTTCCCTTGTTGACAATGGCTGTTTTGACATTTCTGGGGTGTTTGTGTTTAGCTATAATTTTCTTCTCTCTCACATACTGTACCCACACATATTATATGTTGTTTGTATCGTCATAAGAAGGGTTTTCATTAGATACCATTATGTTCATCATATCTTGTAAATTACCCAAATAAATTATAAAATATGATGAAAAAGTTTTAAAAAAACTATTTTTCTAACTTTGACCACAAATAGAATCATTAAAAAAGACCCCATCTAAATAGTTTCTAAATGTTGTCCTGAGTTCAGAAATATGCATGTTTCCATATTTTTCGATATTTTTCTGTGAGTTATGGGGCAAAAACCAAAAATAGTTTTTTGTTTTTTTCCTATATTGACCTTTTAACCCAAACCTGAACCCTAACACTAAATTTAACCCCAACACTAACCCTTATGCTATCCCTTAATATATTTTAATTTAATTTTAACCCTATCCCTTATGCTAAAAATATAAAATTTTAACCCTATATGCTCATCTAGCTCCCACGATCGCTCCATGGGGCGAACGTGGGTGCCCCAGATAGGAAATTTTGGTGCTGGCTATTGCCTCGACATCGAGGCAATAGAGCAGCACCATTAAAGCTGTTTTCGCTCTCATTGATCGAGAAAGCTGCTTGATTCACCGCAGGACGGGCCATGCATGTCCATTGTCACAAAAGGGTTACGGGTAGTTATTTTAATTCACCGTTGTCAGTCTCTGTTTACTTTTTTACATATGTCTCCACGTTTTGATTGTGAGCCACAAACAAAACTAAGTGGGTATAGAGATAAAGAGTAAATCTAGGGCAAAATTCATCAAGTGGATTATGTATTTCATATTTACATCGTAGTTTAGGTTAAAGATAAGACTTCATCAAGTTCCACCCTTTTCCAAATCTTTGATTACATTGTTTGATCCAAAAGAAAGCAAAAAAACATATTTCAGATATCTCGAATTCTGCTTTCAGTAGGGAAAAAACCCTTCTTGACTCGAAAAGGCAATCAGATTTCTCCTTGGATCAACAAGCACTAAATAAATATTACTGTCTATACTAACTTGCATAGATTTCACCTCTATGTTTTAACTCATTACAAAGGTATCTAGTACCCTCTGAAAGGCATCTATTGTATTTGCTAGCACCACCTCTTCAGGCAGTGAATTTCATAACTTTATTGTCCTTACCGTAAAAAATCCTGTGTGCTGTCATAGACTAAATCTCCTTTCCTCTTTAATGGGTGACCTCTTGTCCTTTGTACTGTTAATGAACAAGTCTTAAGAAGGTCTTTTCTAGAAGAGGACCAAGTACAGATCCCTGAGGTACTCGACTTATCATACCTGTCCAGTTTGAGAACTTACTCATTTACCACCACTCTTTGCTTTCTATCTTTCAGCCAATTGCCAGAGCATTCCATGTTTCCTTGGTTATGGGTTATAGGTTTACTTTAAGAACGTTGTTATAGAATTGCTTCTTATACATAAACCTTAATTGTATTATATCAGTTTTAATGAGTCATTGATAGTCTCATTAGGTTACAGAGCAACTCTGCAGCTTTCAGTGATAATACACAATCAAGCAGAAGTGGGCATCTTACCAGAAAACAAACAAACCGCAGAGTAATTATAGTTCTGCAACATGACTTCCTTATTCCTCTTTTTTATTGAATTCCAGATATTTTATCTAACAAGTACCCATGGCAATGGCATGGAGAGAGAAACACCCCAAACAACGGAAAGAGGGTGAAACACCTGGCTTTCTGTGAATAAGTGCTGTTGAACACGAAGCACAGCAGGCTTTTCAATCTCCTTCCTTAGCATAGAGGTTTTCCTCTCTCCATGCCACTGCCATGTCTACTTTCTTTAGAAAATATCTGGAGTGAAGTTAAAAGGTGAATCAAGAAGTCATTTTGCAGAATTAAAATCACTCTGCGTCTTTTTTCTGGTAAGAGGCCCAACCCACTTCCGCTTGTTTATTTGTGCATGAATTATTCAATGTGGATACTGACGGTGGCACCACATCTCTTCTCTCTGGGAATGTGGTGTTCCTGTTTAGTTGTTTCAGTAATAATGCACACCACAGACCACACAGCAAAGCCACATGACTGCTATTATCCCGAGACGTCACTATACACACTGTTGTCCAACATTTTAAGGTGGGAGGGATGAATACCATGGATAATGGTAGGGTGAGGGTTCGGATAATATACATTTCAAGAGGTAATAATATAAAACCTAATATAGAAGCTATGGGCTTTTTAGACAGTGACGGCCCCTTTTGGCTAAAGTAATTTTCCTGAGGATTTTACCAAATTTAGCCTAAGAATTTAGCCATGTTTGGTTTAGTCCTCGATAGTGTTTGTATAAATTCCCCAGTGCGAACTGACAGTGTGCTGTTACAACAAATGCAAAGCTCTGCTTTTCTATAGCATCAGTAAGTGCACTAACTTAAAGCCAACAAGCAGGGCCGGTAATAACTAATGTAATATGTGCTTGGCTGACTTGCAAACCATAACTCAGATATAATGTTGCATGTCAGTGAAGGCTTTAAGCCTGGAGGCTACTGAATAAAAATGACTCTTTTTTAATAAGAAGTAAAATATCCACAAAAATAGCATGAGCTGCTAATAGTGTGTGAACAGCAGCAAATCCCCCCAAGACACCAGTAACAAACTTCCCTTGTGATATTTTCCAGGTCGCAACGAATAGGGTCACATTTCAAACTCTTGCATTTGGTCTCTGATAACATGGCGTAATGCCATTTTAATAGAATGTAACACCACACCTGCCATGGCAAAAAAACATGAAACAAATGGCTATGGTAACAACACGGTGAGAATGATAGTGAGGGCACAGTATCATTTTTGTAGGAATAAATGTCCGTGCTTCCAGAGATGGCTAGGCAGATAAAATTAGAACTTCGACCAATCCCCCTCTGTGTACCGGTTACCTCATCGAATAAGGGTAATCTGGCTACCCTCACAGCATACATAGGTACTCGGAATGTGTAAAGGTCACTGGGGCTTTATTACTGTGACAAAATAAAAACAATTTAAATTTATAATAATTGCATACACAGTCAATACATCATTTAACATGTATAATAGCCTGTCTCAACATTGGTGGAACATAACTGATCATGCCACTAAGTTACCCAGCTTATGAAAAACATGAGATAGGGTTCCTCTAAACTCGTATCTGTTGCTAATGTAAGGCATCAATTCTAATTAATTGTAGTGACATCACACCGAAATACCTCCGGCAACCATTGCGTCAGAACACCTTACCTATTCATAGCCCCCAGAGACTAAACCTGTGGAGTATAAAACCCAATACAAGATCATGTTATTGATAGTGTAACAACCATAAGAATGACTTTCTAGAGACCATATCTCCAACATAACATATAACCTGCTATAATCAATGCAATGAACTTATACTTCAATACAAAGAATCTTCCAAATACTTGGCAATGTTCCTCTCCACACACCACAAATCAGTGCCCATGTCATTGAAATTTTCCTCATGCAAATTGAACATTAAGGGTGAGCCATATTGATCTCTGCCAATGACCTAGCTGCCCTTCAAAATAGATAGTTTTTAGTTAACCGCATTTAAGTGAATAGGCTTCAAGTAAAAAAAAAAAAAAATACTGTATACACACACCTAGTCCTGCCCCAATGATAATCAGGAGCAAGTAAGGCAACAAGGGGTGTATCTTAGCAGGATACTCAGAACTTAACAGGATTCGGCAACAAAAGAACTCAGGAATGCAAGCACAAGGCACTATCACAGGCAGCAAACAAAGCAATGCAAAGGCAGTGAGTGCCATAAGCTGTAGGTTTAAATAGGGAAGGGCTGAGGATAACGAGGCAGCTGACAACAGGTGGAGAATGGGAACACTAGAATAGTGGCCAATAGAGGCTGAAGAGGAAACAGCTGCAATAGCAAGAATAACCGTGAACAGGGTACCTGATGACATAAGAAAGTGAGTACCGGAGTTCAGGAGCTCATTGGTGGAGACACAGGGCCTATTGCAGGGTGACCACATTTCCTTGATGGCCCAGGTTAGTGCAACTACATTCCAAGGCCCTGTGGAGTTTCTATTTAGTATCATTAATACTCAGCTTTAATCTTTGTTGTTCTCAAGCTCAGAACAGTGTGATTAAATCCAAGTCAATGACAGGGACGGCACATTTTAAGACAACCGGCTTCCAGCAGGGACTATGTTAAGTATGGACTTATTATTTTAATCTTTATTTTTTATTTTTTAACAGCGACAGCAAAAGAGGAGAAAAAAAAACAACACTAGCAAAGCTTAAAAAATAACTGTCATGTTCTTTTCGAGGAGAAAAAATGCAGCAGTTTACAAACGTTCCACACTGGTTCTGTACATCATAAATTACATGAGAACTGGTCTAAATTACTTTTCACAATACCAGCTGTTCATGGAAAACAATTCCATCCCTTATAGTACAGGTACCCCTTATCAAAATGACAGGGCACTTTCCATAATGGGATTTGGATTCAAAATTCCTTCAAGGCCGGACAGGTGTGTCATCTGTCCAGGATTCTTGGATAAGATAATCAAGATGGTCACGACAAGAACAAGATGTCTATAAGCCTATATTTAAAAGGGCTATCGGTCTAGAAGACCATAAGCATAGGCCTGCTCGGGGCCCAGTTAAAATCAAAATGTGTAAAATTTGCTAAACAGTCCCCCTTTTAGGCCACACTCTATGCAAATACCAAATGTTTTTTTATCTCCTTAGTGGCATGACTTTTTGGCCGTGTCTTACACTTGACATGGGCTGTTTTAACTTACCTGCAGTTTTTGTGTTTAGCTGTAATTATCTACTTTCTCATGTACTGTACCCACGCAAACTATATATAGTTTCTATCTGCATAAGAAGGGCTTTATTTAGATACCATTATTTTCATCATATTTTATAATTTACTTCAAAAAATAACCTTTTCTCTAATTTTGACCTGAAAAATATTTTACACAATTACAAATGGTAAAAAAGACCCCATCTAAATAGTTTCTAAATGTGTCTAAATTTGACTACATATCTTATTATTCACTACAACTCCCTCAAGGACTTCATTCTACTGAAGAGGCAAAATCTTAAGTGTCTGTACGAGGACATTTCTCTCTTGGCAAAGTCTGTTGAGGTTCAGCAAACAATATACATTTGCCCACCACAAAGTCTAGTAAATGTCCATAAACAATATTGGTGCCTAAGCCTGCCCATAACCTATTCCCTTAATTTGTATCCCCTCTTTGACAATTGACATCTTCTTTTCATGATATGTTACACGTGTTAATTTTGTCCTTTATTTTTTCAAGACAAAAAATTTATGACCTACATTTGTTTTACGCAACATAATATACAAAGGCTTCAGCGACACATACAAATCCTGTGTTTGTAGACTAGATAATAATATAGGTGGTGCATCCAGAAATCTAAAAAAAGTTAAAAGTTGAGTCTGACCTGATACTTATTGTCAGAGTAACTCTCCATCCCTGGACATGACCCAAGCACCTAAATGTGTCCATCAATAGCCTCATATGGGAAAGAGGGAAATAGCAGAAATGGTAGACTTTGAACGAAACAGCCAATGAGCCTGTCAAAGCATCTATTCAAAAGGGAGAGAGGCGAGAGCCATCCATTTAAAGCAAACTACCAACTGCTCTGTCAGTTACAAATTGGACGTGTCAACATCTCCAAACAGATTTAGTAAAAGCATTAACAATGCTAATGATGTATGGCCGCACCAGGGAAGATGTGAATGCAACAATATACACAGAGGAGACTGTAAAGGACCGTCTACCGGATGAAGTAGACCCTCTGTCCGTTGTGGGAAATCACCTCCTTAGCCCCCAATTACAGCTCAGCATTCACCCAGCAAGTCTTTCCTGGACCCTTGCTCTTAGTACCCAAATAGACAGGACATCTAGCAGTTAGGTACAGCAAGATTGAACAACTCTTTTATTTGTGATTTACACAGCACATATACACCAAACTGCAATCAGATAACACTTGATTAAACAATAGAAAACTTAAACACATCACCAGTAAAGCAGTATCTAGCCACTTTAATCTGGAGCCAGAAGCAAGGTAGTCAGACTGGGTGCCTGACATAATTAAACAATGGAAGGCTTAAACACATTACAGACAGGGTCCATAATCTATAGGGAGGTGTTTGGCCCTCAGGCCCCTCCAAGAACCCCAGTCAGGCAGACTGTCAGAATTCACTTCGTGACAGAGACATTCTCTGCAGATGAAAATAGAATATATTGGCGGTCCTATGATGCTATTCATCCAAACAAATGGTTCCGTCAGTGCTAAGTGATGGAAACCAGGGGCATTAGTACTTATGTCAAGCCCATGTGTGAGACCATATGCAAAAATTGTAATGCACGGGGTCCCAGATGGAAATAGACCCTGAGAGCTGAGATCATGAGCTACGTTGCAGGGTGGAGACACAGGACCTGGTGCTGGGTAACTGCAATCCCTTGGAGGTTTGGGACCACAATTCTTTGCAGCCACAACCAGGTCCTGTGAAGCAGCTACTGTATCCAGGTCCCAGGGCTGAACAAAATGACAGCCAAGCAGAGCTAAAACAGAAAAGTATTTGAGGGATAGCAGAACTGAAATACAGAGTGCAGGGCAAGACATAAGATAAAGCAGAAACCAACTAAGGTTAAACAAGGCAAGGCACAGGGTTGCAGAAAATAACATAAGAACAGGGAACAGGACTAAGGAAAACAAGAGACACATACATAGGAACAAACATAAATACAGGAACTAGCCTAACACTAAATATGGTAAAGGTGGGAGTTTGGTTCACCAATTGGCCAATTAGATGTTAGCTTGCCGACCATGTCAAGGTACCCCACAATAGGCAAGTCCCTAACTAAGACATAATATTAGCAAAGCAAAAAAAATTAATAAAATCTAAAAGACATAAATGGAATAGATACAGAGGAAATACCTGTAGACTGAACTACTAAGGACTGAACAGAAACGGGTGTGGTTTACATAGAAGTACTGACAAGGGAGAGGGAATGAGAGAAAACCTGGAAAGAAACATGAGGACAAGCAGAAATAAAAAAGCATAACAGGACTACCGGGCAAGGACAGGACTACAGGGCCAGGACAGGAATACAGGGCCAGGACAGGACCACAGGGCAAGGCAGGAACAAGCATAAATAATAAACAAAAAATCAAAGCAAGAAGGATGCACAAATGCCTGGATGAGCCTGCACAAGGGTGCATGGTTACAAAAATATATAGCCGTTCATGGTACAGCAGTACAGCACCCTTGGCCAGATGCCATTTTTTTTTACCGGCCTGCCGATAAAATTCTGGCTGGGTGGCAACCCTACTTTTTATAATTATCAACTCTCCACAGCTGTGTCTGGTCATGTGCCACTTCCTTTCACTATACCATTGCCAGATTATTGTGGTTCCTGCTTGCATCATAATCAAGCTTGTTACTGATTTACTTGTTACTGATTTTGGACCATCTGACTACTGTGCCTTGACCTACCTACTGACCTCTGCTTGTCTGACTACGCTTCTACTCTTTGTTCCAGCCTCTCAGCTCTGCAAAAGACCAGATTGTCACTCAAAGCTCAGGGGCTCAACCACCTGGGTAACGAGTGGCTACTTCTGGCAGAAGACTTTGCTGATCTGGCTGCTGGACTCCAAAAACTGCTAAAATCATTATCATTACACTATGGGACCACGGACCCCTGTAATGCCATGGCCCTAATATAAAATAATAATACCTGCCCCAGGTGAAAAAACTTAACAGAATCTGAGTACAATAATAGTTGTTAGAATAATATAAATTCAGATTTCCTTGTAGTCTTGTCCCAAGGTTATCGTCAGTTTATGGAGGTTGTGGGGATCTAGGAGAAAACATTATGCCATCCAGTGTGATCACCTAATATGTAAAGTTCTAGGTTTCTGGCAAATCACTAATGATACAAAACATTAGCAAAAAATGAAAAATTGACTTGTGTCTAACTAGATGTAACTTGGGTTTTTTAATTTGCAAAAAACAAAAAAAGTATATTTATAAAAATAATTAAGCCTATTTTTTACACTTCATTTTTAATCAAATATATTGTATTTATAGACTCCAGTTTAGTTTCTCTTCTTTTTAAAAAAATCTAACTAATTAGATTTTGTGATCATACTTAACCCTTAATGCCATGTGGTACATTCATCCCAAATGGTGTTTTTGTGTTCCTAGCCAGGATCACAAAGTGATCAATAGCCAGGGACCCTGTGGTTCCCTGTTTAAACCTCCTGATACCTAGCAACATGACTCGTTATGTAGCGGAGTCAGGGACGGCCTTTGTGGTGTGCAACACCAGAGGGGGCGCCATTTAAAAACAAAAAATAGTTTACTGGTAGAGGCACTGGCTGTGGAGATCAGAAAATCTCCCCTCACCAGCTATCTGCACGGCTGCAGTGCAGGATCTGGTAAGGGGCGGACCTCTTTGTATTAAACACACACGGAGCTCAGTAAGTGCTGCTCGCGCTCCCCGCAAGTAGTGATCATGCAGGTCATCGTATTTCCGATATCCTGCATTATTGCTACACATGGGGAGCGCGAGCAGCACTTACTGAGCTCCGTTTGTGTTTACCTCACAGAGTTTATGCTACCTGTGCTTTAAGGAAGAATGGGAGGTGGAGGGAGGACAAAGGAGGAGAGAACGGGAGGGAAGAAAACAGAGATGGGGAGGGGTTAAGAGAACAGAAATGGGGGCAGGGGGAGAACAGAGGAGGGGGAGAAAACATATATGGGGAGGAGGGGAGAGAGAACAGATATGGGGTGGAGGTGGAGAGAGAATAGAGATGGGGAGAGGGTGAGAACACATATGGGGAGGGAAAGAGAGAACAGATATAGGTAGAGGGAAAGATATATGGGGAGGTGAAGGAGAGAGAAATAGAAGGGGGATGGGGGAGAACAGATGTGGGGAGGGGAAGAGATATTGGGAGGGCAAGGAGAGGCAAAGAAATATGGGGAGAGGGAAAGAGATGGGGGTGGAGAGGGAAAGGGATGGGGAGGGAAATATAACAGATAAGGGGGAAAACATATTGGAAGGGGAAAGAGATAACAGGTTTGGGGAGGAGGAGAGCGAGAACAGATATGGTGAGAGGAGAGACATGCATGGGAAGGGAGAGAGACATAAAATGGAGTGAGAGGAAAGAGACAGGCGTGTGGAGGGAGAGGAGACAGACAGACATGAGGGTAGAGAGGACAGGGGCACTACGGGGGGGGGGGGGGCTACAGGGTACCTGAACATGTAAAGCTGGCCCAGCGCAGAGTAGTACCTAAACACAGAAATTTGGCATGATTTAGAAAAATGTATCCAGTGCTCACTTTGCTTGTTGGTTACCTTTTTACCTTCCAGACTAAGACCACTCAAAGTGAGACCCTCACAGGTGAGACCCTGCTGCATCTGAATCATGAGCACAGGTCATCACAGGGGGCTGGGTTGATGATATGTTAAAAAGAAGGACATTTTCTGCCATCCTATAAGCCCTGTAAGTTAGGATGCATAAAATCTAATACGATTGTAAAGGTGTTATAAAAGTATGCTTGTGTTGTCCCCATGGAGGATAGGGAACCATTGCCTGTCATCCATATTACGTTGCCACTTTAGCTGTAAAGACAACAAAGGCATTTTCTACAGACGGCAGATGGTATATAAAGAGAAAACCTCATCTGAAAAGTTATGCAGCATGATGCTTCTCCAGACAAATACTTGATTTATTGTCCTACCAACTGTTTTACTTCATTCAGTACCAACACATGTTAATATTGATGGTCTTCCTCATTACATTGCAATAGAGATGATACCTTATTATGCAGCTGTAATTTACAAGTGTCTGCTCAGCAGTGTTTGGTCAAATGATGCCACAGAAACACAGGAAAGATATAGGTTACAGGTTAGGATTCAAATGTAAATCAATGTTTATTGAAAATGTTTTCTTTTTATGTCAATAAATGAGTAGGGGGGGTGGGGTACAGAACAATTATAAATATTTTTTACATATTTTTTTACCTGTAGGTGTAAAGAGACTGTCATCTAAACAGATTCATAAAATAACCCCCGGAATCAAGGCATATTCTATATAGCAGATTTAGGCTGCAATCTGGCAGTTTCCCCTGAATTCTGGACAACATGTTTTGGTATTTTGGTTCAGGGGAACTTGGCCTAAGAAAGCTTATGATTCCCCCTATTTCTATAGCCCCGAACTGACCCAAATTCATCCCAAATTTGAAAATCATTTCGTAATTATGGGGATTTCATTTTTAGGGACAAAAAGTACCTTAAAATATAGGGTGACGTGATTAAGTGATATAGAAATGACTAAATATATGCCTTAATAGCAGCACATTTGAAAAAATAATTGTCATGTGTGTTAAAGCAGAATTTCATGTTCACAGGGTGGATGCCAACTTTGGATTGACAAATGCACCATACTCCACTGTGGAATTGAAAGGGTAACAACATGTAAGTGTGTTAGGCAGGGGAGTGAATAGAAACCATCAGGTGAAATTGCCACAGGGCCTTCTGATCACGTAGCATGATACCACCAGTGCAATACATCCCCACTGTCCCTCGTATCAGCTTTGTTCCCTGTGACTGTGGTGTGTGGACAAAGCTGGTACAGTGGACAGATGGGGTGTATTGTACTGGTGGCACATGTGCTGATATTTTACATGGTCTGAGGTCCATGTGGAAATTTTACCACCGTAGGTATCCAGTCATGCCCCTGCCTAAAGCACTTGCTACCCTTTCAGAGGAGAATGGTTCATTGCCAATCAACGTTGGCATTAAATGGTATTGTGATACACATGGCATGATGGCAGGAGGTTACATATAACCTAACAGCTGTTGATGATGATCAGTACATATAAATACAATTAAATGCACAGCACTCAAATGATGTGCAATCTATGTAAATATATTTAGTAACATACCCATATTTGCAGAGGAAACGCCAGGTTGTTAAAGGCTCTACTGAATTCAGCTACACAATATGCCGCATTCCCAGTCCAATTCG
Source organism: Pelodytes ibericus (assembly GCA_036172795.1). Taxonomy (NCBI): domain Eukaryota; kingdom Metazoa; phylum Chordata; class Amphibia; order Anura; family Pelodytidae; genus Pelodytes; species Pelodytes ibericus. The sequence continues at coordinate 188,208,107 of CM069858.1, read as the reverse complement.
ACTATTCAGACCGGTCAGATAGCGAAGCGTCCCAAGCATTCGGATCAGAACAGCTTCACCATAAAACGTATAGGTTTTCTTCTACACAATATGTGGCAATTAAGTTTTTTTTAAGAAGATAAATTAAAATAAAAAAACTTAAATGTAAATAATTAAAAAAAAATATGAAATAAAATAAAATAATAAAAACAAAAAATACTTTTACTGCCCACCCTCCTGGCACTAAAAGGGTATATATATTTTTTTTTTAACATGTGAATCAACCCCTGTACCTGGGCAATGTGGAGGCAGGGTGGGGTAGGTAAAGACTTAAAAAAAAAAAAAAAAAAAAATTTAAATATGATCTGGGCAGTGGGTGCTGACCCAAACCCCATGGGGGGACATTATTTAAATTCTTTATTAGGGTCTGTGGCCATCAGGCACCCCAGAACCCATGGGGGCTGTTTTTAATTTTATTTTGGGGTCTGGGGCCAGCGGAATCTTCAGATCCCGCCAGGGGTAAAAAAATGTTTATTATGGTGCTGCAGAGGCATTTGGGCAGCTTCCGGCCTCTGAGGGGGAGAACATGTTTTAGTTTAGGGGCCAGGGAAAGTATCTCTGGTCTTATGGGAACTGGGATCCATTTTTGTAAAAAAAAAAACTGTAACTAAAAGGGTGACAATAATTGTGCCACAAATATATATATATATATATATATATATATATATATATATTTTTTTTTTTTTATTTATAAACCTGGGTTGTTCAGTTGTTGATATCTATGAGAGCAGGGTATTTTTTTTAAAGAAATAAATCTAAAGTTTAACCCCTTCCCAAAAGATTACATTACACATGGCCTAGCATGTCATGCAGCTAAAGCCGCATAGGCAGCAAGGCATCACTCAACATGGGGACCAAATTGCATGCTCCTCCAATATGGAGCTTGCCCATACCCGGTAAGAGTGACGGAAGTGATAAAAAAAAAACACTTCCATCACTCTGTCTGCGGGGAGGAGGATGGCCCTCATCTCCCTCCATAAGCCCCAATGATTTGTTTTAACTTTTTTTTTTATATATATTATTTCATATATTTGTTAATTATTTATTGATGTATTTTTGGCCATTTTTATGATTTTATTTTAGGGTTATTTCAGGTGATTTTGGATAGAATGCAATTCAATTAGGTCGGCTACTTTTTTCCAAATTTGTGACAATTTGGTAATTCCTGAATTACTACATTTTACCTAGGAAATTTGGAACTGCTTGAAACAGCCACTTGGTTTAATTGTGTCTACAGTGTCACCAGATTATCACATCACCTTATTTCTCGATATGCAAACTACACATTTACCAATGAAAGTAGTTACTTTGCATATCAAGTCCCACGGTAATGTCATAAGCATGAAGCACCACAGACTCATTTAATTTATGTATTTGCACGCAATTCTGCTAACACTATATATAGGTCATTTTATATTCTTTACGGACACATTGTAAACAATGTCTAGGGGACTGAGTACCTTTAAACATTTCCTGTAGCCTCCTTTCCATATCATGTTTACTTTCGAAATATGTAAATCAACAAGAGAATTGGATTTTTTTCAAAATAATCTATTTTAAATCATGCACTAAACAGGTAACCGTACAAAAAGAAACATGCTTACAAATCACATACATCAATCACGCAGCCCTGTCGAATAAAGAGCACAGCAAACCGATTTCGGAAAAACATTGGCGTGATATTAGCCCCGGTTGCTTAAGATATAAACAAAATATGTAAAAAAATAAAAAAAAATACTTCTCAACAGCGCCCAACCGTAGCAGGAGCAAGTAATCAGTCCGTGACCTACAGTTCATATCTCGGATAATATATGCAGCGTTTATTGATTTGTTTTGCCTATAATTGCACTCATAACAAACTGAGCATCTGAAAAACAATATATCCGCATCTACTTTTTATGCAGGCTTGCAATCGGGGAGTGCGAAGTCTGTGCATAGGCAGAATATGTTAGCTTAATGGCAATTTGTTATTGGAATGCTTCAATCTTGGGCTGTACGAGTGCGTGTTCCCTCCCATCCATCACCCTGACGTTGTTTTATTATACAAAGTTTATTCTTTTATTTCTCGCAGCCCGTGCTCAGCAAAGCGCTGCTTGTTTATGATATGTATTAGCAGTGAGCATTGCCTCTGCTCTTTAAGTATGATTTAACCTGGCTCCTGAGTTTCAGGGCTTGGTATTAATCCTGTATTAAACCTTGTGGGTTCAGTGCCAGGGGAGATGTTCTGCAGTTGTTTGTCAGATCTCCTGTCTTTGATAAATGCCCTGTACAAGTTCCAACAGATCCCTATTTACCAGTGTATGCTTGGCTTTGGTAATCTCTTCCAGTCTTTAGAACTCTCTGTTAACAGCATTTAGGTTTTTCAAACAAGTCTATTGTTCTTTGCGGTCAAAAAGGACAATGGCAGACTAGATTATGGAACCTGGTGCGAGTATGCACCTGATAGACACATACAATATCATGACAGCCAATTAAAAGGCCAGTTCCACCTACAGTGTGTGGGGAAAAAAAGATATGTATGTACAGTAAAGAAAACTAAACAGATCTGACTGTTCCGCAACACATCCTATCTTTGGAAAACTGAAAATAAAGTGTAGCAGAGTTATTGCTGTTTCTATAGCAACAATCCTGTCTATCGCTCTCTCCAGACCATTTTTATTGGATGTCACTGTATTTACAGGCCCCTGTAAAGTGTATTACAATGTAAAACTACAGGAAAGCTGTACCTATTTGTTGAGCAAAAATAAGTGTGTTTCACATGTATTAAACATATATACAACGTATAGAAAGTAAGCGATGTAGAACTACCTCTTTAACAGATCCAAACTAGCCACTCCAATTCTAAAATATTTTCTGTTGTTGTTAGCACTGACCATGTTCCTTTTGAATTAAACCCTTCCATTTTAATTAAATGTATATTTACTAAATATATAATAAATGTTTATATATATATATACAAAATTGCCTTTATGATAATTATAATTATTGACTAAGTACCACATTTTTACTATCTATATAAATGTATTTGTGTTTTAATTATTGTGCTCATATTAATTACTTGTTCTTATTCATCTCTGTGTATTAAAATAGACATTTTTAAGTGTACTATGTGAATACTCTTATGAAACTTTGTACTTTTTTATTGTATTGTACAGAGACCCTGCCGTTTATATTCCCTTACCCTAAATAATTGTATTAATATACTATTCAGAATTCAAATAGCTTCTTAATTTGTATTCTCAAATCCCTTTCTTTGTTTTCTGTAAAAAAAAAAATCAATGAATAGCTGAATACTACCATTTGTGCCTAGCCTTGTTTAGTTCTACATTTGTCATTCATCTAGCATTGCATGTCCTGTGTTATGTTAAATCTTGTTACCTCTGTGTGTTTCACATTTAAAGGAACAATGCACACTATTCAGTCAAACAAATTGCACTGAACAAAAGCCCCGATTCAATGATAGTGTCAGAGTGGTTGGATGCAGATTATTTCACAGTGGTAGCTACTTGTAACCTTGACATACTACTAAATCATTATATTTCACCCATGCAACCAATAGCAGCAGAACTCTTCAATACCGATCCATGGAGCTTCCAATCATATATGTGACATGCCTCTAGCACAACACGATAAAATCAGCCTTTGCTACCCTGCTTAAGATGCAGTCCCACTTTTATTCTAGTTGATATATTTTCTAACTGCACCACTTCATCTTTTGGGTAGTGTCAAAATTAAAATATAAAAAAAGAAATCAAAACCATTAGTCACACACACATATCTGTATCAAACACAAATCAATATATGAAACCAAACAATTTAACAGATATGATGTGAAATAGAATATTTATCTTTGCATGAGTTGTATAATCTTTTGCTTTTTTTTTAATAGTTTTGTGTTTCGTTATAGCAAGAATATTTTTTTTTTAAAGAAACAACCACAAAAACCATATGGATTAATTCTCAAATGTTAACAAACAGACTCTCCAAACAGCTGGTGTCATTTCTGTACCCACATTTTAAAACATAAAATCATACCAGTCCTGATAAGAATAAACATACATTATCAATGATTGATGTGTCATTTCTAATGTGGCATAAAAAAACTTAAATTGCATGTAGCATTGCCCTAATTTGCAATGTGTAAAAAGGAATGATAAAAACATGTGTTTATTCACTATGATGTCATGTGTTATATAATTATCACAAAATCCCCCTAACCTCCCAAAAAAATATTTTTTGGTTTCATAGTGCAGTGGAGATTTTTGCAAAACTAATTTAACTAAACCAATTATGATCTCCAATGTTTCATTGAAAACAAGAAAAATGGTGTCTGTCATGCACTACATCTCCAGCCCAATGATCCTGTGCTCTGCTAGAGTCAATATACTACACCCATACATCAATATAAGTGGGTGCATATTACTGTCTTTATGTACTGTGCATAACCCCATAGTTTCCCCCATGGTTCCTATAGCCATGCACAATCATAGAGACTCGAATACACAAGCACCAAAAAAGCTTGGTTGCCCAGTTTCCTGCTCATGCAGGGAGTCAGGCGTTACCTAAATTGGAAGCTTTCTGTTCTGACAAATCACATCAGAGAAGTGAATAACTACACCTCATAGACAGAACTCGGAGACAATAAATGTTACAACCTCACAATGAGGAGAAATGAGACATCTCATTCTCACGGGACACAAAATACATCTCGGCTTATGACAAGTTGTTAGCATTATGGATAGCATCTGCCTCGGCCTCTATCATGTTTTACATTTGTTTTCCCCCCCGCTTGCTACGCGGCCCAGTATTATGATTCTGCATTGAGAGCATCGCACGCTCTGTGCATTATCACCCCGGCTGAAGTTGAAGTATATTGGACGTATTATTGCTTATTTTTAATATTGTTGAAAGAAGGATGTGAAGGAATAAGCCAGATGGGAATTAGGTGAAAATACATGAGCACAAATAAATTAATGTTGTGATTATGCTTATAGCCGTATTACATTTGCATAATACAGAGGCATTAAAATGAGATAAAAGTGACTTCAGTTTCGCATTTATTGATAGTCATGAATGATGTAACTTTCCTTCAGTAATGCTATGGATTAAACCAGTGGTGTCCAAACTTTTTTCAAAGAGGGCCAGACTTGATGAAGTGAACATGCGTGAGGGCCGACCATTTTGCCTGACAGTTAAAATTAAGTACAAATGAACTATTTTATGCAAACTTTATTGCAAACGATTTGAATGACAATTCTAAACAGTAGTAAAATCACTCTGCCTTTCATATCTGAAGGCCAGATGAAAAAAAACAACAACACAAGATGCTGAAATATATGTCAGGAACACAACTAACCCTTCCCATATCTGTCAGTCTCTCCACTGCCATCCCATATCTGTCTGTCTCTCCTCTGCCATCCCATGTTTGTCTGTCTCTCCTCTGCCATCCCATGTTTGTCTGTCTCTCCTCTGCCATCCCATATCTGTCTGTCTCTCCTCTGCCATCCCATGTTTGTCTGTCTCTCCTCTGCCATCCCATATTTGTCTGTCTCTCCTCTGCGAACCCATGTCTGTCTGTCTCTCCTCTACCATTCCATTTATGTCTCTCTCTTCTCCCTTCCCATGCATGGTTCTCTCGGCCAATTTGCCCAATAATATGCCAGTGTTATATGCCATTTAATATGCCCCAGCCAATTTGCCCAATAATATTCCAGTGTTATTTGCCATTTAATATGCCCCTACCAATTTTCCCAGTAATATGCCAGTGTTATTTGCCATTTAATATGTCCCTGCCAATTTTCCCAATAATATGCCAATGTTATTTGCCATTTAATATGCCCCTGCCAATTTTCCCAGTAATATGCCAGTGTTTTTTGCCATTTAATTTGCCCCTGCCAATATTCCCAATAATATGCCAATGTTATTTGCCATTTAATATGCCCCTGCCAATTTTCCCAGTAATATGCCAGTGTTATTTGCTATTTAATATGCCCCTGCCAATTTGCCCAGTAATATGCCAGTGTTATTTGCCATTTTATATGCCCCAGCCAATTTGCCCAGTAATATGCCAGTTATTTGCCATTTAATATCCCCTGCCAATTTGCCCAGAAGTATGCCAGTTATTTGCCATTTTATATGCCCCAGCTAATTTGCTCAGTAATATGCCAGTTATTTGCCATTTTATATGCCCCAGCCAATTTGCCCAGTAATATACCAGTGTTAGTTGCCATTAATATTCCCCAGCTAATTTGCCCAATAATATGTCAGTGTTACCTTATCATTAATAAGCCCCTGCCTCTTTCCCCAGTACTTTCCCCCAATCTCCCCAGTCCCCAGCACTTACCTATCCCTGGTGGCTAGTGGCAGGCAGCATGGTTTTCTCCATGCTGCCTGTTCATCTCACAGGTGGTTGTGCCGATAGGTCACGTGACCAGGCGCGCGTATGACGTCAGCGCGCCGGTCACGTGACCTGTCGGCACTTCCGTGTCGGCACACTGCACGGGGAGCCGAACAGGCAGCACGGAGGTTTCTCTGTGCTGCCTGTTCGGCTCCCCGTGCAGCCTGGCAGGCAGAGCGATGGTGGGGGGGGATCTTCCGATCCCTTCTCACCTCCGTCTCTGCCTGCAAGCTTTTTTTTTTTTTCAGAGAGAGACATTGATCAGCCGTGTCTCTGGGGCCGTATGGAAGTAAAGGACGGGCCGCAACTGGCCCGCGGGCCGGACTTTGGACATGACTGGATTAAACAGACAGTGTGAGGGCTGGTATCACCATCACTCTCCAATGATGTCATTTCTTTGTATTGTATTCAGACCAAACATCTAACTATTTTAGAGCACCAAGTATGACTATAAGCTGCACTGTACATTTTATGGTACGTACAGCTGCCATGTTTCAGGCAGGATGATATGATCAGTGATCTAACGCAGTGAAACTCCTGTTTGTACATGACATCAAAAGAGGGAACCTTAAAGGAACCCTATCACCTAACCATTGTTTTATTGTGGATTTAGAGAAGAAAACATGACTGAAAACTGGATGTCTATTGTGTCAGAAAAATTGCAAGCAAATGCCGAAATTAGAAGAAAAATGTGTTTTAAAAGTGTCTGTGGTTTCTCTTGTGGGTTGATATGCAAATTGTCTGCTTATTTGCATATCAAACCACAGGTGATGTTATAAACAGCAAATACCACATAGCAATATTACTCGCACAATATATAGATCATTTTCAAGTATGTTTCATTATCTATATTCGCAGTAAAAACAATGTTATCTGATTGGCTATACATGCACTGACTGTGTCTCTAAGGAAACATGCTGAACTTTCTCTGGACTGCAGAGTGTAACAGGGTATTTTGTGAGGAGTTAGTTATCTTTATTTTTCTCTAGACATAGAGTTGATTACATATTTTCCTCCAAAGTATGTTAAATGTTTCACAACCCCACCAGACATGTACAAAGGACATGTATGTTGTAGAGGGGATAGTGCATATCATTACAGTTCCCAAAACCATACCTTGTACCTCCTCCCCCCTAATAAAGACACGAGGCCTTAGCTTGGTGTAAATAGGCCACAGCACTTTTATTATACACAAAATATATTTTTAGACTGTATAAAAAGCCACGCCACCATTTTAATTCTTTATTAACATATATACAGCCTAACAAAATGTCTATGAACCCCCTTGCCAATCCCCAAGTTTAATCCAATAAAAAACTAATTGATGCAACCGGCATCAATAACTCACTTGTGGTACTAACTTGTGGTACTCCCCTCCCCCATCGTCCAGGGGTCTCTTACCCCACCATACCTTTTTACTCTCCTCTATGCTCACCACTAGCCGAACCATAGCTCAGTGGGCACGTCCTATATTGGCGATGTATCACCTTTGAGGTAAGGGGAGGGCTGAGCCCAAACTTCCACCATCTGCACAACCATCTTTTTAACAACCCTGACTGGCAAGGACAGGTTCCCCCCGAGTGCTGCAACAAGAAAGAAATATCAGAACAACATATATATAAAATACCAATACATAGGGATGGGAGGGTGGGAATTTTTACCTAAGTGACTCACCAAGATTTTTGGGGAAAATGGCTGAAGAGAATTTCACTACAAACTATTTATAAACTTTCTACCCAACCCCGCCCCCAACTGCTGTCTATCATATTTCTACCCCACACACATACATGCCCTTAAAGCTACAGCTTCGCCTAGCTACCAGGGTTCTTGTATGTTGTAGAGGGGATAGTGCATATCATTACAGTTCCCAAAACCATACCTTGTACCTCCCCCCCCCTAATAAAGACACGAGACCTTAGCTTGGTGTAAATAGGCCACAGCACTTTTATTATACACAAAATATATTTTTAGACTGTATAAAAAGCCACGCCACCATTTTAATTCTTTATTAACATATATACAGCCTAACAAAATGTCTATGAACCCCCTTGCCAATCCCCAAGTTTAATCCAATAAAAAACTCATTGATGCAACCGGCATCAATAACTCACTTGTGGTACTAACTTGTGGTACTCCCCTCCCCCCTCGTCCAGGGGTCTCTTACCCCACCATACCTTTTTACTCTCCTCTATGCTCACCACTAGCCGAACCATAGCTCAGTGGGCACGTCCTATATTGGCGATGTATCACCTTTGAGGTAAGGGGAGGGCTGAGCCCAAACTTCCACCATCTGCACGACCACCTTTTTAACAACCCTGACTGGCAAGGACAGGTTCCCCCCGCCACCAGCTCCGCTGTTTTACCCCCTAAAATCAGCGGGAGCTACCCCCCACCAGTGCCATGGCCTTTTCCAAACCTTCTTGGAGAGCTAAGTTAAAGAGATCCAAGCCAACCTCAGTTAGGTGTACCCCATCGCTCCTAAAAAACACAGCCGCATCCCTTTCAAATATGCGATGACGAATGGGCACCCCCCCCACTCTAAGGATAAACTTAGATACCTGCCTATTTACTTTTATCCTACAGCGCTCCATCGCCTTTTGGTTGGTGGCGCAGCGCCAATAGTTCCGTGGGACTAATTCGGACCATACTAGACGAACCTGGCGAGGTCTTGCTTTATCAACTCGCACAAACCAAGCACGGGGATGGAGCCCAGGTCATTGCCACCGAGATGAATTAGGAGAATGTCAGGTGGACCCAATACCCTAGCTAACTGGACTAGCTCAGGCAATAACCTGACCCACCTCATACCCCTGATACCTATCCAGCGCACTTCAGCTGAGGAAGAGAGGAATCCCAGACGTTCCCCCCCCCCGGACGGACAGCAGCCCTCCTCCTCGCCCAGAAGATATAGGAATGGCCTATGAGCCAGACCCTCCTGCATGTTGTACCTGAGAAGACAAAGCAGAAGACACTGCAGTTAGGCCATCCGGGCGAACAAAAGAAAGAAAGCGCCGGGATTCCCATCTACCAATGCGCTGAATAGCCCTTTCAGTAAACCCAAGCCTATCTGCCTCTGATGCCGCCCCGATACGGAATGAATGACCCCCGAAACCGTCGCTGTTTAAACCCAAGGCCTCCAATGTCAACTTGAACACCCTAATGAACTGGAATCGGGAAAGCGGAACCCCATCCTGATGTACCAGCAAAGGTAATGCAGATGACGGACGGGAAAGGGAATACAGATCAAAACAAGCCACCGGGCACACCGCAGATCCCGCGACCTCCCTAAGAGTAACCCAGGATCCCTTAGCCATGACGTCGGTTTTTTACTGACTGATTTTGAACCGAACGCTACCCGGTTCCCGAATCACATCTTCAAACATAACCCCCCCTGTAACATTCTTTGATGGGCAGACCAGCTTCCCTACCCGTAGCGCCCCAAAGAAGGCGAAGGTGAATGCTAAACGGAAGAGCGTCGATTCGAACCCTGACACGCATACCGAAGGCAGAGTCTGGCAAATACCTAATAGCAGAGCCCCCGATACCGGCGCCCGTGAATCCCGAGTCCTGGGGCACCCCCTCCTGAATCCCTTCAGCGATTGGCGAACTATGAAGTCCTTGGTCACGTCCCGCAGACCCGACAACTTGAACCAGAAACTAATACCCGCCAATCTAGCCGACACAACATTAGGGGAGGCACCTGACGCTTCCCAAGACCACAACAGCCAGAGCAACCCGTGCAAGCGGTCCGCGTCATCGCGGAACCCACCCCTCGACTGTTCGAGCCCGATCCAATCACTCCAGGTCTTACCATACCGGGACCATGTGGACGCCGAAACCGATTGGCTGATCCATTGGGCTACTCTTCCAACCCAAGGCTCCATAGCTCCTGCGGGCAACGAAAACCCTCCGCATCTGCCCCAGGGGCCACCGCCCGAAACACGTCCCACTGCAAACGAGAAAGTGCGTCTGCCATTACATTAACAACACCCGGGATATGTTCCGCCCTACAAGATATGTTATGCTTAAGGCAAAGCAGCACCAGCTTGCGCAGCAGGCGGATCACTGGAGGGGATGACGCCGTAAGGTTGTTAATTGCCATGACTACTCCCATGTTATCGCAATGAAAGACCACTTTCTTGTCCCGAAGCACAGAACCCCAGAGCACTACCGCCACCAGAATGGGAAAAAGCTCCAAGAACGCCAAGTTCCTGGTTAGCCCAGCCGAGTGCCACTCTTCCGGCCACTGAGCCGAACACCAGCGACTACCCAGTATGGCCCCAAAACCCACCGAGCCCGCCGCGTCCGTGAACAGGTGAATATCACTGTTTGACACCTCTTGGGCCTGCCACAACGACCTACCATTGTAGTCTGCCAAAAACAGTTGCCAAACTGCTAAGTCCGCAATAAGAGGGCGGGTCAATCTAATAAAATGCGTCGGATGGCTCACGCCCGCCGTGGCCGCCGCTAAACGCCTATTGAAAACCCGCCCCATAGGCATAATTTTGCACGCAAAATTAAGCTTGCCCAAGAGCGACTGTAGCTGCTGCAAACGGATTTTTCTCAGATCCATGGCCGCCGAGATGTCGGCGCGCAACCCTATCAGCTTATCCATGGGGAGCCTACATTCTCCCGCTACTGAGTCCAGCTCAATGCCCAAAAAACAAAGACAGGTCACCGGGCCCTCCATTTTTTCACGAGCCAGTGGTACCCCAAAGCCGCTGGTAACCGCCTCCACCACCCCCAGTAAATGAGCACACACGTAATAATCCCTGGGGCCCACCAGAAGGAAGTCATCCAGGTAGTGCAGAATAGACTCACATCCCGCCTCCATTTTTATCACCCACTCCAAGAACGTGCTAAAACATTCAAAGTATGAGAATGAAATGGAGCATCCCATCGGAAGACTTAGGTCCACATAAAATTGACCCTGGAAGTGACAACCCAATAGGTGATGGCAAGCCGGATGAACCGGCAGCCGGAATGCTGATTCAATATCCGTTTTTGCCATCAATGCCCCCGGGCCCGCTGCCCTTACCATACGCACTGCGGAATCGAACGAAGCGTATGACACCCTACATACTTCAGCGTCGATATCATCATTCACCGAACCCCCGTTGGGGTACGATAAATGGTGTATCAGCCTGAATTTTCCCTTCTACTTTTTATGTACCACGCCCAACGGGGAGACCCTCAGATTATCCAACGGAAGGTGGTCAAAAGGACCCGCCATACGCCCGGCGGCAACTTCCTTCCCCAGATTTTCCCTGACCACCTCCGGATAGTCTTTTACCGAACGCAGGTTCCGCAAACAGAGCTGAACCTCCCTCTCCTGAAAAGGAATCCAGAACCCATCTGTAAAACCCTTGAGGAGCGTGTCATCAGCTCTGCGGTTAGGGTATCTATTTAGCCATGGACCCATCGCGCCGACGTCCACCGGCGTCCTCCCCTTTTTCCCCCAAATCTGTCCTGTCACCCGACTTCCCTTTTTTAAAACATCTGGTAGCGGGGTGAGCACCCCCGCACCCAGAGCATTCATGTTTAAAACGGCACCCCACCCCCCATTTGCATTGGCCGTCGTTGTATTTCCAACAACTGCCGCTACGCCGGGTAGAGGCCGGTGGTGTGGGTGATCCCATCCCACCGGCCACCCCGAGAAAGGACGACAAACCCCCTTGGTGAGAAGCGGGTCTAGTCATGATGGCCAGCCATAGCCCTATGTCCATTTGATCCCAATCCAAAGTGGGACGTAATGCTAGGCGTTGGCGGAACTGCTCATCGTACCGCCACCACCCTAGCCCCCCATAAACCCTGCAGGCATGCCATATCATGTCCTGATAGCAGAACAGGGCAGAGCACCTATTGGGTGGTTTCTCCCCTATAATGCTGGCTAGAATTGAAAAAGCCCGAACCCAATTCCCAAATGTTTTGGGGATCTTACGGTACTTGTACCTTTCTTTCTCCTTCTCTGCTTCCTTTAACTCCTTCTCCGGAGGAGGAACCTCCTCCAGTGGAAGGAGCGAGTAAATCTCTATAAATTCCCTGCGCCAAATCTTTTCACGCACCTCCTGCTTTACGTGTAACCCCAATGGCCCGGACCAGCACATGTACGTAGCCCCATGTGCCATCGGGGCCACCGTTGCCATAGGGTCAATCCCCGTTGCGGGGGCCCCGGCGACCACCATTGAAGTCCCCTCCAGTGGGTCCGTTTCAACGGTAGCCGCCGAGGTCTGAGAAACAACCGCTGGGGGAAGGGGCACCGAAACAGTACCCGACGCGGTCGGCGTAACCGTCCCCCCGTCAACCGCACGAGAACCCCAAACCGCGCCGACCTGCGAATCAATGTTGACTGCCTGCGTCTGCAATGGGGGTCCCTGAGCCTGTTCCAGCAAACCGCGCAAACCTTGCATAAAACCCGCCCAAGCCTGACTCTGTGGGCCCTGCACCCCTTCGCTCCCCTGCGCAACCCCCCAAGAAAAGGGAATTGCAGACTCACCAGTCATAGCAGCTGCAGGACCCACAGAGGGCTGTATAGCGGTAGTAGCCCCCCCTCTCCTGTCCCCTGTGATGGAGGGATGGAGCCAGGGTGCAAAGTGGTAGAGAAATCCTGAAAATAAGAAGGCATTGTTAAACCTGACCACCCACCCCTTAGTGGATGAGGCCCAACCGCAGGAACCATGTTGCTAGGCCCAGGGGGGTGACTAGGGGGAGCTGGGGAGGTAGAGGAAGCACTGTCCTCCTCAGCAGAGCCATAGCTGCGCTGGCAGCTATCCACAACCCTCCCCCCATCGCCTGGAGGTAAACCCAGGGCCCTCCGTTTTGAGGCCTGCGGCCTACTTACATGTCGCGGTGCCCGACGGGATCCACTCCTCCTGGTTGCACGCTGCGTCGCGTGTGGAGGAAGGGGGGTCATCCGGGCTGCCCTAGACCTCGTGGCAGCCCTGGACGAATCAGCTACCGGCTGATATCGCGTGGTAGCAGCTTGCTCCGCACGAGCTGCACCATGCGACGGGGATAGGCCCACTGACACACGAGGCCCCTCCACCGCAGGAGAGGGCCTCGCACGGGACCTAACGGGCCCCGGAGCCCCTAGCGGAGCGCTCCGGGCCCGACTGCGGGTGGTAGGGGGGTGAGGCCCGCCCGCCGCGGGCATGGGCCTCACTGCAGCACTTACCACCGGGGCCTGGGCCGCAGAAGCCCCGCTCTGGCCGCCTGGAGAGGTGCCCCGGCCTGGGCTAAACCTCTCAGGGGGGTGGGAGCGCTGCCTGGCGCTGCGTCTGCCGCTTCCCCCGTCCTGGTCCACCGCAGGGGCAGCCTGCAGCCGTGAGAACTGCACCTGAAGCTGCCTGCCACCATCCACCAAAGCCTCAGCCCTGAGAGCTGCGAGGATCCCCTCCACATCCATGCTCCAGGCCGTTAAACAGGTAACACTTCAGATAAAACAGGACATTTTTACCTAAGTGACTCACCAAGATTTTTGGGGAAAATGGCTGAAGAGAATTTCACTATTTATAAACTTTCTACCCAACCCCGCCCCCAACTGCTGTCTATCATATTTCTACCCCACACACATACATGCCCTTAAAGCTACAGCTTCGCCTAGCTACCAGGGTTCTTACTTGGTAATGATAGAATTTTCACTGTATTATTCCTTGCAAAAAAAAAAATCTATAAAACAAATAATTAAATACATCACATAAAAAACAAAACACATACTTTAAAGCATGGCTTGACAAATTTAATTTTGTTTTAGGAGCCAGCAAAAAAATCGAGGACCCAGACAACAGCACATACACACAATCACGCAAAAATACACACAATCACACAGTCATGTATACACATATCCTCGAAGACTGTCACACACACAGTTCCACTTATGTACACTGAAAATTACAGGCAGACAGTCACTTACACAGAGAGGAGGGGAGGAAAAGTAGAGGGGAGGAAAAGTAGAGGGTGCCAATACACGAGAGCCGGCTCTAATTTCCTGGTGGCCTGGCACCTTCGGTTTGTTTAGCTCTCCTTTAAAGGGAAAGTCAAGTGCCCAAAATGCATCACCTCAAAAGTTAATGCATTATAAATAACTTTTAAAGTACTTTTAAATGCATATATTACATATTTGCATTGCTAAGAATAAAAACAATACTTATACATAGATTCATTTTTAACTTTGCAAGGTTTTGTAGCTTTTGAGGAATGCCCACTCTCCCTGACAGTGTGGATGCTTGTTTTTGTTTTATTATTTGTCTGGCAGAAGAGACCAACAGAAAGCATTCCCATTTATTTGAATTTTCATCAGGCTGCATTGGCAAGGCCCCCACTCTACATGATCATGAATTATTTAACAAATATGTCTGTACTTCTTGAAAGGGACCTCTAAGACCTGTAACACCAGATTGATGTGAACTACCGTGCTGATGATGAGACCAGGCAAGGCCTTGGAGAGCAAAGGACGACGAAGGAAAAGACTAGACAATGCTTCGTGTTCCTTAACTCTGATTTTAATTGTTTAGACAAGCGTATATAAACGAAGATAAAAGCATTAGTTACTGCAAAATAATTGGTTATTCTAATATTCTAATATGTAGAAAGGCGTGTTTTACAAGAAAATGCACTTAAAACGTCATATGTAAAATAGTGTTACAAAAGTCATTCTTATGGAAAATTACAGAACTTTCAGAGACAACTTGTTGATGTTCCAGAAACCTCTGTTCTGGCCTTGGAATAGTAAGATAAGACCATTCTAATAACAATTACGCTACTGGTGTGATCTGGCCTTCCAGAAACTGCTGCAGACATCAGCTTCTTAGACACACTGTCGGCTTTTAACCCTCACAGATCCAAATTAACCCTTCACTTCTACCGCAATTGATATAAGTAAATGTAATTTTCACACCATCCAGAAAACATTTGTAAATGTGTTCAGTATGAAGTTTTTAGGTGTACTTTATCTTGTAACCCACAAATTATTTGTCTTCCTCCATTGAAAAAAAATACTCACACCAACCTCAGAGAATGTGAGTTGAAAGTGAAAAGAAGACTCCCGAGAAACGTGTTGTGACGGCGCTCAGTGCTCTATCGCAGCCAATGGAAAAACAATCAGGCGCTTAAAAGCCCCTGATTATTGTCGGAGAACCTCTGCCAAACGCTGTATGCTGGCTGTCTCCCCCCAGCACTACAAAGTGTTGGGAGTTTTAGAAACATATCCTCCACTGAGGTCAAGATGCTGGTAAAAAATGTCTTTAGTGAATAGCTCATGTTGAGATGGGTGGCAGAGTTCCCTCTGGAGGTTGAGTTGAACTTGACCTCCCATCTCCACCACCTTAATGTATGTACTTTCTGGTAATTCACGATGTATAGATAATTTTTTTCTACACAAAAACCCTTTAGGTGGTTGTGTCTCTTTAAATATATGTATATATTTGTTATCTATTAGTATTGTGGTGTAGTGAAATAATAATCCTTTACCTGTTGGACTGAAATATTATATAAAACACAAGCTTTTGACAAGTAGCTGCTCAGCCTGTTAAGTTACCATAGCATCTGATCAGGTAAATATTTCCGGATCTTGTTTCGAGATAAAGAATGGAGTAGCTAGCCTTTTCACAGCAGGTAGGCTGCTCAAGAGAACTTGTATTTGGATTGCCGCTCTTAGAGTACTAAATGTTCTGAATCAGATCAGCTTGTAAAAACGTGAGTATGCTGCTCCTCAGTCTCAAAACATACAAACAAAAGGCTATTTTCTGGGGAGGCAGGAAATAGGAAGTATAAGTTGGTTCTATCACCCCCAAATCACCCCTGTGTACCTGCTTTGTGAACATGCAGAATGAATGTGGCTGTGATTACTTTTGCATGTAAATTCATACATAATGATAAGAATGTGTTCTACCTCCATCTGTGACATCACTTGGGGCTTGATAGGCAAATGACATAATGTTCAGTGTGAATTGTGTAGTTTCCATCAAGCCACAAGGTACCGTATTTGCTTGATTATAAGACGACCCTGATTAGAAGACGACCCCCCAAACTTTGGATATTCCTTTAGGAAAAAAAAATAAAAGCATGAATATAAGACTACCCTATAGGAAAAAAGTTCAACTTGTATATAATCACATGTAAATTGCTTTTTTAATAAAAAAAATTATGATATCAAAAAATGCATTTCTTGTTTTTATTTCCTTTTATGTGCCAATGCTGCCTCTCTATTTCCCTTTCCCCCAGCTTTGTCTCTCTCCCCCCTTAGTGTTGTCTCTCTCTCCCCCTCCCTTTGTCTCCTCCTCGCTCCCCTTGTCTCTGTCTCTTACCCCCTCCCTCCCCTTGTTTCTCTCTGCCCCCTCCCCTTGTTACTCTCTGTCCCCCCCTTGTCTCTGTCTATTCCCCCTCACTCCCCTTGTTACTCTCTGTGCCCCCCCTCCCTCCCCTTGTTGCTCTCTGTCCCCCCCCATTTCTCTGCCCCCCCTTGTTATTCTGTCCCCCCTCCCTCCCCTTGTCTTTCTACCCCCCTCACCTGTTTTTTGCTCCCTGGTGGCTAGTGGGGGCAGCCGGGGGATGTCTACACGATACATGCAGACATTCTCCATGCTGCCTGACACCTCTGTCCATTATGACGGACAGCGGTTCGTCATAATAGACGGCAGTGTCGGGCAGCATGGAGGATGACATCCTCCGGCTGCCCGATTCTCCTGGTGGCTAGCGGGGCAGCGGAGGATGTCTCCACGATACGCACAGACATCCTCCGCTGCTGCCCGGCACTTCCGCTGGGACGGCGGTCGTTCCGGGCGGCAGCAGGGGAGGTCTGCGCTCATCGCGCAGACATCCCCCGGCTGTTAGAGAGGGGGATCCAGGTCCCCTGCAGCTCTGGAATTTGTATGTCATATCAAACGTAAAAATTGGATTAACTAAAAAGGATAAGACTACATTTCCCATGATTCTCAGAGAGTCTGGTATGTCAAGCCAGGGCCGGACTGGGAACAAAAACCAGCCCTGGAAATATTTGTATACCAGCCCCATAGCATTGCGGCAATAGATTATTGTTTAGAAAAGAGAAAAACATGCATTTTTAAGCACATTTGAAGGGTGTATTAGTTATAGATAAGACTGATATATACACCTGCACAGGGCAATACATAGCCCCCAGTATGTACACAAGGTTACATGTATTGCCCCAGCACCCAGATTGAACTCATAGCACTTTCCCCAGCATCCAGAATTTTACCCAGCACTGATATTGCACTCACAGGACTTACCCTAGCACCCAGGAGGAAATACCCTAGCACGCAGATGGACACCCAATCAATGGTGCATGCAGGAAAGAAAAAGGTGCCAGTAATGACATATTGTGCTCTGCTTATTTTGCCGCCATTAGCTGATCCTGCCCTCAGCAACAAATACAGTGTCTCACACGTACAGTCAGACATATACACAGTCACATACACACACCGATACATACACACAATCACAGTTGTCATAACAGAGCTACAAAATCAATAGAGCTGTCAAGAGCGATTCCCCTGCTCTTTTTATAGCCGGGAAGCACTGTGATATACCCATTTATTACACTCTGCTGCTCTCTCACACACCTGCACTCTGCCACTCACACACCTACACTGCCACACACATACATGCACTGCCACTCACACACATACACTGCCACTCACTCTCAGTCCCACGTTTACACTCTGATATTCACTCACGTATGTATTTTCTCCCCCCATCCCTGTCATTTCTTTCCCTTTGTATTTTCTCCCCCTCCACACCCGTCATCTCTTCCTTCCCCTGTATGTATATTTTTCTCCCCCCACCCCTGTCATCTCTTACCCCCTGTATGTTTATTTTTCTCCCCCTCCCACCCATGTCATCTCTTACCCCCTGTATGTTTATTACCCCCCACGCCTGTCATCTCTTCCTTCTCCTTTATAAATATTTTTCTTCCCCCACCCCTGTCATCTCTTACCCCATGTATATATATTTTTCTCCCCCCACCCCTGTCATCTCTTACCCCCTGTATATATATTTTTCTCCCCCCACGCCTGTCATCTCTTCCTTCCCCTTTATAAATATATTTCTCCCCCCACCCCTGTCATCTCTTACCCCATGTATATATATTTTTCTCCCCCCACCCCTGTCATCTCTTACCCCCTGTATATATATATTTTTCTTCCCCCACCCGTCATCTCTTACCCCCTGTATATTTATTTTTCTCCCCCCAGCCCTATCATCATTTACCCCCTGTATATATATTTTTCTTCCGCCAGCCCTTTCATCTATGTATTTTTTCCCCATTATATTTTATCCCCCTTCCCCTTCTCCCCAAACTCCCAACCATCCATTATATCTTCTTACCTTCTATTTCAGGCATCATAGGCTGTGGACGCATGTGAAGAGTTGTGCTCTGGCCGCAGCATCAGAGAGCAAGCGCGGCGCACGTCTTAAAGCGGCCGCACGTCTTAAAGCGGCGACAGCCGAATCTCTTAAAGTGGCCGCAAGCCTTAAAAGCGGCTGCATACTTAAAGCGGCCCCAGGGCAGGCGGCCTACCGGGAAATTTCCCGGTATCCCGGTAGTCCAGTCCGGCCCTGTGTCAAGCCTCATGGGAAAACAAGTACTTAACAATTGGAGTACCAAAAGTGAGCTATTATATCATTATTGGATTAATACTGCAAGTACTGGGGTATGCACATATTATGATTCTCAGCTATCATTTTGGTTGGCTGAATATCATGAGAAATGTAATAGCACCTGGAGTGCAAAAAGTTTAACCACTATTGCCGTATAACTACCAATATTCAAGTTTTGGTTACAAAGCATCTGTGAGTCTGCATCCAGCCGGTGGGTTTAGATGAACGCACCCTGATTCTTCTGTTTTGGTGTTTATATCTGCACGCAGTTGAATGCTAGAAATTCTGGTGTTTGCGCCTGTATGATCTTCCATCCTCTGAGTTGCGCTAATAAAGATGTGTTGGCTTTTTACACAGTCTACACTATCCTTTCTCTCTTGCTCCCCATATGTCACTGAAAGGCTGATATCAGCTAGAGGACTCATATAATAGACCAGAGGCGTCCAACGTGCGGCCCGCGGGCCAAATGCGGCCCGCCGGGCATCTGCTCCGGTAGCCGCACCTCGAACTGCACACCACACGAGAAGCTGTGTCGGGGAACGAAGTTCCCTACACGCTCTGTGTAGGGAACTTCGTTCCCCAATACAGCTTCCCGTGCGGTGTGCAGTGCACAAATCCCCTCCTCTACCCTGCGCATGAGGTCATGCATAAGGGTCAGAGGGAGGGAAGAAGCGCACCGGGAGTCCACAGCCACGTGTGTGGGGTAAGTGTATGTATGTATGTGAGTGTGTGTATCAATGTGTGTGTGTGGGTTAAGTGTATGTATGTATGTGAGTGTGTGTATCAATGTGTGTGTGGGTTAAGTGTATGTATGTATGTATGTGAGTGTGTGTGTATAAATGTGTATTAGTGTGTGGGGTAAGTGTATGTATGTATGTGAGTGTGTGTGTGTGTGTGTATAAATGTGTATTAGTGTGTGGGGTAAGTGTATGTATGTATGTTAGTGTGTGTGTGTGTTTAAATGTGTATTAGTGTGTGGGGTAAGTGTATGTATGTATGTATGTATGTATGTATGTGAGTGTGTGTGTGTGTGTGTGTATAAATGTGTATTAGTGTGTGGGGTAAGTGTATGTATGTATGGGTTAAGTGTATGTATGTGTGTGGGTTAAGTGTATGTATGTATGTATGTGAGTGTGTGTGTGTGTATAAATGTGTATTAGTGTGTGGGGTAAGTGTATGTATGTATGTGAGTGTGTGTATCAATGTGTGTGTGGGTTAAGTGTATGTATGTATGTATGTATGTGAGTGTGTGTGTGTGTGTGTATAGATGTGTATTAGTGTGTGGGGCAAGTGTATGTATGTATGTGAGTGTGTGTATCAATGTGTATGTGGGTTAAGTGTATGTATGTATGTATGTGAGTGTGTATACATGTGTATTAGTGTGTGGGGTAAGTGTATGTGAGTGTGTGTGTGGGGTAAGTGTATGTATGTGTGTGTGTGGGGTAACTGTATGTATGTGAGTGTGTGTGTATAAATGTGTATGTGTGTGAGTGGGGTAAGTGTATGTATGTGAGTGTGTGTATAAATGTGGATGTGTGTGGGGGTTAAGTGTATGTATGTTTGTGAGTGTCTATATACA
The DNA here is from genome assembly GCA_036172795.1 of Pelodytes ibericus. Classification (NCBI taxonomy): domain Eukaryota; kingdom Metazoa; phylum Chordata; class Amphibia; order Anura; family Pelodytidae; genus Pelodytes; species Pelodytes ibericus. Next base: position 188,187,477 of record CM069858.1, on the reverse strand, counting down.
TGTGTATGTGTGTGGGGGTAAGTGTATGTATGTATGTGAGTGTGTGTATTAATGTGTGTGTGGGTTAAGTGTATGTATGTATGTATGTGAGTGTGTGTGTGTGTATAAATGTGTATTAGTGTGTGGGGTAAGTGTATGTGAGTGTGTGTGTGTGGGGTAAGTGTATGTATGTGTGTGTGTGGGGTAAGTGTATGTATGTGAGTGTGTGGGGTAACTATGTATGTATGTGAGTGTGTGTGTGTATAAATGTGTATGTGTGTGAGTGGGGTAAGTGTATGCAGGGCCGTCTTTAACGCGGGGCAAACGGGGCAGCTGCCCTGGGCCCATTTACTCCTGGGGGGCCCCAAGGCAGCTGTCCCGTGGGCCCCCAGCCCCTGCTGCCGCGTTCACAGCGCATTGCGCTTGTGAACGCTTTTTTCCGGCAAGCCGCATCCGATGGATGCGACGGCCGAAAAAAAAAAAAACTGACGCCGGATGTGACGTCGCGTCACATCCGGTTTCTGTTTCCCTCCTCCGTGCAAGAGGGAAGACTGCACGGAGGAGACATCCGGCGGGGGACACGGAGCAGCTTCATGTAAGTACGGGGGGGGGGGGGGCTGGCTGGCACAATATTCCTGGTATCTGACTGGCACTATATTACTGGGTATCTGATTGGCACAATATTACTGGGCATCTGATTGGCACTATATTACTGGGTATATGACTGGCACAATATTACTGGGCATCTGATTGGCACTATATTACTGGGTATCTGACTGGCACAATATTACTGGGCATCTGATTGGCACTATATTACTGGGTATCTGATTGGCACAATATTACTGGGCATCTGATTGGCACAATATTACTGGGTATCTGATTGGCACTATATTACTGGGTATCTGATTGGCACTATATTACTGGGTATCTGATTGGCACAATATTACTGGGCATCTGATTGGCACTTTATTACTGGGTATCTGATTGGCACTATATTACTTGGCATCTGATTGGCACTATATTACTGGGTATCTGATTGGCACTATATTACTTGGCATCTGACTGGCACTATATTACTTGGCATCTGATTGGCACTATATTACTTGGCATCTGATTGGCACTATATTACTGGGTATCTGATTGGCACTATATTACTGGGTATCTGATTGGCACTATATTACTTGGCATCTGATTGGCACTATATTACTGGGTATCTGACTGGCACTATATTACTTGGCATCTGATTGGCACTATATTACTGGGTATCTGATTGGCACTATATTACTTGGCATCTGATTGGCACTATATTACTGGGTATCTGACTGGCACTATATTACTGGGTATCTGATTGGCACTATATTACTGGGTATCTGACTGGCACTATATTACTTGGCATCTGATTGGCACAATATTACTGGGCATCTGATTGGCACTATATTACTGGGTATCTGATTGGCACTATATTACTGGGTATCTGATTGGCACAATATTACTGGGCATCTGATTGGCAATATATTACTGGGTATCCGATTGGCACTATATTACTTGGCATCTGATTGGCACTATATTACTTGGCATCTGATTGGCACTATATTACTGGGTATCTGATTGGCACTATATTACTGGGTATCTGATTGGCACTATATTACTTGGCATCTGACTAGCACTATATTACTGGGCATCTGATTGGCACTATATTACTGGGTATCTGACTGGCACTATATTACTTGGCATCTGATTGGCACTATATTACTTGGCATCTGATTGGCACTATATTACTGGGTATCTGACTGGCACTATATTACTTGGCATCTGATTGGCACAATATTACTGGGCATCTGATTGGCACTATATTACTGGGTATCTGATTGGCACTATATTACTTGGCATCTGATTGGCACTATATTACTGGGTATCTGACTGGCACTATATTACTTGGCATCTGATTGGCACAATATTACTGGGCGTCTGATTGGCACTATATTACTGGGTATCTGATTGGCACTATATTACTGGGTATCTGATTGGCACAATATTACTGGGCATCTGATTGGCACTATATTACTGGGTATCTGATTGGCACTATATTACTTGGCATCTGATTGGCACTATATTACTGGGCATCTGATTGGCACTATATTACTGGGTATCTGATTGGCACTATATTACTGGGTATCTGATTGGCACTATATTACTTGGCATCTGACTGGCACTATATTACTGGGCATCTGATTGGCACTATATTACTGGGTATCTGACTGGCACTATATTACTTGGCATCTGATTGGCACTATATTACTGGGTATCTGACTGGCACTATATTACTTGGCATCTGATTGGCACAATATTACTGGGCGTCTGATTGGCACTATATTACTGGGTATCTGATTGGCACTATATTACTGGGTATCTGATTGGCACAATATTACTGGGCATCTGATTGGCACTATATTACTGGGTATCTGATTGGCACTATATTACTTGGCATCTGATTGGCACTATATTACTGGGCATCTGATTGGCACTATATTACTGGGTATCTGATTGGCACTATATTACTGGGTATCTGATTGGCACTATATTACTTGGCATCTGACTGGCACTATATTACTGGGCATCTGATTGGCACTATATTACTGGGTATCTGACTGGCACTATATTACTTGGCATCTGATTGGCACTATATTACTTGGCATCTGATTGGCACTATATTACTGGGTATCTGACTGGCACTATATTACTTGGCATCTGATTGGCACAATATTACTGGGCATCTGATTGGCACTATATTACTGGGTATCTGACTGGCACTATATTACTGGGCATCTGATTGGCACTATATTACTGGGCATCTGATTGGCACTATATTACTGGGTATCTGATTGGCACTATATTACTTGGCATCTGACTGGCACTATATAACTGGGCATCTGATTGGCACTATATTACTGGGCATCTGATTGGCACTATATTACTGGGTATCTGATTGGCACTATATTACTTGGCATCTGATTGGCACTATATTACTGGGCATCTGACTGGCACAATATTACTGGGCTATGGATGGCACAATATTACTGGGCTCTGACTGGCACATTAATACTGGGCTCTGACTGGCACAATATTACAGGCATCTGACTGGCATAATATTACAGACATCTGACTGGCACAATATTACAGGCATCTGACTGACACAATATTCCTGGCCTCTGACTGCACACTATTACAGGCATCTGACAGGTATAATATTACAGGCATCTGACTGGCACAATATTACAGGCATCTGACTGGCACAATATTCCTGGGCTCTGACTGGCACAATATTACAGGCATCTGACTGGCACAATATTCCTGGGCTCTGACTGGCACAATATTACTGGCATCCGAAAGTTACAATATTACTGGCATCTGAATGGCACAACAATTATGGCATATGTGTGTGTGTGTGTGTGTGTGGGGGGGGGGGGGGGGGTAACATTGCGATGGATGGCGGGATTGCATGCAGGGGAGGGGGCAGGGTCCAGGGGGCCCAAGCAAATGCTTGCCCAGGGTCCAATCACTATTAAAGACGGCCCTGAGTGTATGTATGCGAGTATGTGCATAAATGTGTATCTATGTGAGTGCATGTTAAGTGGGTGTGGGGTAAGTGTATGTATGTATGTATGTATGTGAGTGTATGTGTATAAATGTGTGTGGGGTAAGTGTATGTATGTGAATATGTGTGTATAAATGTGTATGTGTGTGTGGGGTAATTGTGAATGTGTGTGTGTGGGAAGGGGGGGGGGTAAGTGTGACTGTGTATGCATGTGTGTGTTTGTAGTTAATGTGACCACTACACATTAGTGTAATATATATATATATATATATATATATATATATATATATATATATATATATATTTACATACACACACATGTATATAATTACTTATATTATTCTCTGAATGAATGAAAAATTAATGCGGCCCACGCACGCATACATTTCTAGCGAAGTGGCCCTTTGCAGAATAAACTTGGACACCCCTGTAATAGACTATCATAGTCTATATTTGTTTCAATGGAACCATATTAATTCAACAGGCGTAATAACCATGCAGGGCAGTATGTATTAAATGACTAAAATACCAACGTATATTGTATGAGAGGCAACAGAAATATCCAGTCCTCCTTTTACAATCATTATTTCCATTTCTGCTTTGGTGCCATATAATATAGATGTAAAACAAATAGGGAAGTGTTTCTCTCAGTGGTGAGAATGCTTCAGATATAATTAAGGCCTCACCTTCATTAACTATAAAAAAAATGGAACTTGCGAGAATGAGATGTAAAACCAGTTAACCACGAAGATGCATGCTGATATAAGTTAAAACTATGACTTTAAGGATATCTTAATGTATTAATAACAGTTTCCTGGGAATCAGTACAAAACCAATTACCATTAATGTCAGGGATTTGTGAGCATTGTATAGGAGAAATAATCATAAAAATAAACAGGGAAATGGTTTGAATGCAGGAAAAAGCATAGGTCACAATTACAATATTTCACTTCTTGTTCCCATCTGCTCATTAAAGAGAGTAGCAAGGTATGAGTGTTATACAGCCATGAATAGTGATTCAGTTCTATTAAGCTACATTGCCGGATAGCAACATAGTGTGGTAAGGAGTAGTATTATGGGTAAAAAATAGCCTCTTTGTCAAGCTGTATAATTCTTCACATGCTTTACATATATATTAACCCCTAAGTGACTGTAATGATTTGAATTTTTTTGTGCCTTTGGTGACAGAGGCTATTTTAACACAAATGTGGTGTTTGCTTTGGGCTGGATTTCTACTCCGACTCATTTAATGTACCCACACATATTTCATATTGATTTTTTTCCGCATAAGTAAGGTTTTCTTAAGGTACCATTATTTTCTTAATATCATATAATTTACTATACACAAATCATAAAATATGATGGAAATATGATGGAAAATAACCTATTTCTAACTTTGACGTGAAAAATATTTTATACAATTACAAAAGTACACAAGACCCCATCTATAGATTTTCTAATATTTGTCCTGAGTTTAGAAATACCAATGTTTACATGTTTTGAAAGTTATGGGGCAATAACCTAAAGAAGTGGGGGTTTTTTTGTTTCCTAACCATGTTTCTCCTACAATGACCCTAACCCTAAATCTCATTCTAGCACTAACACTAATCCGAACCCTATCTCACATGTAACCCTAGGTGGAACTTTGACCCTAACCTTAGATCTGTGGTTAATAGATATAGGGTTAGTTTTGTCCTTTTTTCCCTCTTTCTCAATGTAATGATTACCTCTAGATGTAGTCAAGCAACAGAGTGACAGAAGTGATTCTAATCACTTTCATCACTCTTGCCGAATACAGGGCAGAGCCATGTTGGAGGAGCTTGTTGACTTCCAATATGGTGTCAGCGACCACCTAAACTTAAATTAAATAATCTTCCAAATCCTTCTTCCAAAGCAACTTGTCTCAGCTGCCAGTAGCTACGTCTTTATTATTTGTCTGGAATTGTATTGGTTTATTAATTTGTATTAAAAAAAACAGTGCTTCGTTTTAACTTTGGTAATGATGTACTTTATACCTTTGAACTAAAGATACTTTTAATTTTTTTTTTTTTTTATCTGGAAATAAAATCATTTAAAGATAAAAAAAATTGTTTCACCAAAATAAGTATACAAAAAAAAAAGTATATACAGTCTCTTATTTGCTTATGTTAGTTATAATGAATATCTAATGTGTGTTAGTTTTAAAAAGGTGATGAAATATGAGACTACCTGGAGACATTAGAAGTGGAATAGAAAAGTTCATTAATTTTTACATGCATATTTAAACTTCCATAAAGGGATGCTTTTACACACGCCAAACTTACTTTGAAAAATTACTGTCTGTTTAATCATCAAAATAGCAACCCGGAATAAATTGTAATCGTTCTTTTGTGACTTGTTTGTTAACATTGGTTTGGCGAGAATTTAATGTTCGCTGCGCAATCTGCTTTTGGACAGAAAGACTGAACATCTTTCTATAATTAAATGTCAAGACGATAAAGCTTTTTACCATACATATTCAAACATTTCAATATACCTCTGCTATAGGGATGCCAGATATTGATAGAAAAATAATAGTTAATGTTAAGCTGCCATATGGTAGTAAAACGTAGAGCCTATTTTCTTTTGAATTACTAGAATGGATACTATGTCAAAATGTGGATTCCGTTGTAAAATTAAGTTTAGTGCTGCTTTGAGATAGTGGGTATTTATAATGTTAAGTATTTATGTACTAAAATTAGATTTTTTTTTTATTTCCCAGCTGCTATTCATTTAATAGTGACACTTTCTCCTTATGTATTTATGTTTTGTTAATAGTCCTGTTTTTATAGCACATGGTAAGCCTTTAAAATGGCAGGCTGTGTGTCTGCTGTAAGTAATAACTATGTTTGATGTTTCTACTAACAGTTAATTCCTTGCCGAATAGAAGTAAAATAGTATGATTCTATTCCCAGTACCAATATTCACACATAAGAACAGTGATGGGACAATAGATCTATGATCCACACATTCCTAGTCCAATGGGGGAATGAAAAGGGGCCTCACTTTCAGTGAGTTAATGCTTACCATAATTACCATAATATAACAGACCAAATCGAGTAAAGTCAAACAAAAATGTTCAGAGCTCTGCATAAAAGCTGTGCCTCCTTCCTTGAGAACAGAGGTTTGACTCACAGGCCTAGCAGTCAGCAATCAAACCATATACATATGACATATTGTCCTGGATTCTAACCCATTATTGCTGGCAATCAGCTTTTATATTATTTTACATTCATTCCCATGGCTGTATGTCTTCTGGATCAATTCAATTTGTCCATGTCTTTATAAGTACTTAGTGGGACACATTTTACATAAATTAAAATTTCCCAACAAGCCCCACTGGCAACGAGTGACCATGGGGTGTGTGGGTTGGAAGTGCATAAGCATGACTTTTGTGAAAAGGTATGTTTTTTAAGCTATCTCAAAAAAAGTTCATAATGAAGGGACACTGTGGACTCTAACCCCTAAGTTACAACCTTAGAAATCATTATGTACTATTGCCAAATATGATAAATGTATTGCTCTATGTCTCCAACCTGATGCTAGAGGACAAGAACGAAGACAAGATCAAGTGCACTGAACAATTCTTCCAATATACATCCCATGTAACACAGATTTCTAGTTCCTGCCAATCTTCAATGGAATGACCACTAAGTGGTGACTCGGGCCTTCATTGATTTAAGAGCTGCTGGCAACTTCATTGACATTGTGATGATGTAACTATGGGAGATCCAGTATGACATGAGAATATGAGGACTGTGAAGAATAGGAAATATTTTCTTGATGGAGATTGTCCACAATTAATTTGAATATAAGAGTGGAGCAAGTCCTTTGATTGGAATCAAAGAGATTTCCATCCAAGGCTGATATGCTGCATATTGAAAAATCCAATCATGTGGGTGAAATGCGTAATGAGAAGATGCACCTTGAAAAAGCCTGATCACGTGGCGAAATGCATAGTGTTCTGACGAGAAGGAAGAACATCAAACACCAAGGAGGACCATCAGAGTTTTATCCAGCTACTACCATAACACCGTGAGGGCCATAGTCCCTTCATTTCATCGACAGGGATCTAGACGGGCTAGAGGACATTTTTTCAGCTGAGGTGTTCAGCTACAAGTGCAATTGTGAGAGACCTCGCGACTTCTCACAACATCAAATTGTAAGCCTTGATTTCTACAGCACTGCTTTTAATATTTGTATGGCCTATTATTAAAGGGTTAGTGTTAGGGTTGGGTTAGATTTAGGGTTACAGTTGGGGTCAAAAAGTCACTGTAGGAGAAAATGGTTAGGAAAGATAAAGGCTACCTTTGGTTATTGCCCTATAACTTGCAAACAAAACATGTGAACATTCATATTTCTAAACCCTAACAAAATAAAAAAAAACTATTTTGATGGGGTCTTTTTTACTGTTTGTAATTGTTTAAAAATATTTTACATCCGATCATATAATGTGTATGTCATCTCCTTTCGGAAAATAAAAGATGTAAATAAAAAAATAAAAAATATTTTACAGGTCAAAGTTAGAAAAAATATATTTTTTTAAATAGTTTCATCAAATTTTATTAGTTTTTATATAGATTATTTTTATATAGATCTATAACTTGCAAAAAAACATGTGAACATTAATATTTCTAAACTCTAACAAAAAAAAGAATCTATTTAGATGGGGATAGAATTTTGTTTTATATTTTTTTAAATAATTTCATCAAATTGTATTCTTTTTATATAGTAAATTATATGAAATTAAAATAGCCATCAATACAAGACACAGGCACTATAAATGCCTGATAATGCTATTATCATATGTTATAGTCTACCTAGATCACATCCTTGTCTCCAGAAACCTAGACGAACATCATATTCATGTAAAATCCGTTTTTTCAATGTTTCAGAGTAAACTCATTATTTGCCAAGGCTGATAAATGTGAGCTCAAGAAAAAGAAGGTTTCTCAATGGCCCTTATCTGCAGATCTTAAGGGCATACACATATTCATTTGCTTTGCAAATTATTATAGGCAATGAATCAGATTTTTTTTTATCAAATGATTGCTCCTATTATGCCCATGACCAAGAAATTTGCCAATCCTAAAATTTGATCTCCTGAAGTCATCATTGCCTTCCAACACTTAAAACAGTGTTCCTCATTGCCTCCCTTCTTAAACTGCCTTAATCCTACCCAGCCTTTTATTTTTGAGGTTGAACTTGCTGCAGGTGCAACTATTTCTTGTGGATGTGTACTGAAAAAAAACTTTTTCAAAGGAACCATTAAAGATTTGACATTGGTGCTTGATTACGAGTCTATAATGGCCATGATTTAAAGCAGGGCCGATTCTGGGCGGGTGCACGGGGTGCACCGCGCCCAGGCGCTGTATAGCTGTGAAAGATGGGGGCGCCTAGACTGCTGCTGGCCGGCACACAGAGCAGGCGCTGCTATCACAATGATTGATAGCAGCACGCCTTTGCTCATGCCGGGCGCCCTGTATGTTTGTAGTGATCCTCCTCCATTGAGGGAGCCAAGTACAGCACACGTAACCGCACCTCAGTGGGCGGAGCTCAGCGCGAGGGGTGCATGCTCCGCCCCCCTCACGCTGTGATAGGTTAGAGCATCCGGATTCTCAGAAGAAGCTGTAGAGCAGCATTACCCACACGGTCTGAGCCATTCCCCTCCCTGCAACTAAAAGGTAAGTGAGCAGGGAGGAGGACAAACCTCAAAAACTATTTTTAACGTTAAAAAAAGAAAATACATGTTTGTGTAAGGGTGTATTAGGAGTCACTGTGTATATCTGTGAGTGTGTGTCTGTGAGAGACTGTGTATATGTGAGTGTGTGTCTGTGAGTAACTGTGTATATGTGAGTGTGTGTCTGTGAGTAACTGTGTATATGCAAGTGTGTGTCTGAGTGACTGTGTATATGTGAGTGTGTGACTGTGTATATGTGAGTGTGTGTATGCAAGTGTGTGTCTGAGTGACTGTGTATATGTGTGTGTGTCTGTGAGTGATTGTGTATATGCAAGTGTGTGTCTGAGTGACTGTGTATATGTGAGTGTGTGTATGCAAGTGTGTGTCTGAGTGACTGTGTATATGTGAGTGTGTGACTGTGTATATGTGAGTGTGTGTGGGATTCATTGTGTATATGTGAGTGTGTTTGGGATTCATTGTGTATATGTGAGTGACTGTGTATGAGTGTGCATCTGAGAGTAATTGCATACATGCAAGTGTGTGTCTGAGTGACTAGGTACATGCAAGTGTGTGTCTGTGAGTGACTGCATACATGTGAGTGTGTGTCTGTGAGTGACTGCGCACATGTGAGTGTGTCTGTGAGTGATTGTGTATATGCGAGTGTGTGTCTGAGTGATTGTGTATATGCAAGTGTGTGTCTGAATGACTGTGTATATGTGAGTGTGTATTTGTGAGTGTGTTTGGGATTTATTGTGTATATGTGAGTGACTGTGTATGAGTGTGCATATGAGAGTAACTGCGTACATGCAAGTGTGTGTCTGAGTGACTAGGTACATGCAAGTGTGTGTCTGTGAGTGACTGCATACATGTGAGTGTGTGTCTGTGAGTGACTGCGCACATGTGAGTGTGTCTGTGAGTGATTGTGTATATGTGAGTGTGTGTCTGTGAGTGACTGCGCACATGTGAGTGTGTCTGTGAGTGATTGTGTATATGTGAGTGTGTGTCTGTGAGTGATTGTGTATATGTGAGTGTGTGTCTGTGTATATGTGATTGTGTGTCTGTAAGTGACGGTGTATATGTGAGTGAGTATGTGTGTGTCTGTAAGTGACGGTGTATATGTGAGTGTGTGTGTGTGTGTCTGTAAGTGACGGTGTATATGTGAGTGTATGTGTGTGTGTCTGTAAGTGACGGTGTATATGTGAGTGTGTGTGTGTCTGTAAGTGACGGTGTATATGTGAGTGTGTGTGTGTGTGTGTGTCTGTAAGTGACGGTGTATATGTGAGTGTGTGTGTGTCTCTGTAAGTGATGGTGTATATGTGAGTGTGTGTGTGTGTGTGTCTGTAAGTGACGGTGTATATGTGAGTGTGTGACTGTGTATATTCGAGTGTGTATCTCTAAGTGACTGTGTATGTGTGTGTCTCTAAGTGATTGTGTATATGTGTGTCTGTGAGTGACTGCGAGAGTGTGTCTGCATGTATACACTCACATAACATGCATTAATGCACACTCACATAATGCTCACCAGAACACCTACATAACATACACAATCACACTAATACACACTCACATAACACTTTTGAATACTCACATAACATGCATTAACACATAATCACACTAATTCAAGCTCACTAATACATACATACAAACACACACTCACATAAAGTTCACTAAAATACTCATTTTCTCCATTAGTAATCACACTGGGTTTCTACTTTTTCTTTTTTTTTTTAAATAATTTATAATAAAGTTTTGGTACTTTAATTTAGATTTCTTGAATACATTTGTGAAGGGGGAGGAGTTAGTATTATAGCCACTCCCAACAAGGGGGCGCCCCAAAAAATCCTGCACCCAGGCGCACGTGACCATAGGATCGGCCCTGATTTAAAGCACTCTAAAGAGGTTTTGCATAGGACAGAGGTCGGGAATCACCATCATTTTTATCTTTCAACATTTTCTTCTTAAACATGACACAGCCTGAAATTTATTAACAATACATAAATGTCTAGAACAAAAAAAGTCTATTAGTTGAAAATGGAAATAATGATATATTTTTTAAAGCGATAAGGTTCACAAACTGGTTTTATGTACTAAACAGTGAATTTTGGTGAGCTGACAATAGTGTTGCAAAACAGCAGTGGAAAAAAATCTCTAACTCTGCTAGTTTTCTAACTCAACTAATTAGATTTACATTTTTTTTTAAAAACTGTCACTTCTCCACAATTCATTATGTAGGTAACAAACTATATATAGAGAGAGACAAATCCACTCTCGCTACTTTGCCAGTTGCACATTACTGCTAATGATACTTGTTGCATCAGCAAATATTTTTTCCCAGTCACCACTTCATTCATCTAGGGACCAGATTGGATACCTGGTTGGCTGTCTTTGGAACCTTAAAAGAGCAGAATAATCTCATTATCCCTTTCCAGCTCTTCCTTACCAACTGGCATCTGGTGGTGTTCCATTTGAGATGGATGCAGCACATAGGGCAACAATTGACATCACATTGAGGGTTATGTAGATAGGTTCTCACACACAAAAGTGTCAGAACGTTTTAAAAAGTCACAATCGTCATTTGTTACGTATAGCGGTGACTGCATCTCTTTTATATGTCCAGATACTTTTGTGTACAGGAATAGTAATTCACAATCTCTGCCACTTATCAGGGTCCTTTTAACAACTGATTCTTTATAGGAGTGTCAGAACAACCTGAAAGTTAATGACCTGAGCACACAATGCAGACTCCTGATGTTAGTTGGGAGTTTGCAATATCCATAGACACACATGGAGATAGCTTTGGCTTTTCTCAATGTCATTTGTCTGTAGGCCTGTCCCTTAGTAACATTCTATCAATGCCTGGGCTGATTCAAATGACTAACAAGGCCTATATGTGGGACTTGCTATTACTAATTGGGACAATTTCAACACTCTCTCGCAGAGAGAATGTCAGTAGGAGTTCCAATTTTCAGATCACTTTAATTTGTAAGGCTTTAACTCCCTGAAGGGAGAGAACTGAAACCTACACAGATTCTCCTTACCGAGGTTCCTTCTGCATACAAGGTGTCACTTTCCAGCAAGATGAGAGAAATGTGGTTTCCAAAACCTGGGCATCCACATGATCTCTCCTCCCTAAAGGTCTCCTCCTGGCTGTCTGCTTAGTGCAGCTAATTGCATGCTGGAGTTGTCCTTTATCCTCTCAAGAATCTTCTCTCTTATTAGATGTGTTTCTCTTTCTCTCTCTCTCTCTCTCTCTCTCTCTCTCTCTCTCTCTCTCTCTCTCTCTCTCTCTCTCTCTTACTTGTTAGGCTTAAGAGTTTGCTATCTGATAAAACATGATTTCAGAATCAAGGCTAGAAGACAATCAAGACAGTTACATAATGCAGCTCAAAGCGTTCATTAGTGTCAAGTGTCTCCGACTTCTCTTTGCTATAAATGAAGCTCCAGGCTAAAACTTGTAAGGGGAATGCTGCATAACCTGAACACAGCGCTCTGAAAATCAGCAGGTGTGGTTTGCAGTAGTTTAGTTTTTTGGGGGCATACAGCTAAAATTGGACAAAGTTTAGAAACAATCACATGTTTGATGCAGAGGGGAATGTTCCTTAATTCCTACAGAAAAAACTTCCATACCCTTCCCAATAAAGACACAAGACATGTATGGAGTTAAAATAGGCCACAGCTTTATTAACATAACAAAAGAACTGTATGCCAAAACTCTCTCCGTTTGTTATTATATTTCTTATAACTTATTAAATCTGTATAAAATTATAAATACTTTATTTAAACATCCATCTGGCATACAGCTCTAACTAGTCCTTGCCAATATGTAAACATTAAATAACCATAAGCTTTCAAACTAAGGTCCCTAGAGTGAAACCCCTCTCCCCTCGTCCGTACCAAATCTGAATTTGTTCCAAACCTGATGCTAACCACCAGCCGGCAGTTAGCTCGGTGGGCACGACCATTAAACTTTCTTTCAATAGCTGAGAGGTTAGGGGAGGGGCCACCCTGTCCATCCTTTTTGACTCGGTCACCTCCGTTCTTAACTACTGGATTGGCAAGGACCACCCCGCCTGCTGTGACGCCTGCTTGTTAGCATAACATAAAACATTAAAAATACCAACATTAGGGAGGGTAGGTGGGAAAACTTCCCTGCTGTGTCCGTTAATCTAAAATGGCTGCTAGACCAAAGATGGAGGGCCCCTTAAATACCCCAAGCCCAAGCCACTCCCCCCCCCTTACCTCATCATGGGCTCCACTCACACCCCTCACTCATACATTCCCCCTCCCACCTATGCTTTACCTGTTTCCCGGGGAACTTATGTTCAAACTTCCCTGAACTTATATTTTTAGTGGTCAGGGACCAGCAGATGCTCTTGAGATCAGACTCTATACGTTATGTCTGTGATATATTTCTTTGTCTGAATAGCATTGATTAGCATATATAGCATACTGACTGAGCCAAGTAGAAGTGGATAAATTGAGAGCATTAATTCACTGTTACGTCTTGTTAAACCACTTTATTAGATCTGAACAAGAGTGATCTTACCGGTTGACAAATTAGATGTAAGGAATGCACTGGGATGTATAGTCACATACTAACAATGGTGATTAGTATGTATTTCCTCACTAGAGCATATTGTCTATTGTTCACGGGATGCAACATACTATAAATGTCGATCTCAGCTATGAAAGTATTGTATTGTGTAAATTTTTGTTAATCTGGTTTATCATGTGGATTTTAATTTTTTTTACTTTAAAGGGACTTCATCAAACTAAACATCACTTATATTGTGAATGTATAGAATACATAATTATTAAAAATCATCTTTAAATTGAGTTAGCAAAATTGCATGCAAGTGCATAAAATAAGAGAAATATAAGTTTTAACACCTTCGTGGCAATCTACGGTAATTCAAGGTAAACATGTCACTTAGTGTCAATGGACGGACCTGGTATGTCCTGCGGTGAAACCCGTATAGTCAGAGATCCACGGTCACTGCTTATACTTAACCGGTGTTAGATATGATGCCTCAATATCCGAAATCACTGCCATCACTTTGATGCCTTGGCTTAACTGCCCCTAGTGGCAGTCAGCAACATTGCATTGGAAAAAAAGCAACTAACCCTAGATCTAAATCCTATAGCCTATAGATTTTCTGTAGCCAATGTTTAGATAGAATTGAATTATGTTGTTTGTTTGTTTTAGAATGTGGTTAAAATATATATTTCAACCATCCTGTTGTACAATTTAATACACTGCTGACATCGATGCACAAGTCAGAGGTGTTATAGTAGAAACTAAGATGCACTATTTTGCACATGTGACAGATCCCATTAAAAAAAAGGAAATTGAAATATGTGAAGTATTTTTAATGCTGGTTGAAATCTGGAACAAGGAGTGTCCCTATAATACCATTGAATGGGTGTAGTGACATTCATGCCATTCTACCTCAATTTACAATATTATCAAAGTGACCATTAAACATGGACAAGTGTTGGTATACACAAAATGCCACATGTGCTTTAGAGCACTAACACGTTAGAGTTACAAAAAGATATTGACACTTGAGTACCATTTTATACATGGTTAGAAATAGGGTTGCCACCTTTTCGTCATAAAAATACCCGCCTTGGTACTGTCTCCATAGACTTAACATTGGCCTGATGCCAATTGATTACCGGCCTGCCGGTAAAATACTGGCCAAGTGGCAACCCTAGTCAGAAATTAAGTTTATGCACTTACATGGCCCACTTTTGGTTACATTTATTAATTTGTCCCAAATGTGACATTGCCTCTGTTTTTAAAGCTGAATGGATTTCTAGAAAAATGCAGTTACAAAATGGCATTACTTTTACTGCAATAAAAAGTGCGTAGCCTTCATCAGTCTAACGGAGTGTGCATCAGTATGTGTTAGGTACATTTAATAACTTCTACTAGAGCCAGCATTGCAGTTTGGTGACAAACAATCCAACAATGAACCATATCTTGATGGAGATGCAGCATAGTGACTTGGTGCGTAGAAACAGACAGGCAGAGTGGAGCTGGCTGTACAGTCTGCAACACTCACAGCACAGCGCTCTCTAGTCACCTATCTCCTAACTAGAGACATTCCATGACAGATACCTGCACACCAGGGGCGTTGCTAGGTCTTCGGATGATCTGGGGCTAGAGCCCAGATGAGCTCGGTCACACACACCCCGTCTCTCTCTGTCTCTCACACGCGTCTCTCTTTCTCACACACGCCGTCTCTATTTCTCACACACACCGTCTCTCTCTGTCTCTTTCTCACACACACCGTCTCGCTCTCACACACTCACACTGTCTCCCTCTCACACACAACATCTCTTTCTCACACACAGACACCATGAGACACACTCACACACATACACTTACGCAAACATCCTTACACACACACATACACTTAAGCAAACACCCTTACACACACACACACGCTTACATAAACACCCTGACACACACACCTAGACACCCAGACGCACACATTGAGACACCCGCACACACTCACATACATTGAGACTCCCACACACACTCACACACATTGAAACACCCACACACATTGAGACACACACACTTTCACACACGGAGACACCCAGACACACGGAGACACCCAGAGATACCCAGACACACACTTACACACATTGAGAGACCCAGAGACACACTTATACACACTGAGACACCCAGACACACACTTACACACATTGAGACACCCAGACACACACTTACACACATTGAGACACCCAGGCACACACTGAGACACCCAGATACACACTTACACAGATTGAGACACCCAGGCACACACTGAGACACCCAGACACACACTTACACACATTGAGAAACCCACACACTTACACACCCTGACACACACACCTAGACACCCACACACAGTCACACATTTCTTCAATTTTTTTTTATTTTTTACTCACCTTACAGTTGGTCCGTTATCCAGGATCTTATGCCAGATGTCATCTGACACCCGTCGAGTAGCTCTCACAGTGCGACGGGGGCGGAGCTTGCACCCATCGCGCTGTGGTCTCTATGCCAGGAGGTGCGGGATTTTTTATTTTTTTTTAAACAATTATAGCCCTGGAGTCTCGGGGCTTAAGAATACTTTAGCCCCAGAGTCTCCATTCGGGGCTATGAAGGGGGGACTCGGGGCTATAGCCCCAGTAGCCCACCCCTAGCGACGCCTCTGCTGCACACACAAGACCTGGATGACAGGCTGTGTTTGATTCAGGATAAGGATGTGAAACATGTATTATTTGCTAGCTCTGACCTTACCTCTCAGATTTGATTCCTTTATTGAGAGTGATGCTTAATTAGCACTCTATCGTTCTGCAAAGATCAGTTCCATAGATTTAGATCTAGGGGGCACACCCAGAGAGGCCAGCCTTACACTGAAAGTACAGTCTACACAAGGAGACCAGGAGCTACACATTTGCAGCGACTAATTCCTGTTGTCACAGACAAGCAGACATACTAATCATGTAAATCTTAAATCAGCATCTTTGGTTATCTGTCACTGGCTCCTGCATAACTCTCTCAGACAGGGGTATAATTATAGTTTTAAATTCTCATGATTTTATTTTGAGAAACACTTATCTTTGAAAAAGCTGAAATGATCTTGAACCAAATGGCAACACATTGCTTACAGCCAGTGTATATTCCAGTGGATGCGTCTACAAAAGCAACAGGGAATAATGTGCTATTAGAAGCAAGCGTTAAGCTCTTTTTAAAATGCCCAATGATGTGTTAATGAATAATCAATACTTAAAAAAAAAAACATCTGAGTACTTAATTAAAGCAACGGCATCTTAAAAGTAATAATTGCCTAATTAAATGCATCCGATACTTAACAAATTAACAGGTAACCTTTAATACTAAGCGGATGTTTGAAAATCGTTCCTTGTGTCTCCTGTAATATCAACAACGTCTATGTCTCTTTAAAGTCAGGCTACAGAATATAGGATCTAATTTACAAATAACTTTCTCTCAGTTCCTCTGGAGTTATTTGTCTGTGGCTTTTTTTTAAAACACATTACCATTTTGATGAAATCAAAGACTCAACACAGCTCTTCCCAGGCATGATTGCTGTAGAGAGTTATTGCTTGATTCATCTAAATAGATCTAATTCCCAGACCCGGATCAGAGCTGCATGGATATTAAAAAAAAAAAACAAAAAAAAAACAAATAAAATGAAAATTGAGTCTGGTTGACTCTGTGCTGTGGATGAAACAGAGAAGTAGGAGAGAAAGCATAGGGAGAGCTTTTAGGGGGGGGGAAATTGTACATTTGAGGGTATTTACTTGGCACATCAAAGAGTTGCATTACTTCCATTGTAGTCTCACTTTGTGATGCTTCATTCCATGAGCATATTTAATACAGCAATGCATGGGGAACACGTGGCTCCCAAATAAAGACAAAAAACGTGTCTATTGTCATCACGCCTACGGAGATCAATTAGAGGCAAGCTGTTCAGAAGGGGTCAAAACAAAAATAATGTTGAGGGCTAGGTAGTAATATTAGTGTCAATAATATAAGTGCCAGGAAGCTAAAAATAAAACATTGTAATTGCCGCTTGTTATGTTTAACCACGATTGCGCCCTTTTTATACATCTGGACGCTTTTGTTTGCAGGAATGAAGGTTTTGTTTGCTGATCCCGTGTAAAAACTGAGGTCTGTCTCTGACTTAATAGAGAGAGACGGCTGTGGACCGGACAAGGCTCCATGCTTTCCTTGGAAGCATAGCAGGAGCCGGTCAGAGGATAAACTGGCATGCACTATCAAAAGTATATTCCAAGTGAGTGCACAGACGCACCAGCCACTTCCTGGCTACTCATGCTGCAGGAGGACTGGATACTGAAGAAGGCAGATATATTTGTGTGTGTGTGTGTGTTTTAATGAATTTGTGTGCATAGTAACATAGTAACATAGTAACATAGTAATTTAGGTTGAAAAAAGACACAAGTCCATCAAGTTCAACCCTTCTACCTATCATTACAGCTTTTGATCCAAAAGAAGGCAAAAACCCCTAAGGAAGCTATTTCGAATTTTGCCTCCTGGTGGAAAAAATTCCTTCTTGACTTCAAGAGGCAATCAGATTTCTCCTTGGATCAATAAGCTCTTTTATTAATGCATATTCTATTATTAATAGCCCTGTATGTTCTGCTTTCCTAAAAAACATCCAAACCATTTTTAAAAGCATCTATTGTGGTTGATAGCACTACCTCTCTTGGCAGGGAGTTCCATAACTTTATTGTCCTAACCGTAAAGAATCCCTTCCTTTGCTGTCTATGAAATCTTTGTTCTTCCAGTCTGAGGGGGTGACCTCTTGTTCTTTGTACCTTTCTGTTAATGAACAGGTCACTGGAGAGCTCTTTATATTGGCCATGCACAAATTTATATAATGTTATCATATCCCCTCTGAGACGCCTTTTTTCTAACGTATATAAATGCAATTTTGTAAGTCTCTCTTCATAACTAAGATCCTCCAATCCCCTTATTAATTTTGTAGCTCTCCTTTGCACTTTTTCTAGTTCCTTAATATCCTTTTTAAGGACTGGTGCCCAGAACTGTACTGCATATTCAAGGTGAGGTCTTACCATTGATTTGTAAAGAGGCAAGATGATATCCTCCTCCCGTGAATCTATACCTCGTTTTATACATGCCAATATCTTATTGGCCCTTGCAGCTGCTGACTGGCATTGGGCACTGTTGCCAAGTTTGTTATCTACAATTATTCCTAAATCATTTTCATTAGTAGTTTTTCCCAGGGAAAAACCATTTAAAGTATATCAGCACAACGTGGGAGATCATTAATAAACAAATTAAAATGTATTCTGTATATTAATTCATGTTGCTTGATATGCCTTTATGTCTAATTCCTGGTTACATCACAGTCTGTGTTCTGAGGTTTGAAACATTTTGAAAATATAAGATGTTTGTATTATGTTTCTCTTTTTCTAACATTCATACAGACTATGGGGGCATGAATAAACGTGGTGCACACACAGGCTGAACCAAATACTGCCGCAATCGGTGTATGCACCAGTGTATAAAGCAGACTCACAGGACAAATGCATAGATTTAGGCTGTCGGAGCTTATTGCACCATCGCAACATGTGCATAAAAAAATGAAAAGTACCTGGTTTGTGTCATGGAACCTCCGCCAAACACAGAGGTCCTTCTCTCCCGCACTGTGAAATTTCGGGAGTTATAAAATAGCACAAACACTGTTGTACATATCAAACAACGATTACGTTTTTTAATAAAACATCCAATACTTTGCAGTGCGGGCATTTTTTTTTTACTTTTATGTATGTTATTTCTTGCTGGTATTTTATACCTTGCAACATGTTTCTATATGTGTGTTCCTTATTTATATTTCTACATATTGTTATATTCTCTTTTTTTTTTGTTTTGTTTTTCTCTACCCTGACAAAACCATAATGAAGTTTTTTTTCCCTTTTGTTTTACTCTTATTTACCACCCTGACAACTGTGTGTTTTTTTTTTTTGTTTTAATAAATCTTTATTTATAACAAAACGTTTTTTTCAAGAGCATTTCACTTTTTTAACCAAGTACAGTCTAGTCAGATTAGATTGCTCTTCTTCCCCCCCCAAGTACAAAATGACACATTAAAGAATAAAAATAAATACATATATACAAATGTGAAATGCAACATAAAGCCCAACACTATCCTAGTTTTGCTCCGAATTCCTAAGGGAAAGTAATGGCATGGGGGTGAAGTTAACGATATTCTCTCTCCTTCTCCTCTTCTTTCTCTCACCTTCTCCCTCCACTTCCCCCTCCCCAAATGGACATTAATCTGTTTTTTACCACCATCTGCAGGGGTTTTCATTCACCCAGTGGAAAACGGGCAAGCCAAGGTGACCATCTTTTATTGAACTTCCTAATAGTTCCATCGTTATATGCAATATTTTGTTCCATTTTATATTGGTATATAATTTGTTTCTTTATATGTGTCCATGAGGGTTGTTTATTTTGATTCCAGTTACGTGCAATGCAGCTGTGGTTTTTTAACCTTAATTGAACATAGGGTGTTTTTCTGCCCTTGAAATTAAATGGGAGTTTTGTATGTTTTTTTATGGCACTATTTAATTATTATTGAGTTATTTTATGATGTTCACTATGCTTATGAGTAAGTGCTTATCCTAGCGTGAAACGCGTTAGGCTGTTCTGTGGGTCTGCTTCATTTGTTGCTATGTATTAACATACAATGTTGTCATATTACACATGATAATTTTCCTTTGATCTGAGGTTGGTTTGTCAGCTCGGGGGTTTAGATTGCTGTTTCGTTCAGGGTCAAGTATGATAAACAATATATAATTAAAATGGAGATTAGTCTGCAGTATTCATACTGGCCAATGCAGTCCTGAAATATGTATTTTTTATAAGCTTCCCTGAAAACACCAGCCATGTGGTCACACTGTTGTCAGCTGACTAAAGGTATAGTGATATAATGCCTCTCCATTTAACTATACATTAGCAAGGTCCAAACCTAACTGTAGGTACCAGTCCAACTGGGTTATCTCTCTTGTGTCCTTCTTTCTCTCAGGAGGTGCCAAGCTGCTGGCTATATTGCTGATAGATTGATTGTGGCAATTTCCTTTCACAGATCTGCTCCATTATATACAGTGGCAGCATAATGTACATTACATATCTGCAAATAAGGCAATGTGACTTCACTAGTCATGGATCATGTGAGCTTGCTGATTGCGGAACTAAACTGTAAAACCTAATCTGGTGCAGCCCAACTAAATCAAATGCAGATCAGGCTGAGTGTATCACATACAGCCCTGAAATCTATATTGGTACAATCCCCGAATCCCCAGAAATGGAGTCTGTCTTTGTGTAGTCAGTGCAGGGAGAAACCACCCCTCCTGTCGTTGTCTGGCTGTGCATGTTAGGAGTTGAAGCCTGTCTATCCCTGAGATAGGGTTGCCACCTTTTCTTCAAAAAAATACCGGCCTTGGTACTGTCTCCATAGACTTAACATAGGCCTGATGCCCTTTTTTTACCGGCCAGGTGGCAACCCTACCCTGAGACTGTGTGGTTTATTTAATTGTCTGTAAAACAAAACAGAATAATAAAGAATAAAACAATAGCGTGCAGTATTTTTCTCCCCAAGGGACTGTGATCTGTGTGTTATACATTAAGGTTTACATTAATTAATGATACGTTAGACTTCGACACTGGAAGCACTAACACATCGGGTTATATCAGTCTCGCTTAAGTTTACTGCAGGACTGTACATTAACTCAGCTGACTGTCTTCCAGTACTTTATGGAAATGTAGCTGTTAAAATGTGTTTGTTAATATCCCCCTTTAATAGCCAATCAAGAACAGACTGGTGCCCTGCAGAGTGTGCAGCTAATAGAGAAGCGGTATCCAGAGTAATCTGTCTCATGTATAGATTATGTAGCACACCCAGCGCTAGCTTATTAACCCGGTGGTGTCATACTGCTTTGTAACAGGAGGCCTGCGTTTTAACCCTGTGTGTGTCGGAGCCTCAGGCAGTGGGGATTGACATCAGCATTGTACCAGGTGGAAAAATTAGTTTATTAAAGTCAACGACACATTAAAGGAAGATGGTTACAGTAAATGTGTAGTTCTGATATTAAAATCAAATGTATTCTGTGGGGAGTGTTTAATGTGTGTTCTCTTAATGGAGAAATCATATCCCTAATTTGAAAGTAAGGTGGGCAGTTCCATACTGAAGGGGATCATGGTCTTCGCCTGCACTCTATGGCCAATCACTGGCTGGCTGGTGTTGCCTGGAGAGAGATTGACATGAGACCATTAACATCAATGTAACATCAGTGATGTCCCACATACCTTGTTTCTAAAACAGAACCCCACACATTAGGGTCACCGCATGTCTTTAACTGGGCTATTTATAAAAAGAAATAAATGGGACCTTGTAATCAGTAAAATGTAGACTTGCCTTTATTGTACCCCACATGCCTCGTCGTTCCATCCTAAGAAACCTTAAATATGCATTATAACACAGTTCCATTTATAGCACAACCGACCAATGCCTCCCATCAGTGAATGCCAATCCTGCTTATATCACAATATGACTCTTTGGCGCACTGCTCATTAAAGGGTTTTTAACTTGCCCTGGTGTGTGACAGCTCATGCTGACAGAATTTTGCACTCTAATAGAGAAGCGCCATCAGGCTTGCATTAATGCTTCACAGCAGAGGGTTGACAACTGTTGGCCCTAAGGGGAGTGTGGGGGGCTTGGTGTCACTTCATCAGCCCACCTAATATCTGAGATAGACATACATAAACAGGAAATACAGATTTGCTGATAGATAAGGTAGATAAGGAGCTTAATAGGGAGAAAAGACTTATATAGAAAGTGTTACCAACTGGGGAATTTAAAAGTGAAAAGCTGTGCATCCTGGGTTAATTCGCTTCCTGTATGCTTTGTGTGCATGCCATCCCGCAAAAACAATATTTTTCAACCAAAACAATCCGGTTATAGCCCCCCCCCCAGTTTCTAATGGACTAGAACCAGCTTCTCAGCATGGCAGAGGATTATGGGAAAACAGCAAGTGACATTCTAGTCTTTGTGGTTTAGGAAAACCTTACTAAGTTAACCATTAAGAGACGTGGACGTGACTTCCAGCTGGGAGGGCTGCACCTGAGATTCAAATTGAAAATGTAGTGTAAACAGCGCGCCGATGACTGCAGATGAGAAGTCGAGGAAATAACACTCTGTGTAGATTTTCATTTAACATGCACAATGGAAACAGCTATAAACTGAGCAGCTTGACGCATTTCGCACATCTAGTGCTTAATCATAAGCTGAGAATTATAGGGAGCCAATGAAAATATAGCTACTTAGTCATTACATAAACCAACTAATGGGAAAAAAATGTCTGTCTCTGTCACTGAAAGTGTTAAAAGTGCTTGCCTTCTCACTTCCTTCATTGCTGATATTAACCCTTAGGACCCAGATACATATGTTACAACCTCACAAAGGGTTTAAGAGAGCCATTTGCACTTTATATAAAATTCAACATCACTTATTTCCTGGCCATTCACCGACTAAACAAACGTGTAATGGATAGGGTCCTCAAGTGACAGTCCCCCTTCTCCCTCCCTTATGAGAAACGATCACGAAACCTTCTTTTTTGTCTGACCTTCCGTAAGTTAAACAGCAACTTGCCACAAACCAATGTATCACCAATACAAGGATGCCCTCTAGTGGTTGTGATTGCATAACTTTCTTTACATTTGCTAAAATGGTCCTTTGACAGTAATACCAAGGTGACAAGGCATGAAAATGAAAGGGAGTAGCAGATTTCTAAGCTGCCATTAATTAACAGTGATAGTAAAAACAAAGTTGTCAAATTTGATTGCTCGGTCAAGAGCCTACTATGAAATTTATGGAGTGTTATCTTGGCTCCTTTTTTAAAGAGTCAGTTGTGTTTCATCTGCAAGACCTTAAAGGTACAATAAACATTGGGCAAAGTTCATATACTGCCCTCTGAGCTTGCAAGATCAACTATCCTTGACAGCTTACCTTCACATGCAGACAGAGGGCGCTATTCACTAAAAGGTGAGATAAAGTGAGTTCAGGTACAAACCTGGTGAGTTTTCCACGCTTAGGATAATCTCTACATAGTGTATAGCTAAATTGGTGAGATGAAATGTGCACCTCATCTCACCTCCAACTCACCTTTTAGTGAATAGCCCCCACAGTAAATGATTTTTTCCCTTAAGTGTTGCCTTCTTTGGAATCAACAGGGGTAAACATGGAATAGGAAAAAGGTATATGTATTATTACTGCCCTACAGATATACATTGGAGTTATACAACAACTTTTGGGAGCCATTGGTCAACTATTTTATAAGTGGAACACATCACTGTATAACTGGTCCCAACTGTATATTTAGGGACTCCATAATTTATGGTTTTTTTGGGGTAGAATAAGGGCAAATCTCAATTTTACTACCGTATTTGCTCGATTATAAGACGACCCTGATTATAAGACGACCCCCCAAACTTTGTAAGTTCCTTTAGGAAAAAAAACTAAAAGCCTGAATATAAGACTACCCTATAGAAAAAAAAGTTTAACTTGTATACATGTAAATTGCTTTTTAATATTTAATAAAAAATTGATATTATACAAATGCATTTCTTGTTTTTATTTCCTTTTATGTGCCAATGCGGCCTCTCTCCCCCTCCCCCAGCATTGTCTCTCTCTCCCTCCCCCACAAACTTCTCTCTCTCTCTCCACCTCCCTCGTCTCTTCCCCCCTCCCCTTGTCTGTCTCCCCCACCCCTTTTCTCTCTCTATCCCCCAACCCCTTGTCTCTCTCTGTCCCCCCTCCCCTTTTCTATCTTCCCCCTCCCCTTTTCTCTCTTCCCCCACCCTCCCCTTTTCTCTCTTCCCCCTCCCTCCCCTTGTCTGTCTGTGTCTCCCCGCTCCCTCCACTTGTCTGTCTGTTTTTCCCCCCTCCCTCACCCTCGCCTGTTTTTTTATCCCTGGTGGCTAGTGGGGGCAGCCGGGGGATGTCTGCACAATACGTCCCCCTCTGGCTGCAACATGGTCCCGCTTCCCATGTCACTGTGTCAATGGAGGGCAGAAGTCTTCATCCAGCCGAAGTCTAGTTCCCCACTTCCTGCACTCAGTGTGCTTAGAGGGTAGACTGTGTGGATGAGACGGCCGGGGACACGAGAGAGCAGCAGCAAGGTTAGTACTTGGGAATGTGGGAGAGGAGATAATGCTTTTATTGGGTAAACTAACAGTGGCATATTAATGGGCAACATGGCTGTGGCATATTAATGGACAAACTGTGGCATATTTTAATGGGAAAACTAACAGTGGTATATTTTAATGGGCAAACTGGCATTTTAGTGGGCAAACTGTGGATTTTTTAATGTGCAAACTGGCTGTTGCATATGTTAATGGCAATCTGACTGTGGCAAGTTAATTGGTACCTGACTGTGGCTCATTTTAATTGTCAAAGTGAGGCTGTGGGATCTTCTGTAGGGCAAAATAACATGTACTATGGGGCAAAGTTGTACTGTGGCATGTGCTAGAGACCCTAGGTACACCTCTGCAAATATGCTGCATATGTGTTGCTTTGCTGCCCCTCAGAGCCGGCTATGCAGACCGGTGCCCTGTTTCCCCTTAGACCTCAGTCAGCTCTTTCTGAGAGATGACAAAAATATGAAGGACCCAGCACTCAAAATGGTTTAGTGGAGGTGTATATTCAGTACACAGGTGACTTTTCAACCCTCATAGTTTTTTTTTCAAGCTTGAAAAAAATCTGTGAGGGTTGAAATGTCGCCTGCATGCTGAATAAACACCTCCACTAAACCATTTTGAGTGCTGGTTCCTTCATATTTTTGTCTTCTACGTTTGAAGATTTGGGTAGCATCCCGAGACCTTCGGCACCTCACAAAAATCTGAGTGCGGATCCGAATCTACTTTATTTTACAATTCTTTCTGAGAGAGTCACATGAGTGACTGACATGGTAAGCATGGTGGAATACTATTTATCACTCATTGTGTACTTATTTTCCAATGATGCTCAGCCAGACTAATGGGAGACTTTGGCTGATTGGGCATTATGGGAACGGTAGTTAAAACACCTTCAACTAGCCAGCAAAAAGTCTTCCATTTTGCTGGCTGAGCATCATAGAAATAAATAAAACCTCTACACAGTATTATGGCAAAATATATATCCTTATTTAAAATAAAAGTTTGTGTTCGTCCTTTACATCAAAATAACGGTTGTGCTCTCCCCCCCCCCCCCCCCCTCTCCCCAGTAATGAAATTCTGGAACAGAAATGTCTAAAGGGGAGGAGTTCATAATATAGCCACACCCACCTGGGGGCGCCCAAAAAAAACCCTGCACCCAGGCGCTCATTACCCTAGGATCGGCCCTGGGGGGAGGAACACCATAGAGTCGTAAAACACGTCACAGTGGCAACCATTTGCAAGATCTAAATCCAGTGATCACCATTTGCTTATAATATAGGAAGCACTGCTCTTACTGAGATCAGTGTGTAACATCCTTTTGCTTGTTTTGTTCTTAAAGAATGGACCATATGTCATGCATTATTATATAATGTCGGCTCTCCTATAAGCTAAACTCTGCTCATTTATCATGTAATGTCCTGCTCTCTATACAGTAAGCACTAAACCTGGAGGATTTAACGCACGTTAGTTTGCTGCTGGATGTTTCATTGAATCTCACGTTATTCTGTTATCGCACGATACCATGTCAGCTGAGGCCCCCCCTTAAACATCCGGGCACAACAAAAATTTAAAAAGTATATATTTTTTATTTATATTTTTATTGTGCTAACCATAACCTTTGAGTTAGGGTTAGAGATCATCAAAACCCTAATCCTAGAGTTCGAATTAGAATTGATATTTTTATTTTACTAACCCTAGGGATAAATTTAGAGTTAAATACAAATAAAAATAAATTTAAAAAGTTAAATACAATTAAATAAATAAATAAAAAAATACAATTAAATTAAACAAAAATAAGACGTTAATTCGTAGAGGACCAGTGACATGTTAGGTCTGTTGGTGGTCCTTTAGGGATATATATATATATATATATTTTTTTTTAAGCTGGATATATCATCCATGCAGCCGCAGGATAGCAAGGTTAGCAACAATCTGTGCTTCCTACTATAGACTACATTCCCTCTGATGCTAAGGTCGCTTTTGGCTTGCTGAACATGATAGGAAATATCGTCACAAGCATTACATAATAAATACATGACCAAGGTATGTCCGATATACATCCCCCCCACCAATAATTAGACAGACAACCATGTGGTTTGAAAAGGTTGCAGTATTTATTTGTATAAAATTCCTGCAACGAAAAACATAACAGCTACCTATAGCTGTATAAACATACTAGGTAATAATATACCCATAAATTATGTATTAATAACCGGGTATATTCAAATATACCAACAAATAAGTTTATACATATCAACAATAAACATAAACCGTAAATATTAATTAGTACACCTAAGCAGTAGCGTGTAAACTCCTCCTAGCAAACCTAGGATCAGGACTCCGAGTATCCGGCACAGGCGTCCCAACCATGACTTCTTTGGCTACTGGTGTTCTCGTCTGCACAGTAGCCATGCTTCACTCATTCAGCTAGCTCCATAGCTACTGCCCACCTGGGTTGGCCATACCCCAGATGACCAACCCCCAGCACTGCGCCAAAATTTGGAGGCCCTCGCCACAGAACATACAGGGAGTGCAGAATTATTAGGCAAATGAGTATTTTGACCACATCATCCTCTTTATGCATGTTGTCTTACTCCAAGCTGTATAGGCTCGAAAGCCTACTACCAATTAAGCATATTAGGTGATGTGCATCTCTGTAATGAGAAGGGGTGTGGTCTAATGACATCAACACCCTATATCAGGTGTGCATAATTATTAGGCAACTTCCTTTCCTTTGGCAAAATGGGTCAAAAGAAGGACTTGACAGGCTCAGAAAAGTCAAAAATAGTGAGATATCTTGCAGAGGGATGCAGCACTCTTAAAATTGCAAAGCTTCTGAAGCGTGATCATCGAACAATCAAGCGTTTCATTCAAAATAGTCAACAGGGTCGCAAGAAGTGTGTGGAAAAACCAAGGCGCAAAATAACTGCCCATGAACTGAGAAAAGTCAAGTGTGCAGCTGCCACGATGCCACTTGCCACCAGTTTGGCCATATTTCAGAGCTGCAACATCACTGGAGTGCCCAAAAGCACAAGGTGTGCAATACTCAGAGACATGGCCAAGGTAAGAAAGGCTGAAAGACGACCACAAGAGTAATTTTAGTAATTTTTTTTTATTTTTTTTATTTTATCAGGTATTTTATTACATCAGGTGCCAAAACATGTCAGGTAGCAAAGTCAAACTAGATGTGGTCTAATATAGGACCTAAAACAGGACGATTCCCACCGGCCAATCATTTTAATAACATCCTCCCCCAAACACCATTGGAAGGCCTCTCTCACTGCACCAATCCTAAAGGAGTGCGTCCCAAATAAAGAAGGCTGGAAGCCCAGTAACGACAAGCAGCGCCTAAAGATAGCTATGAATTGAAACCGGGACAGGGCTTTACCATTAAGATGAATAAGTAACTGGGGGAGCCCGGTGGGTGTGACAAAGTAAAATCCTGAAAACAGGCAACAGAGCCCGGCAACAGAGCCCAGCAACACCATCATAATGATTTTTAAGCCACGCCCAACTTGGTCAGTTTTAGACTTGCGAATGAGGGTCCTAATTCTACTTGAAGAGGCCCCCAGATCCTCAAATAAAATCCCACCATGACTTGTTTGGGATGGGGAAACCAACTCGCCTATTCTGAATGCGCCGAAAAAAGCCCAGGAAAATGCGAGTCTAAAAAGTTTCACTTAGTAACCTGACATGCACACAGATGACAAAACCTGCAAAATCCATAACAGTAACTGATACGTCACCGGACGTCTAGTATCAGCAGGTTTGTAACCCTTCCGATTACATGACATTACATTACATTACATTACATTAACATTTATTTGTACAGCGCCACCAATTCTCGAAGCGCTTGGTACAGAGCAAAGAAAGGAACTACATACTAATTTAGACAAACTAGTACAGACTGGTACATGAGGTAGAGAACCCTGCTCGTAAGCTTACAATCTAGAGGGAATGGGGTCCATGACACAATTAAGGGATTGAAGAGGTCAGAGGGATTGAAGTTGTAGTAACAGTAGAGTGGATGGGAGGCATTAGGTGGGATAGGTCAAAGAGGGAGAGTGTGTTCCAGCTAGGTTGGGAAGTAAGCCTCTCTGAAGAGATGAGTTTTGAGGGACTTTTTAAAGTTTGAAAATGAGGGAGAGAGCTGGATGCTCCGGGGAAGGGAGTTCCAGAGATAGGGGGCAGCTCGGGCGAAATCTTGGAGACGCGAGTGAGAAGTGGTGATGAGATTAGAAGAGAGTGTTAACCCCTGTGAGGAGTGCAAAGGTCATGTAGGGAAGTAGCGGTTAACAAGGGAGGAAATGTACGTAGGAGCAGAGGAGTGGAGGGCTTTGTAGGTTAATGACAGAATTTTAAATGTTATCCTCGAGCAGATGGGAAGCCAGTGGAAAGCGTTGCAGAGAGGAGCTGCCGAATCAGACCGACGTGCAAGAAAGATGAGTCTGGCAGCCGCATTTTGGATAGACTGTAGGGGAGCCAGACGAAGCAGAGGTAGTCCAGTCAGAAGACCGTTACAGTAGTCCAGACGAGAGATCACAAGCGAGTGCACTAGAATTTTGGCGGTCTCTTCGCTAAGGAACGGACGAATGCGTGCAATGTTCCTTAGGTGCAGCCGATGGGATCTGGCCAAGGACTGGATTTGAGGAAGGAAGGAGAGAGCAGAGTCAAAAGTGACCCCAAGACATCGAACACGGTCAGCCGGTACGATCGTAGTATTATCAACGTTGACCGTGAACCCAGGTGTAGGGACAGCGGTTGAGGGAGGGAAGATAATGAGTTCTGTTTTGGAGAGGTTAAGTTTCAGGTAGCGATCAGACTTTCAAGCGGAGATGGCTGACAGACACTCAGCTACTCGTGACACTAGAGAGGGAGTGAGGTCAAGGGAGGAGAGGTAGAGCTGAGTATCATACGCGTACAAGTGGTAGTGAAAGCCAAAAGAGCGGATGAGTTCTCCCAGAGAGGTAGTGTAGAGGGAAAACAACAGCGGGCCAAGGACCGATCCTTGCGGAACACCAACAGAGAGCGGAACAGGTGACGATGTCGCTCCAGCAAACGCAATGAATAGGAGCGCTCAGATAAGTACGACTCAATCCAAGAGAGTGCCACACCACTTAAGCCAAGCGAGGATAATGTATTCAGAAGGAGGCGGTGGTCAACGGTGTCAAAGGCAGCAGAGAGATCTAAGAGGATCATCACCGAGAAGTGGCCTTTAGATTTGGCAGCAAGGAGAAGGGGGATAGGACGGTAGTTAGACGGAAGAGTAGGGTCGAGGGAAGATTTTTTCAATACAGGTACGATTTGGGCTTGCTTGAAGGTTGACGGGACTATTCCAGAGGACAGGGAGAGGTTGATGAGATGGGTTAGAGTTGGACAAAGTAGAGGGGAAAGAGAGGATACAAGGTGAGATGGGATGGGATCAAGCGCACAAGTAGTAGATTTCGAGGAGGAGAGCAGATCGTCAACCTCTTTCTCAGCTACAGGGGAGAAGATATTCAGAGTGGGTTTGGGGGATGGGAACGAGGCAGGAGGTAGTTGAAGCAAGTCACGGGAGGTGAAGTTACTCCTGAAAGCTTCGATTTTGTTCTTGAAGTGAGAGGCAAGGTCTTGGGCCGTAAGAGCGGAGCAGGGCGGAGGAGCAGGTGGGCAGAGGAGAGCATTAAATGTTGAGAATAGACGTTTGGGATTCGATGAGTGGGTGGATATTAAGGTAGAGAAGTAGTGTTGCTTGGACTGAGCGAGAGCAGAGTTGTAGGAGCACAGCATGAATTTGTAATGAAGGAAATCCTCCTTGCAACGTGATTTCCTAAATTGCCGCTCAGACGTGCGAGCACATTTTTGGAGGTATCGTGTTTGCTCAGTGTGCCACGGTTGTTGGTTGGGTCTGCGGGCACGTTTGGCAACAACAGGGGTTCCGATACCCCCTTTACGCCATCTTAACCAAATCATCCTTCATCAGGATAGTGAAACCTCTACACTTCAACAGGGCCGCTAGAGCCGACATTTTCCTGTTAATGGCAGGCACAGAAATGTTTTCTGCAAACATTTGTCCGATAAACCATAACAGGACTGAACGGACTCCCACTGCATCCTGTGGATTGCCCGCCTGACACAAAAAGGAACGCCACTGTTCCCACACTTCCCGTATGCAGCCCAGGTAGCAGGTACCAAAGACCGGTGTATTAAGAACTCAACGTTCTGTCTGCTATCGTCCAGATCCAACGTGGTACGGGAGTGGCTTCTCCTTCCACCCCGGGTGCCAAAAGTCAGAACCGCTCCCATTGCTGCCTAGACAAAGAGTCGGCAACATCATTTCGAATTCCTGGGATGTGACAGCTCGCACGAACAAGTAAAGTTTCAAACAGAGGAGAACCAGCTCCCTCAACAACCGTATAAGAGGAAGGGATGAAGCCGAACAATTGTTGATGGCTTGCACCAAAACCTAACTTTCTTGTTTGCAAACAAATGCCCCCATACCAGTACTGACACCACAATAGGAAATATTTCCAGAAAGGCCAAGTTCTTGGTCAGGCCTGACTGAAACCACTCCTGCGGCCAAGAGGCCCAACACCAGTTTGACTCGTGAATAGCCCCAAAACCCACTGAACCAGAAGCATCCGTCCAAATAATTAACTCTCTGTTAGTAACTGCCTTATCCAGGATCAGGAGGTGGCTGCCATGAAACGGGCCAGCCATCCGCCCCAAGGAGACCTCCTTTTGTAGTTTGTCACACACCACCTCTGGAAACTTGACAGCTGTTGGGAACCGGTAATAACGAAGTCAATTTAGACAGTATGACAAAGCCATCCTTAAAACCTGACCAAAGCAAGGCAGCCGCCTCCTGATTCGGGTACCTATTGAGGCATGGGGCCATTGATTCTACGGCCACCAGCGTCCTCCCCTTTGTTAGCTGGGGTGGAAGAACCCCCTTTGTCTGGCCGCTGACGTTTAAAACATTTCACAGCTGGATGACTGCCCCCACAACTGTTGAACTCATGCTTAAATTTGCACGAACTGCCCCTCTTGCAGGAGGAGTCATTAAATTGCCAACATGTTACCTTTTTTGATGCAGAGGCCGAGGGTCCGGAGTCTGACGGACCGGCGGCCACTGCCAAAAAGGGCTGAACAGCGCTCCACCCCGGAGCCATAACCCTGAGCCAAATCGCTATGTCTTTGTAGTGCCACTGAATTGATTTGCGAACAGCTAACCTCATCCTAAATTGCTCATTGTATCTGAGCCAAGCCAGACCACCATAGACTCGGAATGCCTCATGGATAGAATCCATGTAACAAAACAAGCCGGTACAATGCTCAGGGTTCTTTTCGCCTATCACCCCAGCCAGAAAGGCAAAGGCTTGCAGCCAATTCAAAAAAGTCTGAGGGATGAGGCGGTACCACCTCTTCTCCGCGTCCTCTTTTTTTGTGCTCCTCAGGCCTAGACACTGCATCTAAGTTGAATTTTTCTAAGGGAAGCAGGGAGAAAATCTCAACAAATTCCCCCCTACCTATTTTGTCCCTAACTTCTTGCTTAAGATGTCCCCCCACTGGACCCTCATATCATACATAAACGTCTCTCCTAGCCGCATCAGACAGATTGTCCTTGTCCTTTCCGTCAGGTGTCTTTTGAGATGTGCCCGTGCCGGGAACAGACACCCCATCCACCATTATGCGGGCACTACTGGTGCCCCCATAATCACTGATTGCACAATGGCAGTAGCCACTGATGCATAATTGCTCCAAACTTGTGTAGGGGGTGGGGACCAGCCTGAGTAAGTGAACCTGCATCAACAGCCTGCAGCATGTCCCATAGCCCACCCACCAATTGTGAGACGAGGAGGCATTCCCTCTGAGAAGCCGTCAAATCCAACGTCCTACCAGCCCATCTGAGAATGTTGCATTTGAATGTGAGGTACTGATTGTGAGATAGAAAAAGGGGTATATAAAGGAGACTCACAGCTGGACAAGCCCCTACCAGAAGGAACAGCCGCGACCCGTCAAGGATAGCTGACCTGTGCCTCTGCGAAGAAGACTGCCTCCTGATGTCCCGGTCTGTATCCCTGCTGTTGCCTCTCCAGATATAAGGGCTATCCTCCCTAGATGTGCCCCCCCCCCCCCCCCCTGCATTCTGCCTGGGCCTGGTTAGCTTCTGCGTGTGCTTCCGTTTTTCACTTCTCTTGCCATGTGTCTCCACAGCACCTCCGTGCCGTGGAGCCACGTGGGCAGAAGCAGCACGATGCAACACAGCTCTCCACCCAGCTGGAGAGACAGTGTTGTGAGGAAGAGGTGGTGAGGGTGAGATAGACGGAGAATGCACGCTTTACTCAGCAGCCACGCGTCTCTGTCTTCTCCCTTCTCTTCTAGCCAGCATCACGGGACTTCCAGGGGAGCTTCACTATGATGGTGGGATCCGCCATAAAGCTGCACCTGCAATTCTCCCGGCCGATGCAGAGGTAAAATGGGGGGAGAGGAGGTGGCACATGGAGGGGACACACTCCTGTGATCCACAGGGGGAGTGGGAACCCCCTTCTTAGCAGAGTCACAACTCCATTGCCTGGTAGTCACAGAGGCAGCAGGAGGCAAGGCACCCCTTGTCTTCCTGCAGGGGCCGTTTTAGTCCTGTTTACATAGGAAGGCATTGGGGCTTGAGTGGAAGAGTCCCCATGGCCTCCAGGATCAAGGCTAAAACGATCAGGGGGTCTAATTGCCTTAGCCCTAGATGCTCTAACTAGGGCTAAATCAGCAGGGAGTGGGGGGCTAGCAGTGGATGGAGTGTCCACTTACCTGCCACATAACCTTATCAAACCTATACATGTGGGGTACCACTATACTCAGGGGAAGTTGCTGAACATATATTGGGGTGTTGTTTGGGGAAAAAAAGTACAACCCCTTTAAAATCATACCTAAATACAAAAAAAAAAAATTACAATGCCATAACTTGTCAAAGATTGGTGGGGAAATTACTGCATGAAAAGTGTCAAAATACCCCAAGTTAAATACCCTGAGATGTCTACTTTATAAAAATGTGTGCAGTGATTCAGTGATTCATGATAGATATCGGTGTTACAATCTCAGCAACACTAATTTTGGAAAAAAAATGGTGTTGAAACAGCTATGTGCTACTTATATTTATTACACTATAACATTACAAAAAGCAAAAAAAACATATAAACATTTGGTATTTCTAAACTCAGGACCAATATTAAAATCTATTTAGCATTAGTTTAGTGAAAGATTTGACAAATAAAAGTCAGGTAAAGTGTTGTTTTTATAATTTTTTCACCATTGTTTTATTTTTTTCATAATAATATAAATGATATGAACAAAATAACAGAATCAAAAGAAAGCCCTTCTTGTCCTCAATAAAACAATATATAATATGTGTTGGTACAGCAAATTACAAAGAAGAAAATTACAGCTAAGCACAAACACCTCAGAAGTATAAAAACAGCTATGGTCATGAACGCACAACATTCCAAAAATACTCTGTTCATGAAGGGGTTAACTTTTGTTGATAGCTTGTACGGTAATATTAAGCCAGCCATATTGCTAGCTGAATGTCATGGGAATTGTAGCTATAGCTGGGGTTGAGGAGACTACACTACAAACTAACTTTTTTTGTTGTCGACTGCAGCTCCCATGATATACATATAACACCCATGTGCAGACTCATCCAAGTTGTATCCAGACATTTTAGTGTCCCTCTTTGCTTTGCTTTTCTGTTTATTTCTTATGCTTTGCCTGTTTGTTTCCTGGCCTGTTCCTTGCATTCTTGTCTGGCCGCAGTGTTGGTCTATTCGCTACTACTACCAGCGTCGTTTTTATGCAGTAATACTAGGTAACAGGGAGGGGTTCCCCAATAAAGAAACTTTGATGTGCCAGCATCGGGGCAAATGAAGGCTCAAAAATAAAAATAGAGAGAACAGTAGTGAGCACTCAACACCGACATAATATCATAGTAGGTCCAATAAGACCTCCACCCTGATTTATTAATTGGATTGTGGCTGTGTGTATATCCATCCTACATACTGCCGGGGTGCACTTTGCATGCTCTTTCTGCAGCATGTGGAACAAATATGTCTCCCTGAAAAATGGCCAATGTTGACAACTATGTAATATATAGAGTGCCAGTGTAGTGGAGGGGCCTGACACATCCACAAAATGCAACATGCATTTGTGCACTGAAGTAAAAAAATAAAACAAGCATTTGAATGGTACATATTTTACAAAGATGTCCCATGTTATATGACGCTATACAAAGGGTCTTCCAAAGATACATGTACACCTAAGAAGGGAGAAAAACATGCAATGTTACACTTTACATACCTTTGCATTACATAAACATTTATTTATATAGTGCCAATAATTCTAAATCATATCAGTAGAAGAAAACCAGATTAATCAGTCTTGTTACTTAACCATAGAGCTGTAAAACACGTCACCATGGCGATCTAAATGCTCCGATCAACTTGCTTATAATACAGGAAGCACTGCTCTTACTTTTACAGCATAGTCTACTGTGAGGGACACTGACCTCAGTATTGAGATAAGTGTGTAACATCCTTTTGCTTGTTTTGTTCTTAAAGAATGGAACATATTTGATGCATTATTATATAATGTCAGCTCTCCCATAAGCTAAACTCTGCTCATTTATCATGTAATGTCTTGCTCTCTACACAGTTAGCATTATACCTGTCAGGATCCTAACACATTCAGTTGCTGAGTCCAGGAAAGTTGTATATGATTTATTTCAGGGAGAAGCCTTTAGTGATAGAAGTAAAAATACACAAACAGGGATATTTAAATGCATATTCAGAAACAAAAGCTAAATGATAATCTATTTAATGGAGATTA
The DNA here is from genome assembly GCA_036172795.1 of Pelodytes ibericus. Lineage (NCBI taxonomy): Eukaryota > Metazoa > Chordata > Amphibia > Anura > Pelodytidae > Pelodytes > Pelodytes ibericus. The sequence continues at coordinate 188,151,591 of CM069858.1, read as the reverse complement.
AATAATCAATATCTGACTTTAGGTAATACAAGTAAATGGGATCTTTCCTTTAATCTATATGCTTTGGGATTTTATATCGCTGAAAAATACAATTTTGCAAAACGTCTCAGAAAAAAAAAAAAACTACGTTTTCAGTGTCCATTTAACTAACTGAATCCTGTCCATGGATAAAACAGCTGTGAACTGAACTCCCGGTAAGACATGTGAAATATTGATTTTTAGGGCTACTGATAGTGTCGTTTCCCAAGTGGACATGAATGATAACAGAGTTACAGTTGCTGTTGCTTGTCCCTGTTCAGTAAATAAGATACCAGACCATTCATTATAAGAGGTTTTGTTGGACAATCACAGAAAGAGACATCACAAGTTCATGTGTCTATGTTTGTAGGGTGCAACCGGCTTATTGGCACCAGGTTCTTTCCGTTAGTTCATACAATGTTTTTTCTATAGGCAGCTACTATAGTTAGTAATTGTGAGCTGAGGTTATCACAAGCCAGGGGGCCGACTGATGAGGACTTTACACACAATAAACTCATCTCAATATTTTTCTTGGCAATCATTACATGCAATAGATGTGGAATTCTGCAATGTGGAGAGGAAAAAAAAAACAGGGCAATATAGTGCAGTATTATTGTACAGTTTGAAGTGATCCCTAAGCAGGGGCGTATCGTGCCCCTGAGTGACAGGCATGCTGCCAGCCCGGAGCACGCCTGTTACTCGGAGGCACGACATCTCTTGGGTATTTCTGAGAACCCCTGGAAAATGTGTATACTTTTCGTGCTTGTTGAATTGGCAACAGAGTGAGTGACTCTGTTGCAGAATTCAACGCAGTGTCATCTTTCGGATGTATTTCTGATGTTTGTGTGCTCTCTGTTCGGAGCACACAAACCCCCAGAAATACAAGCACGGGTGCTCCGTGTTAGGTGCGGCGCACATCTAGCGCATATGGAGCATCCGCCACTGTCCCAAAGAGTAATCCCCCTTTTGTAATAAACTAACATTTAAATGAGTCTCTTTAATCAAGGCTCAAAGATATAGCGCAATATATCCGGATAAATCGTTAACTGTGGCATTCCTTATTCTAGTGTAAAGTCTCCCCAATGGATGGATGTGCAGAGGCAATGCAAGGGAGTAGCAGGCAGCAAGGAAGTGGAGAGAAGCCAGATATTAGAAAGGTAATAAATGCATTTAATGAGCAAAAAGACAATATCCGCTTGCATATTAGAAAAGAGCAGCTGGCATCTGCATGAATTGTATCCTGAAGTCGGTTGAATATGTGACAGCCTTTATTCTTGCCTTCTTCAGTATATATTTTGCTTGGCTGTGAACAAGCTGTGACATACTGGCATATCATTCTATGACATACATCTGCAAGGGCAATATGCATGAAACATGGTAATAATGTAAAACTGTCTAAAGAACCTGTCTTACCTATACACAGAAAATCAGCCAAGTAATGGATGGTCTCCTGCCGCCCACCCCCCCTCCCCCGACATTTGTTTCAAAATCAATTCCAAAAAATATGCAAAGCTTTTAATATAAAACCAATATGCAGAGCATCCTGTGAGCATGCATTTGTCAAAATAAAAATGACCACCAATCTGGAAACCCAATGACCCAAACAATCAGGACCAATAGGAAGCAGTCTGAAAGCTGCTTTTATATTAACCTTAAACAGAAGAGCTTCTTGCCCATACAGCCATTTTAATGCATCATGAAAGAAGTGCATTAAACAGAAATAATAGACATATCCACTTTATTATTCAATGATTCACCGTCAGGGTAGGATAAATGATGAATTAGCTTGTAAGCACCTTTCAAATGCAGAATATAACCTTTTAGTTAATCTTATCCTAATTATACCTACATTTAAATTAACTGAACTAAGATTCTTAACAAACTCAACTGATGAACTTTTACAAACCTTGCAGATTTAACACCTTCCCGTCTGGCTGCTGCACCCAAAATAAAGGTGACTCCCTTCACAGTTTGAACATTCATGTGACCCAGCTCCCATCTATGATAGTGGTCTGAATTGCCCTTGCGCTACCTTATTAGATAAAATGATGCTCAACCAGGAACCCACATCCCTCAAATTCTTGTGTTTTTGCCACAAAATCACATAATAATTATACCAGGCCAAGTCGCCAACATGTTTATAAGCCTCTTGTATAACCTCAAGGTGTTGAATAAGCCAACTAGCCCTTTTAGGGTGATGATTACAGTATACACTAGAAAAATACAAAAGTTGTTGAATGATCTAGGCACAAATCCCTTTCTGTCATACTTTGTATCCTGCTATAACAGGAAAACCTTTGAAGCCGGTAAAAAGATACATTATCTACATATTCATCGTTACACATGTCCTCTTTAATTGAATTGACTAAATGAAACCCCAGCGGTGAAGACTCACACACCATAGTTTCCTTTAGGAAAATCTCATTAATTGGTGCACTGTTCTTCTCAGGTAATTTAAGTGACTTCACTTGTTTAGTGTATGTGTAGTGTTAGTAGTATGCCCATTTTGTACCCAAGCCTGAGCTGGACTATTAGCCATGCCTTGAATAGCATGAAATAGACGTCCTCTAGATTATCCCTATCATAAACCCCAGAAAGGCACTCCCCCTTCCTGTCGTCAACAGGAATTTCAGCAACACAAGCTTCTGTAGCCAGCACTTGCCTACAGGGCCACCATCAGAAATGTTGAATCCCCCTATAGAACAAATGGTGTGGGCCACCCTCCCCTACTCTTTTTCTCCTGCACTCCTTTTGTTATTTCCCCCACATCCATTGACATAGCACCACCTTACAGCACCCATGGCCCACTGCCAACATTGCACACCCTGGGAATGTCCTGAGTGAGAAACATTGCACACCCAAGACATTTCCCAGCACCTGCATTGCACACCTAGGACTTACACCAGCCAGCACCCATATTGCATCCACAGCAGTTCTTCAGCATCCAGGTTGCATTCACAGGAATTCCCTGGTGTTTAGTGGTGGGCAGCTGGTTATCTGTATGCTGCCCAGACACACAGACATCCCCAATACTGCCTCTTGTGCTCCTTGTCATTGTCTGTCGTCTGAGCTTTGCCAGGTCACATGACCCCCTGACACTCTGAGCTCAGTGCAGATCGATCCAGCCAGCACCTCTGCCGGCAAGCTTTCTTTATTTTATTTTAAGAGATCATGAGTGTTTCCACATATTACACTGGTCCCCTAACAACCATAAGGGTGGACCCCCCCCCCACACTCCCCCATGGCAGCCCTGCGTGCCCAGGCTTGGGTAGCTGACAGCATTTATTCTTAGACTTTCCAGTTTCCTTCTGTAATGAGAGCCGAGCTTTACAAGACTTGCTTATGTTTTATCACAGTTAATTGCCATTTCCCCTCCCATAAACACCTCCACAGAGGAGCTTTACCACTGATTGGCCATCCTGGTTTGTCTCGGAGCCTACCCCTTAGTCCCCTGTATGTATTCCCCACGATAAGCCCCAGCCAAGTGCCTCTAACATGGAGCTAGGTAGCTCAGGTTGTCATTGGTCCAAACAAAACAACTGCCACTGTACTGGTCCGTTGATCGACTCCTAAATGGTCTCCAGTTTAAAGAACAGAGTAGCTCTGTTTGTGATTGGTTGGGCTATCCGAAAAAAGGACACCGAATGTCACCCGAAATGTATTCGAAACAACTTGTACAGTACGTGACTATAACCTTTGCGAACAGTAGTGGGTTCCTGGTGGTTGAGCACTCTGAGCGCCCAGACCTAATAATGGTTAAGCCTGGTCGCTCGGAGCTTGCGTTCGCCTCAGCCAATTTGGGGCTGTCTGCCATTGGTCACTTATGTGAAGGTTTGAAAGGTAGGTGTCCCTTCTATTAGCTGTTAGTTTAAAGGGCTTAATTGCCTAAAGGGATTCCTCCCCCCCCCCCCCCCGCCTACCCTCCCCTGATTGGTCTCTCTTTTGCCTATTGTATTTGTATTGTCGCTAGTTTTTCTGGCGCCAAAGTTAAATGGATTATCCATTGTGTCCAGTTAATCCAGTTAAAACTTCCATTGTTTAATCGTATGTTACCAAGATTTATAAAGTGTTTTATTCAACTCTAATAAAATGCTCGCTCTTCTATTGTTTATCCTCTTTTTTATACTTATGTTGTCGAGTACTTGGGGGAATATTCGTGTGGGATTATACTTTCCTCAGCTAACAGAGGCACCCAATCGGGGTACCACGGAGTCCGTTACACCATCTTCTTCTTGCTACTCCAGGTGGGTGAAGATGTGAATTCTATTCTGGGTCTGCAATCCTTCTTCTGCTTCCTGGAGCTATCTCGCTCCTTGTCCCTGTCAGTCAGGCTCTTGACAACAGGTTCAGCAGTAATGAGCACTGGCCACTCCTGCAGGCAGGGCTTCAGGAGCAAATCAGCTCTTTCACTGCTGAATGCCATCCTAATAATGTCTTCCAGTAGTTGCTTTACCAGACCACAGACCAGGAAGTAGCTACAGTTCACTTCCAGGCTCTGTGCAAGGTAAAAACAAACGGAAGATATTCCACATGAAGGTGTAGTGCACAGAATGATTCTGGCTAGTCCCACCTTCCACTCAGCGGTTCCGACTCTTAAAAAACTAGGCTTTTAGGACTAAGCATCATGCTCGGGTGTGAAACGCGTATGACAAGCTACTTTTGCCAGGGGTGGTGAACATGCACTGTTTTTGCCACTGTGGATAACAATAAATCTTTTGATATTTGATGTTACAGCAGTGATCCTGATATTATTTGGAGCCCATCTTTCCTGTACCCATGATTATCTACTCGTTCTTTACTGTGCAAGCTACCGCAGTGCAGTACAATTTCTAGAAGAGATTCACACCAAAAGTATCCCTCACTGAAACACTGTCTGCAAGGGAGCTTAATGCCACAAAAATTGTCCACAAGGGCATCATTCTCCTGTCACTGATGCTCTCGCAGACACACTGACCACCAGTTGAATGTTATTCCTCAAATTTGGACAAAACACAAAGTGAGAAATCAAGTTAACCCTTTTAGCCCCACAGCTCACATGTGCACATGGTGACAGTTTTTTATTTATAATTATGTTTTAATGTACCAGTGACAATACTATATATATCTGAGGAGGTCTTATACTCTATTATATTCTATGTGCATTATGCCAAACAAGAATCTGCAGCTGTATTTATATGGATTGTTATAGTCTTCTTCACCTAATTAATAGAAGTGAAACATTGTTGTGTTAAAGGAGATATTAACTTGTGACTCTTTGGTGTTGTTACTGGGAGTTAACCTGTTATTATGTATAACTGGGTGATGGTAAATTACACATTCATCTTGTTTTAATGATATGAATTAAACGTTATGTTTTCATTATGGGGACCACACGAGTGGTTTCTCTCTGATGTTCATTTATTCAATTGTGGGTTATCCCCCAGTGCTGTACCCAGTACTGTTATAAAAAATTAAACAGGAAGAAAATAGGACATGAAGAAGGGGTTAATATTTTATAAACAATCCTGAAGATGCCCAGAGTCATGTTGCACAGAACTGTTGTCAGCAGATAGTACAAACTTACCAGGAAAGGTTAAAGCATCTTAACATGTATAGCTTGGAGGAAAGACGTAACAGGGGGGATATGATAGAAACATTTAAATACATAAAGGGAATCAACACAGTAAAAGAAGAGAGCATATTTAAAAGAAGAAAAACTACCACAACTAGAGGACATAGTCTTAAATTAGAGGGGCAACGATTTAAAAGTAATATCAGGAAGTATTACTTTACTGAGAGGGTAGTGGATGTATGGAATAGCCTGCCAGCAGAAATGGTAGAGGTAAACACAGTCAAGGATTTTAAACATGCGTGGGATAGACACAAGGCTATCCTAGCTATAAGACCGGGAACAAGGGACTAATAAATGTACTCAAAAAAAAATTGGGCAGACTAGATGGACCGAATGGTTCTTATCTGCCGACACATTCTATGTTTCTATGTTACAATGTATATATAATGTGTATTTCGAGAAATCTGTGTACTGCAAAACCACTTGGAAATGTCTAAACTAAGTTGGCCTTTTATGAAAGTTCTCCAGCTATCGATGTTAAGACAGGCTTTCCCTTGAAGCTGCCATGCATGTTTCAGAATGTTGAAAGCATTATGAGCAAGTAGAACACTTAAGTTCTAAAGGTCTATTTTGACGGCAGCAAGACATACAATCTTGTTGCCAAGACATATATCAAGCAACTGGGTTATTTTTCCCACACTCGTTCCTTCTGTTCAAAACTGCTATGCTACAGCCAATGAAATGAACATGAAGACTGTGTGGACGGATGATCCACACTGTGCCAAAGAGAAGATAGCTTTCCTGATTTCATCTTTCTCCGTTTTTCTAGGTGGGATAGCCATCATACTGCTATGGAGAGCCTTGCAGTTTGTGCGAAGGGCACAAATGTCAAATACAGTAAGTTCATGCGTGTTCCTCATATTTAGAGACAATAAGGGTGGTAGAAAAGCACAAATTATCTTTCAATAGAAAGAAGATGGAACTGAAATAAAGAGAGGAGGCAATTTAAATGGATGATCTTTTGGATCAAAAGCAGGAAAGTTAGTTAGAAACTTGATAAACTTAGGTCTTTCTTTTCAACCTTGTTGAAATTCTGGCTACTACTTTACCAGTAAGTGCAACATGAGAAGGTCAATAGCAATGTTTTTTTATTTTAGGTGCATTGCGTAGAAACCAGTGGGTGGTTCCTGAAGAAGAATAAAAAGAAATTAATGAGTCTTCACATTCAGGTGATCTATTTGGTGGAAAGGCTGCTGTCGGCACAGACCTTAATTGGAAAAGTTTTGGTGAGTAGGATAAAGATATGCTTCCTTGTAGTTCAAGCTGGTTATGGATGTTATAATTCAGGCAATGAAGTCTCTCGTCCTGCGTCCGTTTCCTGATATTCGTGTGATTGAGATGGTGTATTGCAGAGATAAAATTATGTCAGAATTCGAGCAGCTGCCAACTATGATCCCCACGGCTGGTTGAACTTCATTCAAGTAGTAGTCTGCCTTGAAATATATATATTTTTCTACTCGTTTCTAGTTTAACTGACCAGAGCATAGCACTAGTTATTTCATAGAGATTCATAAACTATAAAATATACTGGAGCTTCTATACTGCTTCATCTGTTTCAGACTAAGAGTGGTCTGAATTTCAAAAAAGGTTAACATGCTGTTACAATAGCAAACACACACAAACAAATATAACAAATGATAAAAAAAAAACTTTCAGACTGTGATCACTGTTTTTAAACTTGTTAGAACATTTGTCAATAAAGCTGCAATGTCTTTAGCATCCAAAACTAACTGATGTTAATGCCGTGACTGCTGTCCATGGTACTGATTTTTGTGGTGAGATAGTGGGTAGCAGAGGCATTATCAAACACAAATCTACACATACCAAACAATACAAAAGTCCTGCTTATCCCACAAAATCATGTTTTTACAGTGCTACCACCACTGCAAGGGATTCTGGGTAGGCATATGCAAATCCCATCAACAATGATCACTGTTTGCCTCTTACTCCATATTACTCTATATTTTCAACAAAAGTAGTCGATACAGTATAATTAGTGTGAGTTGACATCATTTGGATTACACCATATGTTCTCATATTTTTAATGTTCATGGACAATGTGGCTCCTTTTGTACTATTTCCAAGGTTTGGTTTCTCAGCAAATATTAAAAATAAGAACTAAGGTAGGGTCAAAAAAAAGATACAAAATGGCATATTAAAGTGGCACACATGAGACATAAAAAGAGAGAGCTACTACTGTTTAGCAAAAAAAAAGAAAATATAAGTTTACTGAGATCCTATAAAGCCCAAAAGGTCATAACACACACATAATCATGATTAAATAACACCCCCAAATATATACACAAAAACACACACTACATACATAAATATAAAGATGCAATAAAGATTGATATAAAAAAAAAAAAAATCATATGTTAATGAAAGATCGGTCAATCAACAATACCTATAAAGGAGAATGCAAAGATAGCAAAAGTAGCAAAAAAAGCAAGAAAAGCAGATTATGAGCTAAAAGGAGTATAGTCAAAATGTTGTTCCAATGATGCAGTCAGCCATCTGTAGGAAGCAATACAATCATATATTAGGCAAGCTGGTTAACGTAATAATTTGATATCTGATCTGTAATAGATTATCCATCCAAGGTAATTAGCAGAAATCATATATCCTCATATATCCTCTTCCAAAATGCACAATGCTGAGAGCAGCCATAATAAAAATAAACAAACACATTCATTAACATGAAATATGCATACGTAAGTAGTAATTATAGTTAAAAGCAGCTACCCACTGGACCAACCTTCATACGCATTGTTTTAAAAGATGCACACAATTTGCAAAATATCTAAAGGAAATAATATATGCATATGAAGTTTGCCGTCAAGATGAGCTAATGAGCAGGCGATAAGGATCACAGTGCAATTTGGTGCACACAAAATGAATTATAAATAGAGTTGAGCGGACACCTGGATGTTCGGGTTCGGTGGGTTTGGCCGAACTTCGGAAAAAAGTCCTGGTTCGGGGTCGAACTTGACCCCGAACCCCATTGAAGACAATAGGGACCCGAACTTTTGGCCACTAAAATGCCTCTAAAAAAGTCCTGGAAAGGGCTAGAGGGCTGCAAAATGAAGGAAAATGTGGGTGAGTGTCCCCATTCATACGAATAGGTCAATTTACCTATTCTTATGAATGGGGACTCTATTTCGGTTTATAGAATAGCAATAGCATTACATGTATTCCATTTATAGAAAGCCAATAGTATTACATGTATTCCATAAGCTGAAAGTCAATAAACCGAAAGACATTCGGTTTATAGACTTTCGGTTTATAGAATACATGTAATGCTATTGCTATTCTATAAACCGAAAGTCTATAAACCGAATGTCGTTCGGTTTATTGACTTTCAGCTCATGGAATACATGTAATACTATTGGCTTTCTATAAACCGAAATAGAGTCCCCATTCATAAGAATTTCTTATGAATGGGGACTCTATTTCAGTTTATAGAAAGCCAATAGCATTACATACAATGTAATCGCCGAACCCCGAACTCCAACACGGACATACAGTGAAATGTCCGTGTTCGTGTCCGGGGTCCAAAAACCGTAGGTACGAACCTGAACAGTGCGGTTCGGGTTCCCTCAACACTAATTATAAATGATCGTATGCAGCATGTATTCTGTAGTGGTACTGAATAGAACTTATTTGTCCTGAATCCATGAAATAAGAACACATTTAACCTATTTTATCTTTTCTGCCTGTGGTTTGTAATTTATTTTTAATGTATTTCTTGTTTGACCTGACTTGGCATCCACATGTTTATAGTTGACATGTATTAATTTTATCCTTAATATCTCTGCAGAACTGAATTTTGTGTTTAGGGTATGTGTTCAGTGTACTAGTTGTAAATGTTTTATCAGTTTTGTTCATGTAGCACTTTTGTCTTGTTTGACAGGTCATGTTGGTGTTTCTGTTCAGCATTGGGACTGTGATATTATATTTTATCATGTCTACACAGTAAGTACACATTCACTGTGGGTTTAATTTTTTTTTTTTTCCCCTAGAAATGACAGAATGCACAGCTACAGACATTATAAACATATGTCCCTATTTAATATCTAGAGATATTGCATATCGGACTAATAACAAGCTGATACATTAAAAATCACTTCTACTCGGCACTAATAGAGTTTTATTGAATCCGCAGCTGATCATAGATAGTTTTACCCAACTTAAAGGTGCTCATTTTATTGACCTTAGAAGGTATATGGTAGTTTGTTGGAGGATGTCAAACAATACAGGCAATCACGGAGTACATTAGGCATAATGGACACAGATGTACTTCAATGACTCTCTGGCGTTGTAAAAGATCCTTTTACAACAATTCTGCTTCCGGCATACATTCCCCCATTGATTAGAATGAATATTCTAATATTGATGTGTCACCAAAACTTGGTAGAAATTCAACAGCAATATAGAAATGCCCACTTGCTGTGAGGTTCAATAAAAGACTAAGGATATCCTGGTGTTCGTAGCCTGTACAGAGTGCTTCCCTTAGACACACAGCTATACAATTGGAATCCTTCAGATGCAAACAGTGGGTAGAGTTAAAATAAGAGATAATCATTTTGAAGTAAGAAAACAGTGGGAATTTTTTTTTTCAGCAGAGTGGACTATTAAGGGTCTACTCAGTATGGGCTCATTTAGCTCAAAATGAAGCCAAATTCAGAGATATAGGCAGTGTTAGCTGTTCGGAAACCGAAATTTCTGAATCATTCAGATCCACCAATTTAGCTATGATAAGCATTGATGTTTGGAACATGCCCAAATTCAGGAAACATACACAACATTTGCCTATAGCACTTCTCCAGAGTTTATCTGGTGAACTGAATTTCAACATATTTTAAAAATAGTCACATGGAAATTGTGTCATATATGCATATGTATCATATTTCATACAAATATTCATCATCACAATATTTGGGCAAAATAAGATATTTCTACATATATGAAACAATGACCATGTCAAAAAAATAGCTCAAAAGAAGTGTTAAGCAGCAAAACACTTGTGCAGCACTGACACTGATCATCACCTGTAATAACATCTTCAGTCTTTTTCTGTTTATGTCCTCACTCTCTCCTAGTGATGTCTTATTAGTAATGCTATTAGTAATGTGTCTCTATCTTTATGATTCCAGCCCTATAGAAATATGTCACTACTCTGGAGAGGTGATTGCAGCACTGGACCTGTTCTTTCATTCTTTCTTTATATTTTACTTTGGACTGAGGGTGAGTGTTTTAATAACCAACTTGAACATGATCTATAATGTTTAAATCAAATGAAAACAAAATAATTATAAAAATGTATGTATTAACTAAAATGTGAACACCTATATGCTCTGTATGTATCAACATGTCCCAGGTGATGTGTGTGTTACCTTTAAAGACATATATATTATACATTCGGCAGGGCAACATGTAAAAGTCACATGTGCCTTACAAAATTACTGGTTAGAAGTCTAGGTTAGAAGTATTTAAACAATGGCAAAAAAAGAAGGTAAAGGGTTAAATGCAATATGTTGTTTGTGGAAAATGTATTACATTATTCTAGAATCACAATGAGGTAGATGCAATCCTCCCCATCAATCACTTAATCTGTTACTTTAAGAGTAACACAGGCTATTCCACAAGGAATAGCATGCGATTCAACTGCAGCAGAGACCGCAATATGCAGTGTGGTAAAGCACTGGTATCGTGGTAAGGGAGTAATGGCATTTAACATAAAACACAGTTATTAAAAGTAAGCTAGGGAACTGGTAGTGTCAAAGCAACTCCCAGTCCCCTAGTGTCGCCCCCCTGCAGCAGCCACTCACTAGCGCCATAAAATTAATATAAGTGCCCCCTTACTTACCAAGGGCCAGCGCCCTACCTACTCCTCCCTACCTCTACCTTGCCCAGGTAAGGGGGGACGATCTAAAATGGCCCATTAACTGGAAAAAAAAACAACCATTTTAATGCAGTGACGATGTGCAGTGAAAATCAGTGTCAAATTAGAAGCATTCCTGTCCCAACCCCTGTTGGGATGTTCAAACCATTCAGTAGTTGAGCTGGGACAGAAAGGCTCCTCATCAGCCAATCAGACACCTCTTACTGTCTTTTGAAGTAGCTGCCCTCCCAGGCTGCACAGATTTTATTAGAACTGTTTTATTTTATATATTTTTTTTTTATGGGACCCGCGGGAGGTCACTGGCCCTGTGGGGCCCTTACTTGTATTTATTTGGTCTGAGATGTGAGGGAAGCCGTAGCACCTCTGACATTTTGTTTTGAAGGTTAACCCTTCCAGTGCTGTAGGGAGCATTGTTTGTTTTCCCTACAGCACTGAAAGTGTTTAAATCTGCAAATATCAGCTATGCTAAGCAACCAGTGCACATTTAAGTAATTATTTTCTCTTGTAAAACTGATGGGCAAAAAAATGAAAGATTGTGTGGTAATCACTGCACAGAACAATATTTCACTGCAGTTTTTTTTTTTTACTGGCTCCACTAAACCTCCATAGAAAGGAGGAATCATTTTTTTAATAGGTGCAATATTGATATTACCGCACACGTTAATGGTGTTTGTGGCAGGCAATGAATCAGAAGTGCCTGTTAATTTACCACCAACGCCAGTTTTTCCATAACCGAAGGGGGCGGGTTGGGGAACTCCAGAATGTGGAGTTCAGGAGATCTTTAGTGACATGTCTCAATTTAGCCCAGTTCTGGCCATGATGCTCATTCAGCTTTATGACTGACTGAGCATCATGGGAAATGTAGTTTCCTAATACCTGCAGTGCCAAGGTTACCATTCAGTGCTATAATCTGTCCAAGAGAGTTTAGTGCCATAAGAATTTGTTCTCATAGAAAAGCCCAGCCACCATGAGGAATTGTGTTCTCCTGTATGACAGATTCATTCAGTAATAGAAGGAACCAGGAAAATGATTGCACAGAATATCATTTCCATACTTTCTTCTCAGATTTGTTGAAGAATATACAATCCTACAGCCAGATTTTGCTTAATATAAATGCTATAAACACAAACTGCTCCTATTCATTGATTCCATTCTTCTATAAACAGAAAGATTTGAACTATTGCATTGTGTGTCCTGAAAGCTGCACTTCTAATGTGGCTCCAATGAATCCAATCAAATGAAAGTACCGTATTGTCATTAATACCGTCCATACCTTACAGAACTTATTTACTGTAAACACATAGATCATAGAAGTGTTTATTTATTTATTACTGTAGGATGTTAAAGTGTAGAATGTAAGTCTATGCTTCTTGAAAAATTGATAAGACATCTATCAAATTAATTTGCCATTGATTACCTTCTTGTGAAAAATTTATTTATCATTAAATAAATCAATAGAAATCTTAATTGAAAAAAAAAAAAATCCCCGTGTATGCTTTGTGTATGAGTTACGCGCTGTGTGAAGTATCACATGCTGTTCTTTTGCCTTGCAGTTTATTGCAGCTAAAGACAAGCTGGCATTCTGGATGGAGCTGGACTCAATAGTGGATTTCTTCACAATCCCACCTATTTGTGTTTCACTGTATTTAGGGGGAAATTGGCTTGGTAAGGGTTCTTTATGTTTGTATTCATATACAGTAAGACTATGGGGAGCGGGGGCTTTGACTAAATAGCAATGCTGGGGCACAGGTCTAAAAGTGGATCAATCAGCAGGAACATTCCATTGATTTCTGTGGTGATATTTCCACTTTTAGAACTTTGATCCTGAATTGCTTGTTATGCCTAATTCGGGATATAAGTGGCTTTACACAAATACAATGGTACCCATTAAATATAGCATTATTATTTAGCTGTTTTGCTCAATTTCGCTCAGCATTTCTGCTGGTACACGTTTTTTTTTCCATTTTTTTCAAAGGGCCGGAAAACAGTCTGTACAATATTTCCAACTTACTGTGGGATAGAGACACAGACTGGCCAAATAGCTGTTTAGCTGTGAGCTAGATTTGCCTCCATCATGGAGATTGTATAATGAAGCATAATGGTTCACTTATTTGATCTGGTAACCAAAGTGTTTTGTTCTTAATCATTTTTTAATGGCCTAAACCATTTACTCATCAGCAATCAACTACTCTGTAAAAATGTATAGCTTAATAAGCATGGGCTATTTTGTGTCTAGGTCTTCGTTTCCTACGAGCGCTGAGGTTATTGGAGCTCCCTAAAATTTTACTGCTACTTAAAGTCACTAAAACCAGGTAAGAATCACCTTGCAGGTGCCACTAAATATTTCAACTTTAAAAGAAGAAAAAGTACAAAAAAACCCACAGTGCACGTTCTCTGATGTTTATCTGTATACAGGGCTTTACATTCTGCTCTACCTCCAGCAGGTCAGGGCTGGTTCAAGAAGACTTTCACTACCAGCCCACATGTGTGGTTGGTGCATGTGTACACATGAATCTTCACTTGCTGCCACACTTCCCAGAAGGAAATCCACAGATATCCATATGCCCAGTGTATAGGGTTGCCACCTTTTCTTCCAAAAAATGTTTTTACTGGCCTGTCGGTAAAATACCGGCAAGGTAGCAACCCTATCAGTGTACCATCAGTACTAAAATGCTAAACAACAAGTGGGGGGGGGGGGGGGTAAATACTGTATCCATCGACCCTGTAAAGGTCCATGACATGTTTAGTATGACACTGGGTGTCACATGACATGTGTCAGAAATAAGGAAGCACCCATTTTTGTGCTGGTTAACAAGTAATGCTCCACAATTTCAATATTATCTGTTCTTTAACAAAACTATGTGATTCTAATTGGCCTATCGCTTCTTCTGACAGCACTGCAATAAAGCTCTCTAATCTCCTGGCCACCTTCCTCAGCTGCTGGCTGACTGCAGCTGGGTTTCTTCACCTGGTAAATAAACCATTTTTTTTTATCAAATGGACTTCTACAGGTTGTATATTTGCAATTGTACGTTATTACATTGAAAGCTGATGGGTTCTGATCAGTAAACATGGGGATGTGTATGAATTTACATGAGAATTGTTAAATTAAGTCCCAAATTCTCTAATCTTTACGACTGTTATTTAAGGACAACTGTCAGACACTGTAAATAAAAACGTTTAATGAAATAATATAATTAATGTACCTTATTGAGCCCTCTTTCCTCTGTATAGCTCTATCATGAGGCAGACATTTTTAGTCACATATTCATGCTTCTCACCCAGATTCTAAACAACATGTTTGCCCCCTAATAGAGCTTTACAGAGCAAAGGGGACTTAGGTTCTTTATCTGTATTCGTTCATTAAAGCATTTATATTTAAACAACATTTTTATTTAACCCCTTAGTGACATGACTTTTTTGGCTTGTCCGACGCTTGGTGACATGGGCTGTTTTAACATTTCTGAGGTGTTTGTGTTTTGCTGTAATTTATTTCTGTCTCATTTAGTGTACCCGCACAAACTATATATTGTTTTTATCGTTATAAGAAGGGCTTTCTTTTGATACCATTATTTTGATAATAGCATATAATTTGATGTAAAAAAAATAATAAAATATGGCAAAAAAATTGAAAAAATACTTTTTTTATGACTTTTATTTGAAAAATCGTATACTCATGTACAAGAGACAACAAAAAAACACTGCTAAAAAGTTTCTAATATATGTCCTGAGTTCAGAAATAGCCCATGTTTTTATGTTTTTGTGCTTTTTTATTCATGTTACAGGGCCAGAACTATAAGTGGTGCAAAGCTATTTTAAAATCCTTTCTTTCAAAATTAGCGATAGTGACATTGTAACACTGATTTCTGTACTAAATCCATGAATGACCCCCAACATGTACATATTTTTGAAAACTAGACAACTCAGGGCATTTAACTTGGGGTATTTTGACACATTTCATGTAGCCATTTTACCACCAATCTATGCCAAAGTTTGCAGCAAAAAATATTTTTTTTTAATTTTTCACATATATTGCAATTTAGGTAAACATTACCTTAAAATGTGAAGGGATATTTCCAAATAACACCTCAATATGTGTTCAGCAACATCTCCTGAGTACAGGGATACCACCCATGCATAGGTTTGTTGGTTTGTTTTGGGGCTAAAAGGCCACATTTAGGGGGTGCGCATTTTGGTTTTCCAACTTGGAATTCTGACATGCAGAAAACTTGTGCCCATGTCCCATTTGGGACATTTTTGAAGCCAGAAAGTGTATTCTACCCCACAAAACCATATATATTTTTAAACTAGACACCCTAGGGTATTTCAAATGGTAGTATTTTAACACTTTCCATGCACTAATTATACTACCAGCCTATGTCAATGTTTTGGGTAGTAATTTTTTTTCACATACATTGTACTTTGTGCATGAATTCACAGATCCTGTTATATGTCAGTGCCAAACAACACCTCAATATGTGTTCAGCAACATCTCCTGAGTACAGGGATACCCCCCATGTATAGGTTGGTTAGGTTATTTGGGGGTTAAAAGGCCACATTTGAGAGGTGCGCTTTTTGGTTTTCCAACTTGGAATTCTGACGTGCAGAAAACCTGCTCCCATGTCCCATTTGGGACATTTTTGAAGCCAAAAAGTGTATTCTATCCCACAAAACCATATATTTTTGAAAACTAGACACCCTAGGGTATTTCAAATGGTAGTATTTTAACACTTTTCATGCACTAATTCTACCACCAGCCTATGTCAATGTTATGGATAGTAATTTGTTTTTCACATTCATTGTTCATCGGGCATGAATTCACAGATCCTATTATGTGTCAGTGCCAAACAACACCTTAATATGTGTTCAGCAACATCTCCTGAGTACAGGGATACCACCCATGTGTAGGTTAGTTAGATTATTTGGGGGCTAAAAGGCCACGTTTAGGGGGGGTGCATTTCCAACTTGGAATTTTGACATGTAGTCAGCCTGCGCCCATGTTCCATTTGGGACACTTTTGAAGCCTGTCAAAGTATTTTACCCCATAAAACCATATATTTTGGAAAACTAGACATCCTAGGGTATTTAAAATTGTGGTATTTTAACACTTTCTAAGTGCTAATTCTACCACCAACCTATGTCAAATGGTTGGGATGTCATTTTTTCCCCACACACATTGTAGTTCAGGCAGGAATTTTCAGATTCTGGTATTTGCCACTGCCAACCAACACCTCAATATGTGTTCAGCAACATCTCCTGAGTACAGGGATACTCCCCATGCATAGGTTTGTTGGTTTGTATTGGGTCTAAAATTCCACATTTAGAGGGTGCGCAATTCCAACCTGGAATTTTGACATGTAGTCAGCCTGCGCCCATGTTCCATTTGGAACATTTTTTAAGCCGTCCAATGAATTTTACCCCATCAAACCATATATTTTTGGAAAATAGACATCCTAAGGTATTTCAAATGGTGGTATTTTAATACTGTATAGGTACTAATTCTACCACCAGCCTTTGTAAAAGTTTGTGGTAGTACTTTTTTGGGAGGTTTTTTTCCACATGCATTGTACTTCAGGCATGAATTCACAGATTCTGGTATATGTCACTGCCAAACAACAACCCAATATGTGTTCAGCAACATCTCCCGAGTACAGGGATAGCACCCATGCATAGGTTTGTTGGTTTGTTTTTGGCTAGAAGGCAACATTTGTGAGATGCGCATCTCAAAATTCCAACTTGGAATTTTGACATGTAGTCAACCTGCGTACGTGTCCTTTATGGGATATATCTTTGAAGCCAGCCAATGTAATTTACCCCCACCAAACCATATATTTTTTTATCGGTAGACCCCCATCACTACTTGTGGCAAGGGCTCAGCAGCCACCGATACATCGCTAGATGATGTATCAGAAAGCTGAATAGGGTCAAAATCGAACCCTGAGTCCGTGGCCTCAGAATCAGTGCGTAAGCAGTGATCTCGAGCAAAGAAGGGGTTAATAGCTCTTAGAAGAGCCTATCTAGTACTGTAATACATTACAGTACAAAGAAATTAATCCATAAAACAGTGCAGACAGAAAAACATACTGTTGCTGTGCAAGATTACTGCTTACACAGTGATGAATGGCAGGGAAGGGGTTAATACACAGTGAAAGACTTTCATAAAACCTGACAATTTTATAAAATGTTATTTTATATCACTAATACTGATCTGTCTCTTTCCGTCACAAAAATGTAAGTGAGGAGAGGGAGGCAGATCAATATTTGTGAATATTGATCCGACCAATTTTGATCTGACCAGGGCGAATGGTGAGCTTAATTGAGAAATCACCAAACCGCCTTTGCCACTAATTCGCTGTTACTGATCGCTATGCGCTCAGGCAGCTTAAAAAAAAAAACTCAAATATTTTTACTTTACATGTAATCCCCTAGCGGGTATGTGTAAAAAAAATAAAATAAAAATATGCAGACAGATAAAAATTGCTTTGGCGTCAATATCATTGCGTAAGCAGTGATCGACGGCAAAGAAGGGGTTAATAACTCTTAGAAGAGCCTTTTTAGTACTGTAATAAATTACAGTACAAAAAAAATTAACTCCTAAAAAATGCACAAACGGCAAAAATAAATGCGCTGATGTGCATGATCACTGCTTATGCAAGATCAGTGGCAGGGAAGGGGTTAAACGCAGGGAATTGCTTTAATAAAATTTTTTTTATTGTTTTAATATTTGTGTGTTGTGTATTTATTGTTTTTTTTTACTTTTAGAACTTTGATCTGTCTCTCTCCCTCACTAAAAAAATGTGAGGAGAGGGAGGCAGATCATAACTGGTCAGATCAATATAGGGTTAATATTGATCTGACCAGTCAGTGGGGATGTTCAGCAGAACATCCCCACTGCCTGTCAGTGTGCCTGGCAGTCACTGATTGCCTCTGTGAAGAGGCAATCGTGTGACAGCCAGAGAGCACAGGAAGCAGGTACTTCCTGCCTCCTGTGCTCTTGCCCTTAGAAGGGCAGCGCCATCTTGGTCACTTAGTGACCAAGATCATGCATTTTTTTTTTGTGTTTCTGATTGCCTCGACTTGCGAGGCAATCAGGAACACTTTCTGAGCATAGGAAGCGAAAAATTCGCTTCCTATGCTCATTTTTTAATGCCCGCGTTTTAAAGGCTCTGTGCCTTTAAAACCGGCATTTCGATCGCTCTCCGTAGCGATCGAAATGCCGACGGGCATTTTTTTTAGTATTGTACGATGCTTCCACACGGAAGCATCGTTACAATACCATCAGAGCACTGAAAGCGGAAAAACTCCGCTTTCAGTGCTCGTTTTGACACAGGACGGATTAGGTCCGTCCTGTGTCACTAACGCTTCGCCACACAGGACGGACCTAGTCCGTCCTGTGTCGCGAAGGGGTTAAAATACCTTCACGTGATGCAATGTTTCAATGAAACAGAACATCATTTTTTTGTCCTTAAATGCCTGATTTTTCACGTCAGTTCACCAACTTTTATTGTATAGAAACATAGTGCGTCTGTAGATAAGAACCATTCAGTCCATGTCTGCCCAATTTTCGAAATACTTTTATTAGTCCCCAGTTCCCTACCTTATATCTAGGATAGCCTTGTGTCTATCCCACACATGCTTAAACTCCTTCACTGTGTTTACCTCTACCATTCCGCTGGAAGGCTATTCCATACATTTACTACTCTCTCAGTAAAGTAATACTTCCTGATATAACTTTTTTTTTATCTTTGCCTCAATGGTGAATAATTTATTAGTGAATTTAATAGCGAATAGATTGTGATTTTTATTCACATATAAACACAATTCAATGCAGTTAAGTAGGTTGAAAGAGGGTCCTTCATCCACCCAAAATCTATGAGTAGGAAAAAAAGAAATCTATTAACATTATTTCCACTGTGACCCCAAAAAAGGACTTTTCATTTAATGACATTTTCATTCTGTTACAAAACTAAAAATCAAGACTGTCTTTTGTGAAAGAAATTATGTATCACATGACCTGTTTCAAACAAACTCATACAATAACAACATTATAGCATGTATGTATAGTATTTTACTAAAGATTAATAGAGACCTGGAATAATCTTCCAGTGGTGGTAGGAAACTAGTAATATGGACCAGTCATTTTCCCTTTATGTACCATTTGTTTTCTTAGATGGAGATTACAGGAGACCCGTGGCTGGGCTATGAGAATGCCCAGAAGCTGAGTTACTTTGATTGCATTTATATGGTCATGGTCACTATGTCAACTGTTGGCTATGGGGACATTACAGCCCAAACAACTCTAGGCCGCATCTTCATGATCTTCTTCTTCGTTGGAGGACTGGTAAGGGTTCTCCTCCCATACATTCTAATCACAGAAGCCTATGTATCAATACAGAGCAGTGGCAACGCTTATAAGGGGTGATATAACTGGATATACACCTTCCTAATACAAACCATCTTCTCTAGTTTATTATCACAATACTCTACTGCTGCTCCAAAGCATGAGCTAATACTGAGCTCTGTTCAATATCCTGAGTTAATTTAGCTCAGGTCATTGACATGAACTGACTATTTAATGTCCTGAGTTAATTTAGCTCTTATCATTGACATGAATATTATAGATTGCAATAAAAATAATGAGTTAAAACCATTGAGAACTCACATCGTTGACTAAAGCTCATTAAGAGATATCACATGACTCACTATTATACTCTACACGGGTTGCATAAATGTCTTAGTGTCTAGTACCTTGTGTAATAATATAGGGACAAAAATGGATTTGCCTTTTTGATGTGTTATGTTGCAATGATCTATTACAGAGTTCCAGATATCACTGTACATAAAAAAGAAAGCATGCCTGGCATAATAATGTATAACTCCAAAACTGAAAGTTTAATGTGTTGCACTTACATTTAAAAGGAGCTTTAAAGACACATCAAGATATTTATGAAACCATGTAGACAGCACCAATAAATGATAAATACCAAATAAATAATTTGACTAATATATAATTTTTTTATAGACATATAGTATATATATATATATAAATATAATATATAGATACAAATACAAAATTAAATAATAATGCAAAAAATAAAAAAATATATCTTTAAAAGTAATATAAAAATAGATTTCATTTCCTAGAAAAAGGTATCAGTCTCCTATAAAGGAATATGAATATTATATTGGAAATATCTATTTGTATATTATAAATAGCTGTACACAGGAGAGAGTGCATGTAGCCACCACAATAGTGGTGTTTAAATGTTTGTACCTGACCACTGGCTTACTAGTGATTTTTTGGGTCCCAGCAAGGAAGGGGGTTTGTTCATTTTCATCATTCTAGTTATTATATTTTCTAAATATCTAATAGTGTATGATTGTGTGGAGAGCCCCTTTACCCCCTAATTTTTAAGTTGTCATTTTTTTCAATGAACATGTTTGTCCCTATATGTCTTGCACTCTCTCCTGTGTACAACTATTTATAATACAAATGTAGCTATTTCCAATATAAGAGCCCAATCCCATTCTAAGAGATATATTGCTATATTTTCTGCAAATTAAATATATTTTATATATTCTCTTTAAGGACATTTTCTTTTTGGTTTGTTTTTTTATTATTTAATGTTGTTTTTCTTTTGTATTTATATCTATCTATCTATCTATCTATCTATCCATCTATCTATCTATCTATCTATCTATATATATATACATATATATATATGTCTCTATATATAAATGTATATATATATATATATATTTAACCCTCTGATGTCTGGAGCATGTTTGATTTTTAGTGCTGTCTTAATAGCTTTCTATTTGTTGGTCCTTTCTGAATTCAGTGGTGTTCCACTACAGATTTTTCTATAAAGAGTATCAGTTATCACACTGTTGGATGATCAAGCTCCACATGTGCTATTATTCATACCATTCTGGGTTTGTATTTATTTATTTGTTTTTGCTGGTGGTAAAGACAAGATGTGTTTATTTAGGTGTTGTGTATTTATTTAATAAGAACATCAATATGTTTGCTGGGTGTATTTGTAGGAGCTTCTTTCCCTCTAGAATAGAGATCATATTTGAAATAGATATAGAGCAGGATGATAAATATAACAAATGTTACCATTTATTAAAACAACATTGATATTCTTATATTTAGCTATTCAGCTTCCAGCACACAAGGTTACACATCCTCTGTCTATATCAATAGAAAACCAGGCAGGACCAAAACCACTTCAGCAGTAAAAAGCACCAATAAGGTATATCCTGGTTTGGCAGAAACCAATAAATCAATATATATCAGATGGCAGAGGTCCAGAAGGAAAAAAAAGTACTAGCATGGTGCAGTTTGGATACTCACATTACACGTTTCACCCCACTGGTCATCTACCTGGTGCCAGGATGTGGAACCTTGTATGCTGGAAACAGAATACCTACACGTAAAAATATGTATGCCATTTTAATAAATTATAACATTTGTTATACTTATCATCCTGTTCTATATCTACCGGTATTTCGAGTGTGATCAAGAGTGAAGAGGAGCTCCTACAGATAGACCCAACAAGTATAATGATGTGCCTTTAAAACTCCATTGAAATGTTAGTGTGATACAGTGAACCTTACTTTTGGAGTTATACAATATTATACTATCTCTGAGCACATGAACCATTCTTGTTATGGGTTGCATAAACCTTGAATGTTGAGCTGCCACAACTAGCACATGGAGGTGATAAGAAGGGATACCAGGGGGTGGATGTAACTGTTTATTACAAGCTAGAAAATGATGACCATGAATGGTAGCATTTGAGGATGAAAAAATACATGTTATGGTATATAGCAATAATGATATATATGTTAGCTGCAAATACATGGAAATATTAAGGTTTTTTGGTAATTATTATTATTTATGAATAATTGGTGCCTTGCATATTGAACTTCAGATGGATTTATATCTTTTAGGCAATGTTTGCCAGCAAAGCTCCTGAAATCATGGCTATTGTAGGAAAGAACAAACAGAACAAAGGATCTCACATGATTATGGGTGGAAGAAAGTAAGTAAATATGGATAATAATGAGACAAAATCCCTGGATTTGGTACTTGTACCATTTATATTCCATTGTCTGCTTTGTAGGACAGGAATTTCCATTAGTCATGGTTCTATGTTTATAATGTCTCTGTCTCCCAGTGCCGTTAAAGAGGGTCTAAGTACCTCAAACAGTATTTACTTAGACAGAAGGATAGTGTGATGCTTTATATCTGCAATACATGATGCCAAGGTTAAAAGGCCTCTCTGATGATCAGATTGCTGGGAAAAATCTAAATCTTGAGGTGTTGCACTGGATTTTTAAAATATAATGTATTCCTTTTATTTTCCCCCAAAATGTAAACAATACTACAACTATTTAATGACTAAAAGGTTTTCAAATGGGTCTTCATACTATTACCAACACACCTGACACACAGTACGGATCCGCTAGACTTAGTTCTCATGTACCATCCAACCCTTCATTTATGAAGGTAAGTTGTGCAATGGACACACTGCCAACATAATTGGGGCTATTGGGGCTATTCACTAAAATGTGAGTTGCGGTGGGTAGCACCATTTCAGCTATACATTGTGCAGGAACAAACCAGATGAGTTCACTTAGCGGGGGAAACTAACCGGGTGTGTCCCTGCATAAAGTATAGCTAACCTGGTGTGATGACATGTTCATCTCACCTTAACTCACCTGATACTCACTTCAAATCACCTGCTACTCACCTCAACTCACCTGCTACTCACTTCAACTCACCTGCTACTCACCTCAACTCACCTGCTATTCACTTCAACTCACCTGCTACTCACTTCAACTCACCTGCTATTTACTTCAACTCACCTGCTATTCACTTCAACTCATTTTCTATTCACTTCAACTCACCTGCTATTCACTTCAACTCACCTGCTATTCACTTCAACTCACCTGCTTTTCACTTCAACTCACTTTCTATTCACTTCAACTTACCTGCTACTTACTTCAACTCACCTGCTATTCACTAATGTGGCTCTCACATTGCAAACCCTGGACATACCCCATCACCCACGTTAAACAGCCATGACATGCCCCATCAGCATCATTGCCCACCTAGGACATATCTCAGCACCCACATTGCACGCCCAGGATTTAGCCCATCGCATACATTGCACATCCAGGACATGCCCCCAGCCCCCCGTGATATGTCACATCACCCACATTGCACACTGTAGTGAATGGAGAATAGAACATAACTTAAAAAATACATCAAAGTAATGCCCAAAAAATTATTAAAAATTCTTAACTTTATTTAGTCTTTCCAACTGTTTTAGTGTAAATTCTGAAGACTTTTGCAACTGTTTAGCGAATAATCTTTTGAGATAAACAAATTTCCACCTTTTCTTCAGGCACATTGTGGTCTGTGGGTACATAACCCTCGAAAACGTGACCGCCTTGCTCAATGAATTTTTGGATAGAGACAAAGGAGATATCAGCACCGAGATTCTCTTTATGGAAGAGTAAGTCTGACTGTTTCTATACTTTAAATCTGGGGCCATAGTAAGTCTTTCTGCTAAAAAGTGAACTGCAACAATCAGGCATAAATAGTTGACTTTGAAAAACATTCCAACTTCCCTGTCTTTCCAACTCTGCTATTAATACCTAATATTTGCAGTTCACTTGTTAGTTCAGCACATTTAACATTTTAGTAAAGGGGTCATAATATCTTTCTTAATTAATAATTGTACCTACTTGGCAGAGCTTTTGTGTGGTATGAGAGTTATAAATACCCTATGACCTAGGCATCCAACTGAGACCCTCCAGCTGTTCCTGGACTACAACTACCATAATTCTCTGCCATTTTACAAGGCTGCTGGGGGATTATGGGCTTTGTAGTTCAACAACAGCTGGATGGTTACAGTTGGATGCTTAGGCCCAATTTGATAATAAGTTATTAACAAAGTAGGTCAATTATATTCAGCATTAAAAACATGTTTTAGTTCATTATGCCTTTTTCTGCAGCAGTTTCAGTTCATGTAATCAATGGAATGTCCTTTAAAGCACTAATTGGTTGTGTCCTGTGTTTCACTTTGTAGAATCACACTTAACCTGGAGTTAGAAGCTATGTTTAAATGCCACCACATTCAGACCACCTTTTTCTATGGATCTGTTCTGAACTACAATGACCTTAACAGAGTGAAGGTAAATCATGTTAAGGTTGTCCAAAAATATGAGAACATCTGCCACTGGCTCTCAAGATAATTTCATCGGCAAAATCCAATGGCCCTTCAAGACCCGTTATAAGCAGTGCTGAATTTAGCACGAGGATAACAAGGCACGTGCCTAGGGCGGCATTTGCCTTGTATGCCTATAAGGTGCGGCACAAAAATTAAAAAAAATGTAAAAAAAAGTCTCCCCTTTTAAAAAAATAAAAAATAACCTTGCTTGCCGGCATAGACAATGGCTGGTCTCTACCGGGATGCAGGCTGCACAGGGAGCCAAACAGGCAGCACAGAGAAACCTCCATGCTGGCTGTTTGGCTCCCCATGCACTGTGATGAGAAAGTGCAGACAGGTCACGGGACCTCTCTGCACACAATGCGGGGGAGCCAAACAGGCAGCATGACGGACACCATGCTGCCTGCCACTAGCCACCAAAGACAAAGGTAAGTCCTGGGGGATAGGGATATGTATTAGTCAAATTGGCTGTGTCTTATTGATGGCAAAATAATACTGGCATATTATTGGGCAAATTGGCTGGGGCATATTAAATGGCAAAATAATACTGGCATATTATTGGGCACATTGGCTGGGGCATATTAAATGGCAAAATAATATTGGCATATTATTGGGCAAAGTGGCTGAAGCTTATTAATGGCAAAATAATACTGGCATATTAATGGGAAAGCTGTGGCATATTTAATGCACACACGGTGGCATATTTTAATAGGCAAACTGACTGTTGCATGTGTTAATGACAAAGTGACTGTGGTATGTTAATTGGTACCTGACAGTGGCTTATTTTTATTGGCAAAGTGATGCTGTGGCATGTTCTGTGGGGCAAAATAACATGTACTATGAGGAAAAGTGATACTGTGGCTTTTTCTGCAGGGGCAGTTCCTTGGGACAAAGTGAAACTGTGGTATGTTTTGTGACACTGTGGCATGCCTAATTGTGTGGGTGCAATATAAGTGCAAGCTAAGTGCTGTGGGTGTAATATAGGTGCATGGCAAGTGCTGTGGGTACTGTATGGTGCTGTGTGACATTCTTTGGGTGCAATGTGGGTGCAGAAAAAGGGAATAGAAACAAGAAATGCAATTTTCCAAATACATTTGTATTACACATACAAATAGTTGAATGTGATATGAAAATAGTTGCATATAATATTAAAAAGTTTACATTTACATACAGTTTTTTACAATGCGACTTAAGAAAAATTGGGTCGAGGGTGTCCCACTGCTAAAGACTTTGCCTAGGGCCCACTAGGGTCTTAAAGCAGCCCTGTGAGGGGGGCATGTGATGGGGTGATGGAGGCATGAGATGGGGTAATGGCGACATGTTATGGGGGCATGTAATGTGTTTGTAATGGGGTGATGGGGACATGTAATGAGGGTGATGGGGCGTTTAATGTGGGTGATGGGGCATGTCCTGAGTGTGCAACGTGGGTGGGGGCTGCCCAAATTTTGTCTTCCTAGGGCAGCACAAAACCAAGATACACCACTGGTTATAAGTCACCCCCACTTACTGATTACACTGTATTAACATAGTTTACATCTTCACAGTGAACGGCATTGTAAATACGTATTATCATATGGCAGTAGGGTTGCCAACCAGCCGGTATTTTACCAGCAGGTCTGGTAAAAAAATGGCTTGCTGCCAATGTTAAGTCTCTGGAGGCAATAGCAAGGCCGGTATTTTTGTGTTGTAAAGGTGACAACCCTACATGGCAGGGGCGCCAAAATGTGTTCTGAAGTGAGCAGCATTTTCAGAAGTGCATGTGTGGATTGGGCCACATTAAATTATTTGTTACTTACACAATTCCTAGCCAGCCAAAAATGTTCATTAATTTCGAAGCAATACCAAAGCAGTCCGAAACCAGTTTCTATCAACTTTATTAAATGGGCTGCACTTATCATTTGGGACGTATTTGGTCATATGGGGTTGGTTTAATAATACACACACATTTGTATTGTAGTACAGAGTGTTCATCTTCACAGCCCACCCCATTTTGTTTTGGCCACAGATGCAGCGTGCTGATGCCTGCCTTATATTAGCCAACAAGCATGCCTCCGATCCACGACATGAAGATATGAAAAACATCATGAGGTAAGTGTGTGAAATCCACCCAAAACGATTTTAGCTATATTATGTTAGAGTCTCTTCAGACAAGAAGGAAGTGTGCGATGCAGTGGTCCAGTTTTCAGGGGACACTCTTGAGTGGGACTTTTGTGCCCAGATTTCTTCCCAACAATTTCCCTTGGTTCATGATAAACCTGAAAAGGAAGAATTCAATCAAAAATATAGCTGAATTCTCTCTCATTAAAAACTATCTTTTGAAATGTATGGCAGCTCTCCTATGGACGAGGGTTTTGGCAGCCATAGACGTACATTTCAGCTCGTCAGTGTGGTATGCTCGATACCCCTCTAGATACATGTCTGGGCTGGGGGTCCACATCTGACAAAGTGAAGGATCCAAAAATGGACAGAGCTAAAAAAGTGTCCTGTAGTATGGTACGAAACAAGGAGCAGCTCACATAGAGATTGGGCATTTAAAAGTTAAAGGATGGGAAGTAACAGAGCAGCAAAATGTAGGCCAAAATAACAGCACTGAAAATAATTATTCAATTGTGCTATTTCTGTAACTATTATTGTGGACTATGTTTGTCAGTTTATAAAAAAAAACAGATTTTTTTACAAAATGTGTTTCCATTGCCAGTATTTCATACATTACCTGTTTTATTTTTCTTTCTTTATTTCATCCAGTCATTTTAGTAAGTATATTTTTTGCTGTTTTTCTTAATTTAGGACCATATCCATCAAACGTTATTACCCACAGACCAGGGTAATTATACAGATTCTGAAATCCGAAAACAAAGTAAGTATAGCGGGGCGAAGGACCACTATGTAAACCACTGATGTCCAAGTATTCTGTATGTTCTGATATTCATATGTCATTTGTGTCGCATTAATGTTTTTATTACTTACAGCAAGAGTGAAGAATAGCTTTCCATTGAAAAAGTTGGGTTATTTAATAATACAAAAGCAGCCTGAAACTCTTTAAATCAAATTTATTCACACAAATTTACATATTTATAGCACTAATAATTATATATTATATATGTGGAATTAAGTTAGTTGGGCCACATCTTGCAGTCAAATGGGCCACATTTAGTCCACAGGCCACTCGTTTGATGCCACTAATATTAATATTGTCTAGGTACTCCAAATGATCAAATGCAATTCATTGCAGCAGCTGCTAAAACAATACAAGAAATCCAAAAAAAAGCTTACATTATAAGTAGCTAATTTGGAAAAATTCTCCCATTAGAGAATTTTTCCAACTCTTTTACATTGGCCAACTTTGAAAAAAACACAGGAGCACTATACCTTATAATAGAAATATGTATTTAACAGTATTAACTTATTGACTACACCTATATAAAAATATATGATTCGTTTGTCTCATTTACAAACTGAGGTCTTTTATAATTTTTTTCATATTAATTTGATTCATGCACATTTCTGCCATTTATATGTATGCTATGTCATTCTACAAAATGACCAGTGGAGGGCAGCAAATTCTTAACATATGAAATCACATCCTGTAACAAACTCTTTGCCCTAGATTCACCTGCAGAATATTCCTGCCTGGGACTGGAGACTTGGTGACGCCATCAACTGCCTTCAAGAACTCAAACTGGGCTTCATGGCTCAGAGCTGCCTTGTCCCTGGGCTGTCCACAATGCTCATAAATCTATGTGCAAAGAAAGATCATACAGAGGTAATAAACAATAG
This sequence comes from Pelodytes ibericus, assembly GCA_036172795.1. Taxonomy (NCBI): domain Eukaryota; kingdom Metazoa; phylum Chordata; class Amphibia; order Anura; family Pelodytidae; genus Pelodytes; species Pelodytes ibericus. The sequence goes on along the minus strand of CM069858.1, from coordinate 188,123,036 downwards.
AATAAAGCATAGCGAGGCTTAGCCGAGTAACCCAAGAAGTTACATAATAATAATAATAATAATAATGATAAAGTCTGTAGCACTTTTTTCTATGTGAGAATTCACAGAAGAACAAATAGGGCTTTATTCATGCAAGAGGGAATTGACAAGGGAATTGACAACTTGTGTCCAAAATATGAGAATAAAGTTACAAGTACAATTGATTGTACATTCCAGTTTATCGTCTAATCAGTAGCTGCCATGCTTTCCTAGGAAACTATGCTAGTTCAGAGAGAGACCCTTATTTTCAAAGGGGGTTCAACGGGGGGGGGGGAGGGGTTGCCCTTGACAAAGCGCAAACATCTGGGCGCGAAACGCGTAGGTTTTACTGCCCCACCGGGTATTTCTCACTACTTTGCAATTCAGCTGTGGCGTTTATCTCAATAAACCTTTTTGCACAGCAAGAATCTGGAGTACCAATCTCAATTATTTGTATTATTTTTTATGGTGTTGACCCTCTATCCTTCTCCTTCTACTGTAAGAGCTGCAAGTCGGCAGGAGTGCCGAGAGGAGTGGCCAACCCTGAACAACAGGAGTCACAGCTGGTTCCCGTCTCTCTTTTGTGTTCAACAGACGGGACCTAGTTAAGAGGGGACCTAGTATGGAGTCACCACTCCTTACAGGACCCGATCCTACGAGCAGAATGAGTCCCCATTCTCACTGAATGGCTAATTTCTTTTGTGGAGTCGGAAACAAATCTCTTAGTCAAATATACTTCAAGCTCTGCTATTTTGGTCTTCATTTTGCAATTCAAGTCAAATTGTAAGATATACCAACAAGGCAGGATTTCCATTTAACCGTGGTACCCAACCGAGTCCTCAAAACCCAGCCAACAGTCCAAAATTTAAGTATTATCTAGTTGTGTCTAAGGTGTTTTAAAAACATCTTAGACACAACTGTGTAATCCCTAAACCCTGGACTGTTGGGTGGGCACTGACCATTGCTTCTGGGTAACATGAAAGGATCTTATTACTACCATCCAATTAGATCAATCTATGCAATAATCTACAAGTATTTTAGTATTAAGTATTTTAAATATGTTACATTTTTCTATTATTTGTGACTTGTTAATATTATATTAATGTGTGTGACTTGTTTATATGATATAATTATTATTTGTTACTTGTTTATATTATATTATTATTTGTGACTTGTTAATATTATATTAATGTGTGTGACTTGTTTATATGATATTATTATTATTTGTTACTTGTTTATATTATATTATTGTTTGTGACTTGTTAATATTATATTAATGTGTGTGACTTGTTTATATGATATTATTATTATTTGTTACTTGTTTATATTATATTATTGTTTGTGACTTGTTTATATGATATTATTATTATGTGTGACTTGTTTATATTATATTATTGTTTGTGACTTGTTTATATTTTATCTTCATCTATTTCCTCTCTGCTTAAAGGGAAACTAAGCAGGCAGCTGTCTGGTCGGTGACCAGCTCTCTCTGTGCATTGGATCAATAGGGGGCACCTTAATTATGTCCTGCTTGCTGATCCCATGCAAAAATGAGAGTTTCTTGCTGCACTAGCAGTGAAAGACCCTTGCATTCATCAGTCAGAGTGGGAAGAGCTCCCGCTCTGATTGGCTGTGCGAGTGCTGACATTGTCAGCACACGACAACCAGGAACTGCTGTGTCTCGCATGTGAGACACAGCAGATAGTAAACCCGCATGCATCTATTAAAATACACTTCGGGTTTACTTAAAGGTCCCGGGACATGATTTGTTTAAGGAAGCAAGGGTTAAACAAGGTTTAATGTACCTTTAAATACTACCACAAATCTGACTAGTTGTCAGTGAATTAAGCAGCATATTACTGATAAACTAGCCCTTACATGACCCTTTATGTGCTCCCTCCACAAGGTGTCTGTGTAGTTCAGTGTAGTGAGGGGAAAGTGTGTTTTGGCAAGCAGTTGCCAGTGAAATCACTTAACTAACTACATTAAGAATGGGGATAGAATGAGAAAGTATTATGGAGCTATTCACTAAACGGTAAGTTGAGGTGAGTAGCGGGTGAGTTGAGGTGAGTAGCGGGTGAGTTGAGGTGAGTAGCGGGTGAGTTGAGGTGACTAGCGGGTGAGTTGAGGTGAGATGATCATTTCATCTCACCAATTTAGCTATACATTGTGCAGGAACAAACCAGGTTATTTTTCCCATTAAGTGAACTCATCAAGTTTGTTTCTGGACAATGTATAGCTGAATTGGTGAGATAAAACGTTCATCTCACCTTAAATCACTTGCTTTTCACTTCAACTCACCTGCTACTCACCACAACTCACCTGCTACTCACCACAACTCACCTTCTTTTCACTTCAACTCACCTGCTACTCACCGCAACTCACCTACTATTCACCTAAACTCACCTTTTAGAGTGCAGGTGAGAAGGATAATGACACGTTTAATTGTCTAGAAAGCAGGAATAAAATTAGGATCTGAAGGAACACTGGTTAATGTATAGTTTTGGGTGAGATGGTGATAAGGTGGGATACATTATAACATTAGAGGGATATATAATACTTTAGTATTTTGTATAAAAATATGTGTTAATGTTAAAAAGATCCTTGTCATAATATGGGAGCGTGTGGAAGACATCTGAATGTGAAATCTAATGGCATGAGTGCATGGTAGTTGGGGAAGGGCTGTAAGTAACCTCTGCCTCTATGACCTTTCTTGTAATGGATTACTAGGCTCAGCAGTGTATTTCATTGCAGGTGAATAAAAACAGCTGGCAGTGGCATTTCCTGGACAGTGCCAATAATTCCTTGTTGACAGGGCCGCTTTCCAATGACTTTGTGGGGATGACCTTTAATGAAGTGTGCAGGTAAGACCCCCATTGGCTGGGGCCAGAATATTATGTATTTCACATTAATATCTTAATCTATCAAACTTGAAAGGACCGCTCTAACATGAAAATGAAGTATTTTTCTTTCATGCATATTAAAGTTAAATAATTCTAAAAATGTATGTGCTCATTAAAATATCTGTATTCTAGATAGGTGTAATTTATTAGGTTTTTAGCATTTATTGACCCTCGTCATGTGGCTGGTACTTCGGAGGGAAAAGTGACATTTTAAAGGCTTTAAAAAAAGCAAAATACTAAATGGTCTACTCAGTACAGAACTAGCTGGGCCGAAATAGGGACAGATCTGTCAAAGTCGTCAAATTTCGGCCACTCCATATAGTGAATTTAAAAGTGCCTGAAATCAGCAATTTTCTTAATAAAGACAAACTGGCCAGAATTGGGGCCAGATTGGTCAAATATAGTGGATTTTGACCGCAATCAGCAATTTTCTGCGATTTTCGACCATATATTCAGAGTTTTGGCCGTGCAAATCCTATGGATTCTTTCTATAGAATATGGGTCAAAAAGAAAATACATTCTGCACGGCAGCATGAACATGTTATCTGCCCCTCCAAGTGGCAAAATACACACACTTATTTGTAAAATCAGAAGTAGATGTCGTTAAACTAAGATCTATTAAGCTAATAGTCAGAAAACTTGCTGCCTATGACTAAGTCTGTTGTGTACGAAATGCGTCGGGTGTGTATGAACGGTGCCTAAGGACTTAACCGATGGATTTCTATATATTGATCCAAATAAATGAAATATTTTATTGAATTCAATTTGGGTCCAGTCTTTGTCTCTGTCACTAACACTTCTCTCAAGATAAATGTGTTTGGCCTATTGTGTTAGAAGTTTATGTTTTTTTCTAGCAAGAAAACAACAGCTATTCAGAAAGTGTGGTTCTAATGCATTATTGCTTGGAATACAAGTAATAAAACAGTAGAAAGCATTTAATGTTGTGACTGCATTTGAAAAAGTATTTTAATGAAATTTGGGTAAGCTTCAGAGCTCAAGACCGCACATCTAATTATCCTCCAGAAAGTGCAGTCTTTTACACTCTTTTCCTTGGGCTGTAGGTTGCTAGATATTAGTACTACTTAGACCAATAGTCAATCTCACCAGTATTAATGATATAATTAATTCCTCTTCCTAGGATTTGCTTTGTACAGATGAATATTGTACTGATGGCAATTGAATACAAATCTGAAACAGGAGTCAGGTATTTATCTCTTTATAATACACTTAGAATACATTTCCCAAGTTAGAGGGCCATGTCACCAAACCAGTCTATACACTGTGAATGTTGAGGGTAGAATATGATCTATAAACTGGGCTACCAGCATTTTTTGCAAATGTGTGGGTCAGAGGCGTCGCTAGGGGGGGGGGCTACTGGGGCTGAAGCCCCGAGTCTCCACTCCATAGCCCCGAGTCTCAGGCACTGCTGTTAAAATTATTAACAGCAGTGCACAGTTCTTCATGCTGGCATGTCCCTGAGTGACAGGGAGCCCCACGCTATATCTGTGCCTCAGTGACAGCTGTGGCACGGCAGGTCTCTGTCTCTTCTAGCAGAGACCTGCTTCTAATAAAATTTCCCTGCCCGATGCCAATCAGACGCGGGGGCGGGGCTTAAGCCTGTGACTCCGCCCCCTCCACCGAGCAGCAGGAAGGCAGCATGGAGGGAGCTTGTTATTCTCCTTCTAATTATCAGAACTGCACACACTATATATCTGGGCTAGTCTACTCCAGAATACGATATCTATCTGTGTTATTCTGCTCCTGAATACATTATTTATCTGTGCTAGTCTACTCCAGAATCCATTATCCATCTGTGCTATTCTACTCCAGAATATGTTATCTATCTGTGCTATTCTACTCCAGAATATGATATATATCTGTGCTGTTCTACTCCAGAATATGTTATATATCTGTGTTATTCTGCTCCTGAATACATTATTTATCTGTGCTAGTCCACTCCAGAATCCGTTATCCATCTGTGCTATTCTACTCCAGAATATATCTATCTGTGCTATTCTACTCCAGAATATGTTATATATCTGTGCTATTCTGCTCCAGAATATGTTATCTATCTGTGCTTTTCTGCTCCAGAATATGTTATCTATCTGTGCTATTCTACTCCAGAATATGTTATCTATCTGTGCTTTTCTGCTCCAGAATACGTTATCTATCTGTGCTTTTCTACTCCAGAATATGTTATATATCTGTGCTGTTCTACTCCAGAATATGTTATATATCTGTGCTATTCTACTCCAGAATATGTTATCCATCTGTGCTATTCTACTCCAGAATATGTTATATATCTGTGCTATTCTACTCCAGAATATGTTATATATCTGTGCTGTTCTACTCCAGAATATGTTATATATCTGTGCTATTCTACTCCAGAATACGTTATCTATCTGTGCTTTTCTACTCCAGAATATGTTATATATCTGTGCTGTTCTACTCCAGAATATGTTATATATCTGTGCTATTCTACTCCAGAATACGTTATCTATCTGTGCTATTCTACTCCAGAATATGTTATATATCTGTGCTATTCTACTCCAGAATATGTTATATATCTGTGCTGTTCTACTCCAGAATATGTTATATATCTGTGCTATTCTACTCCAGAATACGTTATCTATCTGTGCTTTTCTACTCCAGAATATGTTATATATCTGTGCTGTTCTACTCCAGAATATGTTATATATCTGTGCTATTCTACTCCAGAATACGTTATCTATCTGTGCTATTCTACTCCAGAATATGTTATCTATCTGTGCTGTTCTACTCCAGAATATGTTATATATCTGTGCTGTTCTACTGCAGAATTTGAAGTTTTCCATTTCCTTACCTGTTACACTTTACAAATAATGCTTCCATTTTAAAATATACAGTATGGACCAGTGGAAAAGTTTCTTTTTATCTAGAATCTGTGGGTGTAGGGTGACCACATTTTATTTCTGCCATTCAGGGACACATGTAGATTTAAGATCGAATAACATATTTATAAAATAAATACAGTTATTATGAGACTGGAGCAGTTTCAGAGAATTAACCCATCTATTAGCACATAGGCAGTTTCAGAAAATTAACCCATCTATTAGCACATAGGCAGTTTGAGAAAATTAACCCCTCTATTTAACAGATGGGCAGTGTCAGAGAATTAACCCCTCTATTTAACAGATGGGCAGTGTCAGAGAACTAACCCCTCTATTTAACAGACAGGCAGTTTCAGAGAACTAACCCCTCTATTTAACAGACAGGCAGTTTCAGAGAATTAACCCCTCTATTTAACAGACAGGCTGTGTCAGAGAATTAACACCTTTATTTAACAGACAGGCGGTTTCCGAGAGTTAACCCCTCTATCACTATCCATTACATAAACAAAGGTGGATCTATTCACTAAACCAGGGGTCCTCAAACTACGGCCCGCGGGCCACATGCGGCCCGCCGAGGACATTTATGTGGCCCGCGGGGGGTGCTGCCGGCACCCACCCCGTTTACTTTTTTTTTTCTTTCTGGCAGCCGCAAAGGATGCGGCTGCAGGAAGAAAAAAAAAAAAAAATTCACCGCGACCGGATGTGACGTTACGTCACATCCGGATCCGGTAACTGTTTCCCTCCTCCACAGGAGGACACCGCGCGAGACGTCCGGGGACACAGCAGCTGGAGGTAAGTGATGGGGAAGCGGGGGAGGAGGGAGGGATAACGAGCACTATTCCTGGCCTCTGACTGGCATAATATTCCTGGGCATCTGAATGGCAAAATATTCCTGGGCTTCTGAATGGCATAATATTCCTGGGCATCTGACTGGCATCATATTCCTGGGCATCTGAATGGCATAATATTCCTGGGCATCTGAATGGCATAATATTCCTGGCCATCTGAATGGCATAATATTCCTGGGCATCTGAATGGCATAATATTCCTGGGCATCTGACTGGCATCATATTCCTGGGCATCTGACTGGCATAATATTCCTGGGCATCTGACTGGCATCATATTCCTAGGCATCTGACTGGCATCATATTCCTGGGCATCTGACTGGCATCATATTCCTGGGCATCTGAATGGCATAATATTCCTGGGCATCTGAATGGCATAATATTCCTGGCCATCTGACTGGCATAATATTCCTGGGCATCTGACTGGCATCATATTCCTAGGCACCTGACTGGCATCATATTCCTGGGCATCTGACTGGCATCATATTCCTGGCCATCTGACTGGCATCATATTCCTGGCCATCTGACTGGCATAATATTCCTGGGCATCTGACTGGCATCATATTCCTAGGCATCTGGCTGGCATCATATTCCTGGGCATCTGACTGGCATCATATTCCTGGGCATCTGAATGGCAAAATATTCCTGGGCTTCTGAATGGCATAATATTCCTGGCCATCTGACTGGCATCATATTCCTGGCCATCTGACTGGCATCATATTCCTGGCCATCTGACTGGCATCATATTCCTGGCCATCTGACTGGCATCATATTCCTGGGCATCTGACTGGCATCATATTCCTGGGCATCTGACTGGCATCATATTCCTGGGCATCTGAATGGCATAATATTCCTGGCCATCTGACTGGCATCATATTACTGGCCATCTGAATGGCATCATATTCCTGGGCATCTGACTGGCATAATATTCCTGGGCATCTGAATGGCATAATATTCCTGGCCATCTGACTGGCATCATATTCCTGGCCATCTGAATGGCATCATATTCCTGGGCATCTGACTGGCATAATATTCCTGGGCATCTGAATGGCATAATATTCCTGGGCATCTGACTGGCATCATATTCCTGGGCATCTGACTGGCATAATATTCCTGGGCATCTGACTGGCATCATATTCCTAGGCATCTGACTGGCATAATATTCCTGGGCATCTGACTGGCATCATATTCCTAGGCATCTGAATGGCATAATATTCCTGGGCATCTGACTGGCATCATATTCCTGGCCATATGACTGGCATAATATTCCTGGGCATCTGACTGGCATCATATTCCTAGGCATCTGACTGGCATCATATTCCTGGGCATCTGACTGGCATCATATTCCTGGCCATCTGACTGGCATCATATTCCTGGCCATCTGACTGGCATAATTTTCCTGGGCATCTGACTGGCATCATATTCCTAGGCATCTGACTGGCATAATATTCCTGGGCATCTGACTGGCATCATATTCCTAGGCATCTGGCTGGCATCATATTCCTGGGCATCTGACTGGCATCATATTCCTGGGCATCTGAATGGCAAAATATTCCTGGGCTTCTGAATGGCATAATATTCCTGGCCATCTGACTGGCATCATATTCCTGGGCTTCTGAATGGCATAATATTCCTGGGCATCTGAATGGCATAATATTCCTGGCCATCTGAATGGCATAATATTCCTGGGCATCTGAATGGCATAATATTCCTGGGCATCTGACTGGCATCATATTCATGGGCATCTGACTGGCATCATATTCATGGGCATCTGACTGGCATAATATTCCTGGGCATCTGAATGGCATAATATTCCTGGGCATCTGAATGGCATAATATTCCTGGCCATCTGACTGGCATAATATTCCTGGGCATCTGACTGGCATCATATTCCTAGGCATCTGACTGGCATCATATTCCTAGGCATCTGACTGGCATCATATTCCTGGCCATCTGACTGGCATCATATTCCTGGCCATCTGACTGGCATCATATTCCTTGCCATCTGACTGGCATCATATTCCTAGGCATCTGACTGGCATCATATTCCTGGGCATCTGACTGGCATCATATTCCTGGGCATCTGAATGGCATAATATTCCTGGCCATCTGACTGGCATCATATTCCTGGCCATCTGAATGGCATCATATTCCTGGGCATCTGACTGGCATAATATTCCTGGGCATCTGAATGGCATAATATTCCTGGCCATCTGACTGGCATCATATTCCTGGCCATCTGAATGGCATCATATTCCTGGGCATCTGACTGGCATCATATTCCTGGGCATCTGAATGGCATAATATTCCTGGGCATCTGAATGGCATAATATTCCTGGCCATCTGACTGGCATCATATTCCTGGGCATCTGACTGGCATCATATTCCTAGGCATCTGACTGGCATCATATTCCTGGGCATCTGACTGGCATCATATTCCTGGGCATCTGACTGGCATCATATTCCTGGGCATCTGACTAGCATCATATTCCTGGCCATCTGACTGGCATCATATTCCTGGCCATCTGACTGGCATAATATTCCTGGCCATCTGACTGGCATCATATTCCTAGGCATCTGACTGGCATCATATTCCTGGGCATCTGACTGGCATCATATTCCTGGGCATCTGAATGGCATAATATTCCTGGCCATCTGACTGGCATCATATTCCTGGCCATCTGAATGGCATCATATTCCTGGGCATCTGACTGGCATAATATTCCTGGGCATCTGAATGGCATAATATTCCTGGCCATCTGACTGGCATCATATTCCTGGCCATCTGAATGGCATCATATTCCTGGGCATCTGACTGGCATAATATTCCTGGGCATCTGAATGGCATAATATTCCTGGCCATCTGACTGGCATCATATTCCTGGGCATCTGACTGGCATAATATTCCTGAGCATCTGACTGGCATAATATTCCTGGGCTCTGACTGGCACACTATTCCCATTGAAATACTGGTAAGTTTGTTGATTTAACTTTACTTTAAATATTGTATTTGTTCTCGTTTTGTTCAAAATAAGATATATGCAGTGTGCATAGGCATTTCTTCATAGTTTTTATTTTTACTATAGTCCGGCCCTTCAACGGTCTGAGGGACAGTGAACTGGCCCCCTGTTTAAAAAGTTTGAGGACCCCTGCACTAAACGGTGAGATAAGGGGAGTTGATGTGAGATGAACATTTAATCTCACCATTTTAGCTATATATTGTGCATGGACAATCCTGACAAATTTGCTTGGCGGGGAAAACTCGCCAGGTTTGTACCTGCACAATGTATAGTTATAATGGTGAGATGAAATGTTCCTCCCAACTCAACTGAAACTCACCTTTAAGCGAATAGACTTCAGAGTCACTTACACAGTCTTGTCACTCACACACACACACACACATACACACACACACACTGTGAGAGAGTGTGGAGTTCACCATGTAAGGTGCATGCCTGCAATGAGCTCCGTGAAGGAGGTTGCAGGAAGTTGGAAAAGGCTTCTGAATTCTCACCCATTCAGGAGAGTTGGATTGGTCCCACCTGATTGGCTGAGACTTTCTCTTAGAGCTCTCAATCTAGGACTTTGCATTATCTGTGAGTGAGGCTGTCCCAGGACGCAGGTCATACAGTCCCATTGATGGCAGTCATGGACATGTGGTCACCCTTCTTGTGTGTAATGAAATGTTAATAGTTTGTGGGATCCCTCAGCTGTACCACTAGAGATGTTGTGCATTTTGCAAGTGAGCATTGAGCCCTATGGGAAATCCAGTCCTGCTCGCTGTCTGTTACTGTTACCTGTTTATTTATTTGAATGTACCTGTTTATTTACTATGATTTACATGGATCTACATGTTTGTCAGTATTTTAGTAAACCCATGTGAGCAAGTGGCACTGCATGAAAACACAACTGGTTTCTTCATTGCAAGATCTATGACTGAAGTACAGAGGTTAGTGTTTTACGCTTTGTCTGTATGATACAAGTGATTCTCCTAATCACTCATCTTTACCAAACATAGGAAATATGCATAGGAACTTCACTATCTGAGGTTTACAGGTGAACTAGTGTGCTTCACAAACGTGAAAATAACTTGCAGCGACATTCATAATATATGAGCCACAATGACCTCTTAATCCAGTAATGGAGTCTGATTAAGTGGCTATCCAGTAGTAAAATTCCAGGTGAGACTGTGAGAGTTCTCATTACTCAAATAAAAGGGGTGACGGTTGGATTGTATTAAAAACATAGAATGTGTTGGCAGGAAAGTAGCATTCAGCCCATCTAGTCTGCCTAATTTTCTAAATACTTGTATTAGTCCCTGGCCTTATCTTATATCTAGGATAGCCTTATGCCTATCCCACGCATGCTTAAACTCCGTCACTGTGCTAATCTCTATCACTTCTGCTGGAAGCTATTCCATGCATCCACTACCCTCTCAGTAAAGTAATACTTCCTGATATGACTTTTAAACCTTTGCACCTCTAATTTAAGACAAAGGGGTCTGATCATCTGACCCATTTTTCTATACATTGTGCAGGTATAAACCTGGTGAGTTTCCCACGCTAAGCAAACTCACCGGGTTTGTCCTTACACAATGTATAACTAAATTGTTGAAATTAAATGCTCATGTTATCTCACCTCAACTCACCTGCAACTCACCTTATAGTGAATAGCTAGATCACTGTGTCCTCTTGTTGTGACAGATAGAAACATAGAATCAGAGAGATAATATTTTCACTAGGTGGTGCTATTGGCTGATTTTCAGGATTCCATTTTCATCAGAGCCACATAGATCCAGCCAGTGTGGTGGGTGAATGTTTGACACTAAGCTCTACAACTAGACACACAGTTGCATGCAATCCATGGTTCAGAATTGTTTTCATTTTTTTTTCAGGTCCTCTGTATACTGCAGACTTTGTCATGATGGTGTTCACAACCCTTTGCTCATCAAGAAATGTGCCTGTGTAAAACCTCTGCCATCATCATCAGGTACAGGCCTTATTTTATTTAACAAATCAAGTCTATACTTGTGAAATCTTAGGATAGCCCTGTATTAGACATGGAATAAAGCAGGAAACAAGTAGAGTTACAATTATATCATTTATTAACTGAGAGTTTGATTGTAAGCTTTCAAGACCAAGTTGGTAGGTCCCTCTGGCATTAATGAGACTAAAAGTAAATGTTCTAATTATAAATGAAAACTCACAGCTTTAAAACAAAAAGGACCAAATAATAACAGGTACAGTGAAGAATCGTCTTAGGAGGAAATTCGCCAGTCTTACAGATCTAACAGATATATTCAGTTCAGTCAGAGAAACTTTGATCGGTCCACATCCTGGTTAAAGAGGCCATATAATCATTTGACACATGCCAGATCCACGAAGATGTCAAATATTTTCCGTTTGAGATAAGTCCATTGCAGAAATCCAGTGTGTATAAAAAGATTATTAATTTGTAATATTATACTGGGAAATAAATGCACAGTCTCTATCAAGGCCAGAGATGATGGTATTAATGCAGCATATCAGTTTGATCTCCCATTTTTTTCTCCCAGTCTGGGTGCGGTACAGTCCCATCAGTACCATACTTTCATATCCTGGATACTGTGTGTCCAGCTTGACAGAAATTTTCTCCTACAAATGTATCTGGGGGGTTTTCTGATTGATAGTGTGTCGGTGGTAATTAATCCGTTTGTGTAATGCTTGGCCTGTTTATCCTGCTGTTGGGCACTTCACACAAATGATGAGGTATACAGCGTTCAATGGTTTAGCAATAGTGGATTGTCCGTCTGGTAGTGACCCAATGAGTACAACTGCAGCTCTATAGCTTGTGTGAAATCTTAAAGTCCAAGTTTGGAATAGCCTGCCAACTTACTAGTTCATTGTCCACTACCACTGCACACTGTGATTGCACCATAGACAATTTACTCATAGACAATGTGTCAACTTCCTGTCAGATCCTTAGTGATGTGCTGAGTCAATGACTTAAATCATAGATGCCAACATTGGCCATGTTTCCAGGGACACATATTTGTTCCACATGCTGCAGAAAGAGCATGCAGAGTGCAGCCCGGCAGTATGTAGGATGGATATACACACAGCCACAATCCAATTAATTAATCAGGGTGGAGATCTCATAGGACCATGATTAATTATTTGGATTCTGTCTGTGGTTATATCCATCATAAATACTGCTGGGCGCACTTTGCATGGTCTTTCTGCAGCATGTAGAACAAATATGTGTCCCTGGAAACATGGCCGATGTTGGCAACTATGCTTATATAAGCATTCAATCTATGCTGCCTGTCCGTTCCATAGATAGATTTGAGATCCTTTGAGATCCTGCCTCAGAGAAGCCTCATTTTCTTGAGACCTGTTCCTATTTAAATATGTGTATCTGATTCAAAAAGCAGTTAAATTCCCTTTATTCACAATGATTCCTTGCTTGTTTTGTGCAATGTTCTTACACACCAGTAGAGGGCGGGCAAGTTACACTAAACATCCTATAATACTTAAGCGTCCTTTTGATGTTTCAACTTGTTTTTAATTATACAAATGGGTATGTTCATTTACCATCTTTCATTATACACAACTTGAACCTTTTTTAATGTGTGTTTCTACAGCATTCTTTTTTTCTTTTATTCTGTTTCTTTCCTTGGATTTATATTGATGTTTAGATTGTATTGTTTACTTTGTTCAGCTTCACAGTAACTTTTTCCCATCCGTTTTGCAGGACATGACCTGCTGATGCCTAAAATGTCCAGATCTTTAGGTGTGCTCCCTGATCCTGACCCTAGGTAAGATCATGTTCAAAACTGTTGGAATATCCAAGGTGTTACTTGACTATTATCCCATTGTACTCAGTCAGCTCAGTCCTGGTTGGAAATAAACACTGTTTTTTGGCCTTGTTAATTGTGAGTAGTTAAACAGATTGAGACAATTTTCCCTTTTTGTACAAACATGGTTGGTTAATTGAAAGAAGCTATATTTATCCTGATATTAACTATTGCCAATTTTAAAAATAAAACTTTTTAGTATTTATAATCTAAATGCAAAACGATGTGATATATATTTGTGACTTAGTAAATACAATGAGTCACGAGTGAAAAGATCTATGAAATACCAATAAACATCACCAATAAGCTGCCTGCACTATAATATATAGCACATTTAAATGAAAGCAATATTATAGTTGTTGGGATATTTACATTTTTACTGATCAAGGTTTTTCTCAGATATAGTATAGAGTACCTCAAAATGTATTGATTAAAAACACACCATAAGAATTAACTGGTACTACCTATGTTTCTGACACAGATCCTCAACACACCTTTCATCACAGTCTTCCTTATCTAATACCCAGGGCCGCCACCAGGAATTTCAGGGCCCCTTACTGAATAAATGTTCTGATCCCCCTAACCGCCCCCCCCCCCCCCAATATCTCCCATTCGCCCCAACTACCCTCACAAGCATGGGCAGACTAGATGGACCGAATGGTTCTTATCTGCCGACACATTCTATGTTTCTATGTTTCTATCCCGGTCTAGTGTAATATGGAGGGTGTTTGGGAGCAGCTGGTTAATATGCCAGTAATATTTTTCCACTCAAAATGCCAGTAATATTTTGACACTCAATATGCCAGTAATATTTTGACACTCAATAAATCAGTATTTAGCCATTCAATATGCCATTCTTTGCCATTTAATATGGCAGTATTTTGCCCCTCAATATGCCAGGATTTTTCCCTCAATATTCCAGAATTCTGCCCCTCAATATGGCAGGATTCTGCCTCTCAATATGTCATTCTTTTGCCCTCAATATGCCAGGATTTTCCCCCTCAATTTCCATTTAATATGACGGGATTCTGCCCCTCAATATGCCATTATTTTGCCTTCAATATGCCAGGATTTTGCCTCTCAATGTGCCAGGATTTTGCCCCACAATACATTGCTTCCCTCACAGCCGCAGACCGGCTTTAACAGGGGATTTTTTTTATTTTATCATGGCGTGACCCTGGCCCCTTGGACCCGCCGGACCCGGGATGCCAGTTTCGCCCGTCACCCCCTGATAGTGGGCCTGCTAACACCTATCCTATCCTCTATTTCCTTTAGATTGGTAGATTAGTCACTTGTTTGTGTATCAGTTTCCTTTGTTTCATTTAACTGATTTTCAGATATATGATACAATATTAGAAATGAGAACATTGGTCAAATGAGTTTCTCATGATAAAAAATAAAAAATTAGTTAATTACTGTTTACAGGAAGGGGATTAACAAAAATGTGGTATGTTTTAGAAAAGTCATGTTATGAGAGTATTTGAAGACCTTTTTAAACAGTATAGCGAACATATGTACATTTATGTGCTGGTTAAAAATCTACAAAACAAGTACAGCATGATCTACAATGTTGATCTAGAACTGTGGTTCTCCAAACCTCATAAGTCTCTGTGTTTACTGTTTCTAGGCTACCCATTAGAAGAGTTCACAGCAAAACCATGTTGGACTCTACCGGAATGTTTCATTGGTGCAAAGAGGTACCTCTGGAAAAAGCTGCACTGGTAAGTCTCTGGAACATTTGTATTATTATTTTTATTAATACTTATTTAGAGATAAAAGTTTGGTAAGCAAAGATGAACTGCACAATACAAAAGATGTTTTAATTGGTAATACCCCCCCTTCCCACCCCATGGTTAATGCCAATAAACTTGTATAAAATGTTTTGATTTGTTGAGAAAATAAGCCTTATCATCTTTTAACAATGGGTGCTGATTAGAGTTGAGCGGACACCTGGATGTTCGGGTTCGAGAGGTTCAACCGAAAAATGTCCGGGTCCGTGCTCGAACTTGACCCCGAATCTGAACCCCATTGAAGTCAATGGGGACACAGACTTTTGGCCATTAAAATGCCTCTAAAAAAGTCATGGAAAGGGCTAGAGGGCTGCAAAAGGAATTAAAATGTGGGTGAGAGTAGGGCAAGTGTTCTGCAAGCAAATGTGGATAGGGAAATATCTTAAAATAACATAAAATAAAGACAAATTAGAAATACAGCTGAGCCATAAAATAGCACTAGATGGAATCTTTGATTTTAGCTTTGGAAGAACATAAATCTCAATCTAAAGCATGGCTGCCAGGAGGATCAACATAATTATCAATTTGAGAGAGGGTTGGAGTGCAGGGTATTCTCTTTCAGTTTATACTAAGTGACACATAGGTTGAGGAGGCGTTGACCATGGCGGTGTAGGTGGAAGCGGCGCTGGAGGAGGAGGAGGAATAGCCAGAATTTTTCAAAGTGTGCTGTAAGCACAGTATTTGACGGTTCTATTTGACTCTCAGATATGAAGTGCACCGCAAGACGCAAATGTACTATTTAGCACCCAAATTATTAGAATTTTTCAAAGTGCGCTGTAAGCACAGTATTTGACAGTTCTATTTAAATCTCAGATATGAAGTGCACCGCAAGACGCAAATGTACTATTTAACACCCAAAACTATTAGAAATGTTTTAAGTGCGCTGTAAGCACAGTATTTGACGGTTCTATTTGACTCTCATATGTAATACATGTAATGCTATTGCTATTCTATAAACCGAAATAGAGTCCCCATTCATAAGAATAGGTCAACTGACCTATTCTTATGAATGGGGACTCTATTTCGGTTTATAGAATAGCAATAGCATTACATGTATTCCATAAACCGAAAGTATATTTTTGTTTTATAGAATACATGTAATGATATTGCTATTCTATAAAAAGAAAGTCTATAAACCGAATGTCTTTCTGTTTATAGACTTTCGGCTTATAGAATACATGTGATGCTATTGGCTATTCTATAAACCGAAAGTCTATAAACCAAATGACTTTCAGCTTAAAGACTTTCGGTTTATAGCCGAACCTCGAACTCCAACTCGAACAGACAGTGAAATGTCCAGGTTCGGGTCCGGGGTACGGACACCGTAATGTTCAGTACGACCCCTAAAAGTGCGGTTCGGGTTTCGCTCAACACTAGTGCTGATCATCACTAAATGCACCTTAATAGACATCTTCTAAAATGATTCCTCGTGTGGGATTTCATTATTCTGACTAATATGTCTTCATTGTGATATTTGAAGGCTGTTGTCCACACTATCAAGTCACAGGGGTTCCCTGGCAGCTACATTTGCATTCCTGACACCATGTGCTGAACACATGTTGTCTTGTGTGTCCCTTTAAAAACAGTACAATGTTTTATAAGAGTCGCTGGAATGGGTACTTTCATAATGATTTGTAGTCAGCACTGCACCAAGCAGAACATATTTCATGTGGTATTATCATTTTGTTTAGTCAATTCATTAGAGCATGTGCTTACATTTACACTGATATGTTTCTCTTGGTCCATGATTTACTGTGCAAAATTCCTAAGGATGCTGGGAGAGATCTGTGCGCGTTTAGCAGAAATCACACTTTACTGAGAATTTGGCAGAGAAACACTAATTGATTATCTAAAAAGAATCACTTTGTGTCAAATTAATAAAATCTAATTAGTCTCCATAAAGTCAAAAACATAAATAAGGGTAGTCCAGCTCGACTAATACCAGGCAATACTAAATTAGAATTCCTTGTGAAATGGTACCCACTAGGGCGATGCTCACATATCTTTAGTGCTTTCTTTTGCCATTACGTATTACACTGGCACCACCCATAAGGGAACTGCAGACCCGAAATATCGGGTGATGTAGTAAACCAAAACTAATGTTACCAACATCAACAGTGGAGTACGGGTGACATCCCTCTTGACACATGGAGCTAGTGTGCAACATGGAACTATGGAGATTTTCTTTGTATATATAAACATGTCTAACTTACATTAGTTGTCATAAGTGAGTTGCATTTAGTATTTTTTTTAATTTCGTTTTATTAAAAAGTCTGAAATATGTATGGAAAGACATGTTGGGTGATTTTCTGCTGAAACATGTTAACTTAAACTCTTGTATTTGTGGCTGTTATTGAAGCACATGGTGACTATTTAGATAAACACAATTTAGAGATGATTTTTGATGTTTTTAAATGTTTCTTTAATAGTTCTTTTGTTTTGTACTTTTTATCACATGTATATATTTGTAACATGTGACCTGGTTGTATAAGAAAGGTATGCCACATGGAACATTATCAATTATGAAACAAACCTCTGAGTACTTTTTATAATAGCATTTTATAATGAAGAGGTTTTTGTGAAGCAAAACATTAAAACATTAGTGAAACATCCAGTGGCCCTAGTATGAGTATAACATGGCATGTACTTTTTAACCCTTTGGCGACACAGGACATGTATCTGTGCTAAAATGAGCTTTTGAAGCAATCCATAATGTTGAGGCATTCAGCAACACCGATAGCCGCCACTGGGGTGATCGGATAATAATAATGTCTTTCTAATATGACACTGCTATGAGCAAGAGCCTGTCGCTTCCGACGTTCTCAGGTTATTGTTTGACTGCTTCCAGAGGCAGTCAACAACACTAAGATAAAAAACCACATTTGCCTTAGTTATCCTTCATGCAATGCACTACTTGCAGTTATTGTCCTATAACTTGCAAATAACAACAGAAAAGCATGTAAATATTGGATATTTATTATTATTTTGTAGTTACTTTTTGCAAACTACCAGTTGATGAGGTCTAACTAGGTCTGGCCGAGCTAAGGTTCCCTTTATTAGTAGCATGTGAAACTGAGGGACTCTCTATGCAGAAGCAGTGAGATGCCAATGGATCTTACAGACCCCAGTCAAATGTAAGGGGGAGTCTATTGATCTGACTCATGCAAGCACTCAGGTCACCTCTGTAAAAAAAGTTTGGTAACTTGGTTTCCAAATCTCAGGGGGTTATTAACAAAAACATAAGTTGTAGGTGAATTTAGGTGAGATGAACATTTGAAATAACCAATGTGGCTATATATTGGGCAGGGAGAATCTTAGTGGGTTTGCCCATTGGAGGAAACTTACCAGGTTTGTTCCTGCACAATGTGTAGTTAAATGGTGAGATGAAATGTTCAGTGCAACTCATCTCACCTGCAACTTAACTTTTATTGAATAGACTCCTCAGACCTAAAAAATGCAATCTTCTACTGCAATAAAGATGATTATTTACAGTTTAGACAGAATCCAACTCTCCAAAAAGTAGAATGTGAAACAAATGCACAACAGTTATTGCACTAAACCAAATCTGACACTTATTTATGGACATTCTGATGGTTATGTTATATATTTGGATACAAGGCTAATACATCATCATATGCAAACTGCTGTGGTCTGTTGGATACCATATAACTCTTTGTCTGTGGTTATTTGGGCATGGTGGGGGTTTTAGGTCATGTTTATGGTAACTGCACTGCACTATCCCTGCTACCTCCATACTTGTCACATTTAAATTGTAACCATAACAGTTCTTCACACATATCAGCACAATATGTGTTCTGATCTTTGATGTAAGAGACATTAGATACAGTTAAAATATATGTATTTTACACTATTGTTAAATAAAATGTAATCACTTAATCGACTTAGCCCCATCAATAGAAAGCCTTGATAACATAAGCGCAACCCCTCTACCCACCAAATCTGAAACTGGCAGTCTGTCAGCATTACCATCTTTTGGGAAGCACGTTAAACATTTGGTACCAAACAAATGTTCTTTCTTGAGAGCTGTTACTTAATGGATCAGAGAAGAGAAGTGTTTATGTCCCATAAATTCTAACAGTAACACAGAATGCACAGCAAGAAGGACCAAGAATCAAGACCTTCAAGGAAGCCTAATCAATTAAACATAATGTACACGCATTATATACTGAGAGGTACACCAACAGGGCTGTTACTGTGTATCTGCAGCACACAACTACAGGCAATAACAAACTATAGTGCTGATTTATAAACCCCCAAACAGGGCCACAGTTGTTGGGTTAGCATGCGAGGGGCGAAAGGTTGGATGACTCATCAGGCCATTTGTTCCTCATTAGACCCTTTGGATCAGCCAGACCACTATTGCCAGTGGACCCTTATGAAGAATATTAAACTGGCATCCTGAAAATATAATGTGAAAGCTCCCTTGATGTCAGTGTGTAGTGACAGAGGATGTGAGGAAGTTAGTTATACCCCTATTAAATCCACCAGTAATGACAATAGAGACTTGTCCATCTGGTATGAGGCAATAGAGGGGTGAATACAATGGGAATGTAACGCTAATTAATGGGCTCTAGAAAGAAATAACAGAAAGTTGTTTTTCATATAAAGATAACTAAGGATTTTATTATATAATGTCATGCTCCTTATAGATAGAAACACATATAGCAGGAACATGTGGAGGTACTTGCTTCCTGAAAGGCGGGTCAGTAAACCAAAAAGCCAATTATCTACATGCACTCTTTTAATATAATAGCACAATAACACAATCACATATTAAGTTATCGGCATTGGCTGGTTATTACTTCAGCTAGGAATTACACGGATGTCAGATAAACAAGCACTTTTTCATGTATTGAGTGGTGTAAATGTATAATTGCAAGGACAAGGCAATTTCAAGGTTAAGGCCAAAGTAGCCAAGCAGGAATAATTCTACAGTACAGCTAAATTCTCCAATTTATCCAACTGGGGCACTTCGTCCTTTACATTCCCTTGTCAATTACCTCTACCATGAATAAAGCTTAATTAGGGTATAGAGAAGGAACAAAAACATGTAAAATTATCATCTGCTGTGATTATGGAATTACATCTTTCTCTTGGTGGACAAACATTGGGGTGATAGGATCATTTCAACAGGTATCATAATATTGTTATGACTAGAAACAAAGAAATGGGGATTTTGAATTGTGCTCCATCCATAGTAATGTCAATGGAAGTCAAACTAAGAAAATGCTGTAGAGAAGTCTTGTGTGAATAATGTTAAATCCCCAATTGATGACACAAGACTTTAACTTTACCAATAACTTTATTAAACACAATGTAATAATCCAACACAAATTCATCCTTGCCAATAACTGACATAATCAGCTATAATTATTATCCCTCCGCCCTTTTCTTACCCAATACTCAAACCATCCAGGCTTCACTCCCCCTTGTCCACTAGCCGAGTGGGCACGTCCATACCATTGAGATTAGGTGAGGGGATTCACGTGGATTGGCAAGGATACACCCCATCTGCTGTGATAAGAAACAAGCGTTAGAACATAGCAAACAGTTAATACAATTCCCACCTTAAACCTTGAACCCTTTCACTCCCCACACTCACACAAGGGCCATGTCCACTTAGCTGTGCTTTGTTCCCAAGTGTCAAACACAGTGGAATTAAATGATTGAATTACCTTACAGAGCTCACTGATGGTATACATTCTTCACAGGAGCACTGATTATTTTATCTGGTGAATAATGAGCCATTTTGTTCCTTCCCAAATTTCCAAATAGAAAACGAATATGTTCATCATATCATATTTCTTCAAGTGTAATTTTTCCTTGTTAATTGCAGATTTGTAGGACTTCATGTATATGGTTTTTAGGTTATTTGTGCTCATGTTTAAATATATAAGTCCATTATGTATTAATGAAAAGGCTGTGTTTGATCTCTGTACGCACTATCCCTGACTTTTCTCTTTGTTGATGTTTACAATGCAATGCTTGTTTACCATATAGACCCACAGAGAGGCGGCGCTCATGAATTTCCAGGATCACATTGTGGTCAGTATCTTTGGAGAATCTAATTCCACCTTGATTGGGCTACGTGACTTCGTCATGCCTCTGCGCACCAGCAACTTGGCCTACGAAGAGCTAAAGCCAATCATATTTCTTGGGGAATTGAGCTATATGAAGAGGGAATGGACATCCATCCAGTACTTCCCCAAGCTCTTTCTCTTTCCCGTAAGTGATACCTGGATCTGTCAATGTGTATCTGACGAGAGATGTCTCACTCCACTCTTTCTATCATCCATTGCTACATATCTACCTGACAAACATATGATAGGTTTTCTCAAAAGAGGAGTTTTACACAGAGTGCTGGTACTACATCTGCTCAGGGAAAACAAAATCCTCTCATCAACTATGCCTTATGATTCTCTTTTGTTAAGCGCTTGATTTATATCTTCCCTATGGCTTCCCTAAGGGATACAATTGTAGTATAAAAAATCTTGCGACGCGTTTCGCCCTATAGGGGCTTTTTCAGAGCAGCTCTGAAAAAGCCCCTATAGGGCGAAACGCATCGCAAGATTTGTGACGTCCCAACGTGAGCTGCTTTCCCGGAAGCTTCTGTCTTTTCACTACACGAGACTGCTGATTACCTATCGTTTAGTACCGGTCCTGGATCACCCTGCTGCTGCAAGAACTCTGCTAAACGGACTAGCCAGGTGAATCTGCTTCCGATTTAGTTTTTTATTGCCTTTTTATACCTGTTGCCGCTTTCTGCTGTTTTTTATGTAAGATTCTATACTCCGGGGGGGAGATTAAAGTTTTTTGTTATTTTTTATGCTACAATTGTATCCCTCTGCTTATATTTCTATATACATCACTGTGACTCCCTTGATGAACGAGCACCTTACTATTGGGGATTATAGGACTTAGAGTCCATCACCTAATACACCCAGAGCCGGTTACTTAGGCTCTACATATTGTGAGTATATCTCCAAAGGGAGAAATATTCATCGGTACCACTTACTGACAATACTGCACATTATTTCCATATTATTCTTTTTTTACATATACCCGGATTATTACATCTACCGCTGATAAGTATTTTTTTATATATCTCACTTTGCGCAACACTTTATCACTTTTTCACCTACAACTGTCCTTTCAACTAATAGTCCCCACAGATATAATAATAAGTCATTCATCAGCATGAAAGATATGTATTGCTGAGATTTCCTGCAGCCACTCTTTATAAAATAAATGTGTACATTGCGTCCCATAATGTTCGGTTTTACAGTTGTCCCTAATGCCAGGCTTTCTTTTTCAGGGTTCTGGACTCTCATGTGCCAACCTGAGGTCTGTGAACATATCCAAATGTTCCATGTGTGTCATCATGTCCTCTGTCTGGACTGGAGAAACCAAGCAGTATATGGAGGACACCGAATGTATACTGGCCACTCTTAATATGAGGTCCATGAATCTTAGGCACAGACCATCGAGCTCAGGTAATTCACTAAATGTAAATAGTAATTACCATTGTGAGGTAACTAAAAGTTAGAGGGACTCATACCTCCCAACAGACCCCACCAGCAATGTGGTGAAGTGTCTTTGGAAAGGGAGTGCCAACAATACTGTACGCCAATTCTCAGCGGTAATGTACATGTGCAAGATTCTGAGTATGTGCAGTATTTGTTCTCAACGTTCCTGGAGAATGACAAATACTATGAAAGAGTAGCCGTGAACTGGGTCTATTGTCCATAAACTGGGACAGTTTGAGGTGATAGAGAGGGAGAATTCCTACAAGGAATACATGTGCCAAGTATTTATATTAGCTGGCACTTTAATGTTATGATCCTTTATGTCCCACCTTTTTTCATTCAGTTTTGACCACGAGCAATAACCACAGGTAAACTTTGAGCTCCGTGGTCCATAGTTCTATATGGTCTCTCTTTCTGTTATAGTAGACATTTGTTGAATTCTCACTTTAATACCCCTTAATCTGGCCATACTATTATTATTCCAAAGCTTTGGTGAATCAGTGGCCATAAGAATACATAGATAATACGCTTTCCTTGTGTATATGTAGCGACCGTATGTCTGATTTGTAATACCAACTAAAATGTACATGAGTTATTATATATCAGCCACTGATGGCGTCTCTGCTATAGGTAGGAAAACATTCATACTTATCAGGCATGTGTTTTAATTGGTAACAGTGTGTTTTATCAGTATAAAAATCTCTAACAGTGTGGAAATCACATTATCAGTAACCCACTACTCAAAAACATCATTTCTAGAAATAAAATGCTTACAGCACTTTAAAGAGCCACTAAAGTTTAAAAAAAACTGTGACATCTTCAACAGGTGCAAATGTTATTTTTACACTGCACTCACTCTGAGGGAAAAGTGACATGTAATTTAGGCGTGGCATGCCACTTCTGCCTTTCAATAGCTCTCCCGGCTGTCAGCAGTGAATTTTCTGTCCCCTGCTACGACAGTGAGAGACTCTCATATTTGCATGATTTACATATAGGACAGCTTGTTCTAGCTAGATCAGCTTGCATGCCGTAGATCAGCTTGCATACCTTAGATCAGTGGTGGCAAACCTATGGCACAGGTGACACAAATGGCACTCAGAGATCTCAGAGATGGCACTCAGCCTGTGTCTATAGGATCACCATCTGTTATGGAGGACCCAGTAAGTTAGGCACTTCAGTGCACATTTTGTACTTAACCTCTCATTGGTGTAGAAGAAATTATAGGAAGGGAAGCAGAATAGGAACAAGCATGATGGCTGATACTGAAGTATGTAGAAATGCCTGAAATGAGAGGCACTCTGAGAGATTCATCTTGGCTTCCTGCAGATGACTGGGCACTCAAGTTCAACTTATTTTTTACCATCACTGCCTTAGACTGTTGCACACAGGTCCCAGGTGGGGGGACAGGGAAAATGTATATTTTAAAGTGTTTAGCCACCCCGTTCTTAACCCATAATATGATGTATTGATATCTTGTGTTCCTGTGAAGGAAGTAAAAGTTTTTTTTGAAGTTTCCTACACTTTAACAAGAATGCAAACGTAACTTCCATAAATAAATCAAATGATTATGTCACCATGATCTTATCGACACCATATAATATGTTAATACAAATTATGTGTTATATAACGGAGGTCTTTGTTTTAACAATACAGAACATAATTGTGCTTTTGGTGGATGGGGAGCAGAATTAATAACCATGGGTAGTTTCCTGGTCTCTGAGTCAATACTCTTGTACATGTGTATCATATCTGATTGAATAGCTGAGGATTTATGAGCGAATAAGCTGCAGATACTGAGTACCCTATAAGTGGATATTCTAGCTGTCACTGTCAGGCTCATTTGTTTGCCAACCTGGGACTGATGATTAAATGAATGACTATTCATGGCAGGAGTTGCACATTTAGTAACCTCACTTTATGAAATGTCAAGTGATGCCAGTGTGACCATGTCCTCCTCTTTCTGGAATCCAGTCAAGGTTTTCATTGAAGAGATCAAGTTATATGTAAGCTAGAAAATGCTAAGGGGAAAGATATTGTCAGGACATAAATATCCCATGATAACATGATAACATGGAATTTCTGTGCCAACAAAAAGTAGACATGGAACGTACCAACATGGGTAAGAACCACTCAGAAACAGGTGGTGTGCTGGCTCCTCCCATCCAAAATTCTATTCAGGGGAAATGTCTGTAACTAAGTTTGATGAGTCGTTTAACCCATATGTGAGCTTTGTTGTTTTTAAATTGCTGTGGCATCATGGTAACACTATCTGATCATTGGAGGCCATTATTGATCACCTACAATGGTCATTTAGACACGGGACCTGAATAAGTTAAGGGTATTGGCCAGTATTGCTGCTGTGCCCCAGCAGGTACCTCATGTAGCATTGGCAAACATACAGAAAGAGCAGTAGCATTCTTTCCAACAGATTCAAATTTGCCAAGAGAGATCCATTTTATTGGGGGTTCCTGTCTCGTCTGTCCTAACCCTGTGCACAGGCAGCATTGCATTTAAACTGTGTATGTCTAACAAATGTACACAGCCTAAATGAGAAATGAGCTCCAGTCATCCAGTATTTTTACCAGGTAGCCTGGTGCTCAAATCTGCAGGGTCAAACAATGATGTATAATGCATTCTCTGCCTCCTTTTAGGCTCTGCCTCCTTTTTGTCCTGGGTAAGCAGCCAGTTGACAAGCATGCAGTAGATACATGGAATAGTGTTTCAGTGGAAATACTAAAAACTAACACTATAACTAAATGCAAGAATGCTTGGGATGTGCATAAGGTCCCATTAAATCTAAGATTTTCTTGTAAGCAGACCACATGGGCAACTTGATTTAAAAATGTTTGTACCAAAGGGGCTGATAACATAAAATGTCTTTCTGGATGGTTTTGAGGTTAATTCGTCATTTTATATTTTCAGCTCTAAATTGTGTACCAAGGACACAAATGTAAAATAATTAGCAGTTTCCCAATTTACGTTTTCGAGCGCTGACACAAAGGACATGTTTTACTGCATCAAAGCACAAATATCAGCACTTACACATTTTACTCCGTTTGATGCGTTTGGATAGCTGTCTCTGCCCCTTTCTTACATCAGCCCAGACTTTGTGGAGTGAAAATATAATATTAAGCATTATCCCAGTCTCTGTAGTAATGTAATTCTTTGTAATTGAATGCAAGTTTTATTAAACACCTCACGGGATGAACACTTTCCCTGTTCTCTGTATCCAAACCATCACTTTCAATTACTTTCCTTATGTTGGCAGCTTAAGAAAAAAATAAAATAAACAGCATTACCAAAAAAAAAAAAAATCTAAATTACCATCCCTCAGGAGTCAGGGCCAGCCAGTTAAAGGCTGTAGTTTTGCTTTAACTCTCTCTGCCTTGGAAAGCGTGTATGAAGCCACATTTATAACAGAAAAAGCTGAGGGCAGTTGGGCAGACCACGGGCCCTTTTATTTAATATAGGGTCTTGGGCCCTTGCACCATTAATCAATAAGGTGGGGGTGGGGGGCATTATCGCCAGCCTTATCACTAAGAAAGGGGGTGGGGTCATGTGGCCCGGTCCCTGGCTGCATTATTCATTATAAAGAACATACAATGATTCTCCATATAAATGTATGGGGACCTCCAAGGCATGGGTGCCATGTCTCTGCACTACCCCTCATGAAAAACAAGTCACCAATATAACACCAATGCCACAAAGCCATAAATATTTGACCTCTCATAGACATAGCAATGACCCACAGCTAGGTGTGGATCTAGTGCAGGCATCCATGGCAAGGTTTGTGAAGAACATCATTAAATTGTACATAAAAAATAGGTTTGGCACTTAATCAATATTTTACCGCCATGTTAAAATTGGTCTTAAGCGAATTGGCTTATCTATGGAGACAATAGCATGGCCAGTATTATTTTCTTTTGAAGAAAATATAGTAACTCTATTCACAAGGTCCAGTAAGTGTCCACCATGAACAATGTTGGTGCTTACCTATGATCTGGTGTCTTCTACAGGAAGCCTAGTGCATATCTGATAGTAAGGGCTAATACAGAAAAATAATTAATGTGTATATATATATATATATATATATATATATATATATATATATATATACATTAGCCCTGAACTACGCATTTTTCCTAAGTATTTACTAATGAAGCGGGGATCTGATCACCTTACGTGGGCTGAGTCATTCCTGTCTTCTGTCACAATTTATGTCTTTCTCATGTTTTAGCCTTTGACAGGTGTGATTGTTGCTTCTCCCTTTTCATACATTGATTTCTGTGTTTATGTTTTGCCACACACAGCTTCCATGAATATGCCGGGCCAGAAGGAGCCTTTGTCCAGTATTCCTGTTATCACAGAGCTGAGTAAGTCTTTCTGCAAGCTGTAAATTCACAGTAGTAAATCTGCTCTCTGCATTATTAATAGGGTTGGGTTTAAAAGTTCCTCCTCGAAGCTGATCAAGCTCAACTTCTCTGTGCTGAGTAAACATGAACAGGCAGTCTGGGCTGGTCCTAAAAAGTCACAGGTGGAAAACAGTAAGATGAAGATGTCTTTATTTGAGAATTATTTTCAGGGGTTGGCTAAAAAGCAATCAAATCCCTCGCTCAAAACTAATGAATTAACTTTATGGCAAAATGTGCAAGCTTTTTAATGTGAGATACCAGCTGGGCTAGGGACAGCATTGCTCTTGCTTTTATTGGACTACAACTCACAGCATTCCTAGGCAGTCATAATGTGGCTGCATTCACAATGACAGCTTTCATGTGTTATTTTTTATCATTAATATTTACTCTTTAAACTATAAATAATGTAATAATAATGAAGGGATATTAAACCACAATTTTACATTTTTAAATTAATACATTTACTATATAAAATGGCTTACCTTTTATCATGGTCTAATGTGCTGGAACAAACAACTTGCATATACATTTTTACCATGTTCTATGCTGTTACTACAGTTACTGCTGTTACTACTAGCAGCTTCACCCAATGATTTATCCCAAGTCTTTGTTTTTGGGTAAAGACTATGGGAAATGTGGGTACTTTGCAGAGAAACCCTTCAAAAATAATAAAAAATAAGAAGAAACAGCTTCATATATTTTTTGGGTTTACTTCTTCTTTAAACATTACGCCTTACAGTGCTTGGCACACAGTCAGTATAGCTTCTGATCCTGTGTTTTGAAGCTACTGTAGACGTCCAACGTGCACAGGCTGTCAGATCCTTCAATCTAGCCCTGGCTATGGCAGTAGTACATGCCTGTCTGTGACCTGGCAAATGTACGCTTGTTATTTTAGCTTTTATTCTCCTCCGTTACAGAAGACTCTGATGCTAAACTCTGCTAATCAGCACGCATGCCACTAATTAAATCATCTTCTAGCAATGAAACCACCTCACAAATAAAACTGACAGGTGTCTATGCTTTAATTAGAAGCCCTCTAAAGGTTCCAGCATGCTGGGAGGTGATGCTTGTCAAATTAATGTTACATGGCACAGCCTGTTATGTGAATACACAGGGAGGCTACCTCACCCTACAAGCAAAGCAGAGCAGACAGCTCCTCAGCCACGGGGAAAAGGTTCTGTTTGAGATCTGTGCCATGCTGCATCTGCGGTAGAGAAACTTGTACCTACGTAAATAAATGTGCAAGGTATATTGGCATTTAAGGCTGCGGGCCTTTGTCACGATAAAATAATGTGATCTGAAACATCGATCATTATGTTCGACTTCATCAGGGAAGAACTGTGAGTGTATCTGTTTATTTAAATAGATACATTATTTTATTAGTTATCAACTTACTTTGTGGTCTTTAAAGTAACCCTTCCATCGCTATATATGAATTAACTGGTTATATGTTTCCATTGTCTTTTTTTTAATAGAGAAAGCATCAAACATAACGTTTCTTAGCGAGGACAATAACATCCATAAACATGCAGAGACAGACCCTCATCAAACATCGACATTTGCCACTGGGTCTGTGTTCTCTGAATATTTTCTGGACACATTAATGCCAATGGTAAGTGACATGCAACCTGCTGCCAAAGATTACTATAGTTTTGCTATGCACATGGTCTATAATCAAAGGTAATGGGCAAAGTAATGGGCATTCAATTACTCTGCTCCAACAATGAGATCATAGACACATTCTCTGTTCATTGGTTCTGACTGTGTTCAGAAGGGATAGGCAAAGTGTCTTTTGTTCTGTGAAGGTCCATAGTCCATGGTTTAATTGTATGTCACGAAGACTAGTACATGTCCACTATGAATAAAGTTGGTGACTTCCCCTGGAGTTTAGTGTGATGGATCAGAGGATACTAATTGAACTCTAGCTAAGTATTGGGTTTTTAGTTGGGCCCAACCCTACTGTCTTTAACAGCATAACTGACCGAAGAAAGTAGTCTTCAAGATCTTCAAGCACTGGAGACAGGTGGTCATGCTGCTCATAGCTCCATAGTGGTCAATTCTACTTTCTCCATAAAGAAAGGAACATGCAGGATAGCCAAAACCCTGCTGGAAGGTTGCTGCCCCCTCTCCCTACATGTTTGTAGCTCTTCATCATGTTGTTTCTCTGGCTCAGCTGACCACACATTGGCTAACACTCCCACTGACATCCTATCTCCAATATGCACTATACTGTCCTGAACATGCTAAAGACTGGACAATTAGAACAGAGTCCTAACCACAATGCCAAAGCATGCTGAAGGACTTATCAAGTAGTCCACTTGGGAAAGAAGGGATAAACCTATGCCTGAAATGCCCAAGAGGGCTACAAGGAAAACAACCATTGTAAATAGTGCTGACAAATGACACAAGCGCTTACTTAAAGCTGGAACAAATGGCTGTCCGATTAGTCCAGGAAGCATTTCAGGATGTGAAGCTAGCTTCAAGCTTTTAGCGGCTATTTATTCTATTATATCTGCTCACACTGCAACTTTCTGATCACACTTACGTTTCCTATAAAATCCAGTGCCGTATTTTTATGAGCAGAGACTATGGGCTCAGGTCATTGAATATCACTGACGACATTATACATTTCTGAGTTAAAAAGACAGTGCTAAGTGATAATTCAGGTCACTGAATATATATCTGTTCAGACACCTCAGGAATTTCAGAATAGGGTTTACTCCTCCCGTCCCATGTGAGCTACATGGTCT
Source organism: Pelodytes ibericus (assembly GCA_036172795.1). Taxonomy (NCBI): domain Eukaryota; kingdom Metazoa; phylum Chordata; class Amphibia; order Anura; family Pelodytidae; genus Pelodytes; species Pelodytes ibericus. The sequence continues at coordinate 188,093,066 of CM069858.1, read as the reverse complement.
CATCCACATGCTAAGTCCTATTTCTGACACAGTTGTAACTTGTTCTAGCCAGATTGGTTCTTTATATAGACTGTAACCATGCGAGTACAGACTGCAGAGATACAGACTTTAGGGGCAGCTGTCTCCTTGGTGCTGTTACCCAAATCCTAATTTTCAACAAAGGAACAGATCCTGAATTGAATGTAACGTTTAACCTTGTAGCCTGCAGAATAATGGTCACTCTCTTGCTTAAAAATGGTTTGGCATCACTGGTCTAGACCATGAGGGGGGGGGGGAGGGGGGGGAGTGTTTATTAAGATGTTGGTGCTAAAGAATTTAGAAGATATATATGGAATTATATTTTAATCATTCCAACGGTGTATTTTGATCCAAGCTTAACTGTGCTGAGTTTTCCTCATCACAGCACAATAGTCTGAGAAATTCCATACATGATTTCTTCTTAGTGCCTTTTTAATTTCAGGAAACACTGAATCCTTTTTTTTTTTTTTTTTAGGAATCCTCTATATGGAAGTTGTAGCCTCTAGCATTCAAGGTGTTTTAAAATCATTTGGGGGCTTTGACTTTAAAACAATACATTATTTGTTGATTTGTGTTGTTGCTTTACTTTTTCAGCAGCAATGCTTGGTGTTCTTTTTTTAGCTAATAAAATAATAAATATTGGGGACAGTTTTTTTGTCACCAAAATCTGCTATTATTATAAACTAATGTGGAGTAAGAGCCCATTTTGAGATCAGGGCCGGACTGGGAGAAAAATTCGGCCCGGGCATTTTTTGATCACAGCGGCCCACTAAGAAGGGGGCGGGGCAGAGGATGTGTGTTTTGTCATCACCAATGACAAACACGCTCCCTCTCAAAGTGAGCATATTGGTTCAATGCTCTTCCAGGGCAGACCATGCGCAGAGCTCTGCTGAAGAGCTCTAGAATGAGAAAAAAGCCCTGTATTTGTTCTGCACAGTGCAAGCAAATGTAATAACATGCTTGCACTGTGTTTCCTTGCAACTTGTCTCTGGTGTCTCTATAAATGGATACCAGGAGACAAAAATGCCAGGAAAGAGTATTGAGCATGTGTTTGGAGCCTGCTTGTGGGATTGCGTGTGTGTAGAGTAAGCTGATTGTGGTGTGGTATTGTGTAATAAGGTTCGGTTTTAGTTGTGTTGTGTTTGTGGTGTAATGTGATGCATATGTGGCTAGGGGCTGTATAGAATGTGTGTATAGGGGATATAGCAAGTGTGTGCATACAGGCTATAGTGTGTGTGTGTTTGAATATATATATAGATGTAGTGTGTGTTTAGGGGTGTAGTATGTGTTTGCTTACAAGGAATCTAGTGTGTGTATATATACATATATATATATATGAGTCTAGTGTGTGTTTGAAGGACCCAGAATGTGTATAGGAGATCTAGTGAGTGTGTGTTTATAACGGTTTCAGAGTGTATATAGGGATCTAGTGTGTGTATGTGAGTAGAGCATCCAGAGTTGGGTAAGGGATCTAGTGTGTGTCTGGAATGTAATGTGTTTAGGGGTGCAGTATGTGTGTGAGGGGTGCTGTGTGTATATATATATATATATGTAAGTATTGTGTATGTCTGTTGTGCAGTGTGTTGGGGGGTTCTGTGTGTATGTGAGGGGTGCAGTATGTGTGTGTGAGGGGGGCGGTGTGATGAGGGGGGCGGTGTGTGGGGGGGCGGTGTGTGAGGGTGGGGCGGTGTGTGAGGGGGGCGTGTGAGAGTGATGTGTGTGAGTGCTGTGTATGATGTGTGTGAGAGTGCTGTGTGTGATGGGTGTGAGAATGCTGTGTCTGATGGGTGTGAGAATGCTGTGTGTGATGGGTGTGAGAGTGCTCTGTGTGAGAATGCTGTGTGTGATGGGTGTGAGAGTGCTGTGTGTGTGAGAGTGCTGTGTGTGTGAGAGTGCTCTGTGTGAGAATGCTGTGTGTGATGGGTGAGAGTGCTGGGTGTGAGAGTGCTGTGTGTGTGAGAATGCTGTGTGTGATGGGTGTGAGAGTGATCTGTGTGAGAATGCTGTGTGTGTGAGAGTGCTGTGTGTGTGAGAGTGCTCTGTGTGATGGGTGAGAGTGCTGGGTGTGAGAGTGCTGTGTGTGATGGGTGAGAGTGCTGTGTGTGTGAGAGTGCTGGGTGTGAGAGTGCTGTGTGTGATGGGTGTGAGAGTGCTGTGTGTGAGTGCTGTGTGTGATGGGTGTGAGAGTGCTGTATAAATGTTAGAATGGATTGTGTGTGTGTGTGTGTGTGTGTGAGGGGGGGGGGGGTAAATAAACAAATAAAATAACAGGCATTATGTCCGGGGGGGACATAATGCCTGTTATTTTATTTGTTTATTTACCTACCCCCCCCCCCCTACACACACACACACACACAATCCATTCTAACATTTATACAGCACTCTCACACCCATCACACACAGCACTCTCACACCGATCACACACAGCACTCTCACACCCATCACTCCTTTCTTACCTTTAGCCTGGGAGGGGGGGACCGGCACGCTGGTACCTGGGACTGGCGGTGGCAATGTTCCCTCGTGGTGAGTGAACTCTAGCCTGCCGGCAAGAGTTCACTCTCGCGAGATCCGGTCGTTGCTATGGCAATGCTCCGGATCTCGCGAGAGGAACCCGGTGGAGCTGCAAGTTAGAGCTCCACCGGGTCCTCTTTTCAGTCTCCCTCCCTCTCTCCCCGCCGGCGGCCGGATTTGACAGCATGTGGGCCGGTGAGGGAGATCTTTGATGTCCTCACCGGCCCTTCATGTCAAACAGCGGGGCCGGCGCTCGGATAGTGCCGGCCCTGCATAGACCGGCAGGGGAGATTCTGGGACCCAGAGGCCACTGCTGGGACCTCCCCTGCCGGCCTCGGCCCATGGCCACCGCGGCCCACCGGGCATTTGCCCGGTGTGCCCGATGGCCAGTCCGGGCCTGTTTGAGATACTCGAAATTGCTAATAACTAAATTTCCAGAAGATTTTTGTCAATTTCTGTGCTCTTTTTACACAATTTTCATATGTTTCTTTCTTTTTTTTTTTTTTTAGTCTTTGGTATATTTTCATATAAAATTAACATTAAAACATACAAAACAATACATCATTCAGATACATCCCCAGAAATGAGTAGCAAGGTCAGTTCTTATTGAGACAGTGTATCAAGCTCAAAGACATTTTATATAAATTGCATATTCTCCATAGTTAATTCAGGAGATCAAATGTTAAGTTTTCCAAAAAGCTTACATATTCCTTTTTTAAATTCTATTTTACATTCTACACATTTTATATTTTACACTTTTCTACACTATTCATAATTCCCCTCCCCTTTACCTATCTCCGCCAACCTTAATCTTAATTCTTATCCTTCTATATGCCTTAGTATTACACCAATACTGTAAGAAATATTATGGTTTCATTGACCTTACTTAATAATCAAAAATTTGATCTTAACATTTTACTACCCGACAGACAATACAAAAAAAAATCTACATTCAAAAGAAAAATCAGTCAAACATATCTTCTCGCATTAATCTACGTATATCCCATCCAGGACCACATTTCCTCCTTTCTTCCCTTTTTCCTATTCCTATTTCCTTTTCTAACTTGTACTTAGATTTTCTACTTTCATTCTTTCTGAGTCCTTATAATCCCCTTAAATCCTGCCTCCTCCAAATTGTATCTCTTGGGCTTGTACTTCCATCTGACCCATTGGTAATCATGTTATCATGTTGGTATCTATCCCATAGACCCCATATTTAGTTGAAATGGTTCAGTGTATTTACCATTCTATGTGCCATTTTCTCATACGCTCTGTTAATATTCACTGAGTTCACTACATCTTTACATGTTGGGGGTTCCTGGTCTTTCCAGGCCCTCGCTATACATACATTTGCGGTGGTCAAAATCTGCAATATTAGTTTACTTTTATTCTTTGTAATTTTTTCTGGTATTATATTCAGCAGTAGGAATTCGGGTGTATATGGCAAAGATATTAAAAATATTGCCTCTAAAAGTAATTGAATCCCCCGCCAAAACGCCTGCAATTTTGGGCAATACCACCATATATGCGCCATATTACCCTTTTGGCCGCATTTCCTCCAACATGATGGGGATACTGTTACATACATTTTTGATAACTTAGTAGGCACATAATACCAATGATATAGAACCTTCCTAACTGTTTCGAAATGTGATATGTTCTTGGATACTCCTTGAATCTTTGTCATGGAGTTAAACCATATTTTTGTTTCTATATTTATGTTAAGTTGTTGTTCCCACTTTAACATAAATGATAATTTTTGTGTGTTATCTGAACTATTCTGTAAATTATATCCAATGGAAATTGCTTTTTTGGCATACAGGGCTTTTCCAGCCAACTCCACCACCTTTGAACTCTTACCCAATACTGTTGTCTGTAACCCGTTGTTACCGCTCAACACATGGCTTATTTGTAATTATTTAAAACATTCTGAGTGTTCTAGGGAAAATCTTATTCTAAGTGTGGAGAAGGGTATCATATCTCCATTAGAATATAATAATCCTATGGTTTTAATCCCATTCTGTATGCAGTTTATACTTCACAGAGAACACAGACTAGTGACTCAGTCTCTCCACAACTTCTTATATGAAAAGCTGTATTTACAAAATTACAAGGCAATGAGGAGCAAACTGTCCGCACTATCAAAAAGCCTTTAGTTTAAAGCATTATTATTACAACTGTAAAGTGCTGTCCTTTCATTTGTCATTAAATAGTCCTCTTTCTTCCATCCAGACCTATTTCAACTGGCAAGGGTTGAGTTTACTCCAGACTCTGGTAACAGGCGGTAGCACCCCAGAGCTCGAACAACAACTGGCCGACGAGGATGCCCTAATAAAAAGCACACCAAATGCAGCACATGATGCACTTCGAGAAAGATCCAAGCTGTGTCTCATTCCGTTAAATGACCCTACATTCCAATTCAGCGAGGTAAGTCTGCACAAGTCTGTAGTGACTATACAACAAGTTACCAGATACACATAAACAGTCATAACCTCCGATGCTACAATTGGACAAAAGGGAACATTTTGCTTTAGTGGTTGTAATCTGGGATGGGGGTATTGGCAAGAAATTATGTACTGATCATTTTTTACATTGTTTAAAACAAGACCTACATATTTTATGTGCACTGAGTATACATATTGGGGATTATGTTTAAATGTAATTTAAAAAGCAAAGTACTAAAAGTTTCAAGTAATAATAATAACGGATGTTAAGATGTGGCAGAGAGTTCCAGAGTGTGGAAGCAGAATTAGGTGTAAGGGGCCCTGTTTCTCTAAGGTATTAGAGGCCATCAGGTCAATGGAGAGTGTGGAGAACAACTTTTATGTGAAATGATGGTTTGTTAGTAGTTTAGTCCCTGTGTTTTGAACCATCTGTAAGCACTGGAGTTATTTATTTCTGGAAGGCCTAAGCACGGTGCATCCAGACAAGAAGTATTAAAAGAATCCTCTGGTGGGTATAGGTGCCTTACCATGGCTATGTTCCTCAGAAGTAAGAGAAAAATCAGCAGGAATATTTTTTTTCAGTGGTGAACTATTCCCCACGATTGACCTTAGCAAATAATGCTGATTTGTTATTATTACTGTGCTGTGGTGATACACTCATACTCAACACTCAATTTGAGATTCTAGAACAGGTAATAAAGGCAGGTCAGGGTAAGAATGAGGGCTAATAGGTCATGCAAGATGGACTGTCAGACAATTTAGGGCTAGCCATGAGCACAACAAACACTAAGTACTTGGGAGACACAGACTGAGATGATTAGCAGATTGCACTTCTGCAGGTTGTTGTGTCTGTTTATCTGATCTGAACCATGTGTTTTTTCTTCTCTCTGTGGGTTCTATTCACTACAATGTGAGTTGAGGTGAGATCAACATTTCATCTCACCATTTTAACTATACATTGTGCAGGTACACACCCGGTGAGTTTCCCCCACTAGGCAAACTCACCAAATCTCCCTACACAATGTATGACTAAACTGGTGAAATTAAATGTTCATCTCACCTCATGTCACCTGCAACTCACCTTTTAGTGTGATGTACATATAACAACATCCCTGGCTGAGCCCTTATTCTTTTTCCATTCAAGGGTGATACATATGGGAATGTCTTCGGTAAGGCACTGGAGTCCAATGTCATCCCTATTGGAATCTACCGGCTTATGGATGGAACCAGCCCAGTCCAAAGCAGGTCAGTGTAATGTACTAAGTAGTAATAGGCACCACATTTTGGGAAATTTTGTAAATAAGTGGCTAAGAATCATCTTGCTATTGGTGTTGCGTATGTGGTTTAGACTGATGAGATAACGATCGGTCAAAAATCGGTGAGCAGGGGCAGAGTGGGTAGTAGTGTGCAGTGTGTGGAGCTACACATCACTCTGCTATTGGAAAATTAGACACAGGGCTAAAGGCCCAGCAGTGAGCTTCCACAATCAGAGTCTCTGGGTATAAACAGATTTAACAGATGTTATTATGTTCCAGTAGGTGGGCAATTTAAGGTCCAGGAAGGACCACTAGCAGCAGGGCCCAAATGTAGTACCCTCTAAAAATCATGCACATACACGTGTTACCAAGTTAAACAGACGCAGGATAATTGCCATTATACATAAGGTTGCCCTCCCTCCCTTTTCTTTTTTTCAACTTTCCGACACTTTTATTTGAGGTTGTGTTAACACTTTTCCAGTGCTGCTAGTTTGTTTATACATTGGAGAATGTGACCATAGCGCTACTTTGATCACTAGAGTGAGACATACCTGAGCATTACAATGTTCTAATAGCTGCCCTTTTCCCATATATATATATATATATATATATATATATATATATATATATATATATATATATTGATTTGATACACATGGAAAACTCTTTATAATAAAATTATCATTATGCCGTCTATAGTTGAATAAATATAAACTTATATTTTAATTACAAGGTAACATTTCATGAGACCCCTTCAAATAAATAATGACTAGCAATTGGGTTTTGGAGGTAAACAGGGAATTTCAGTAAATCAGTTTTTAGAAGGGTCATGGTGCGGATGGTACAATTTAATCTCCCTTGCTATTGGAAAATCACATTATACATAGAAACTTAGTATTGCAATTCAGTTCTGAACAAGCTCATCTAAAGTCACACTAACATTGAGTTTTGCAAACTCTTACACCTGTCTCTGGCACTCAATGGGTTAAAAAAGCTTTTTGTTTAATTCACAAGCTAATGTCTTGGACTTGTTTATGATTTCAGCCAATTTACAGTACCTATAGCTGGATACAAGGTAACAAATCTGTAATGTCCCTTTACAGTGCATTAAGTCATGGGTGCACTGCATGTTTAATGAGCACTTCTGCCATCAAAACCCGGATTCCCATTAGCGCATCATAAACGCACATCTGACGCTTTGCTGCGACCTGTTTTCTCTATTAAAATAGCATCACTCATAATTCGTCAATTCACAACTATGAAAAATGCTTGAAGTGAAGCTTATAAAATTCGCCAATAATTTGCTTTGGCCACAGGCTCAAAAAATATTTGTCAAGAATTTGAGTAATAAACAGCACCACATGATTATACTTCTAATAAGAAACATCAGACACTAGCATGACATTCCAGTATTAATATGCAAAACAATAACACGAACACAGGTCTGCTGCACGGAAATATATATTTTCTGTATTTTACATTGTATTTTGTCAGGGAAATCGTTTTAAGTATTTGCACATTTGCTATCTGCTGCGCTGGATGAGTATCTGGAACTCACTTACCCAGCTCTCTTCTTCATTCCCAGTCTAACTAAAACACCTATTACATAGCCTCTGATCAGACCCAATTATGTGGAGCTGTCACAATCTTCACAAGAAGACTGTGACATTTTGGGGTTAGTTTTACTGATCTCTTGCTTTTATTATGTTTGAAAGCCATTTATATGTTTTGTATTTCCTGTTTCACGTTGTTTCCCAAAGGTATGTATTGGAATGTGTACTTTTGTAATGTGTAAAGGAATCCCACTTGTCTTCTGTGTTTAGTCCAAACAATCCTTCCCAGTCTACATGTTCAATCAATGCCCTTAGTCCATCAAAGTGGGCCTACTAAAATTAAGTGTTTTGGTGGAGTAGTTACCAGTTAGCTTTTTTGCATTAATCTCAAATGAAACAATGTTATGGTCACTATTCCCCAAGTGTTCTCTTACTTGGGTGTTTGAGATAAGCTCCAGGTTGTTTGTTAATACCACCAGTAATTCAAAGTGCAAATGCAACTGCACCCTCAAAAATCAGGACTCAACAATATAAAACACAGAACTGTGTAAGTCTGATAGACATGACTGATTTATTCAGCATGAAACATATATTTATTTGGGCAGAGCTGTCTGGGCTTGACGCGTTTCGCATTGATTGATTATACCTCACCCACATGTGAAAGCTAAGGTCACAATTAGAACCTGCCATGTAATCACAGTTGACAAAGAGTAGGATAAGTAAGCTCAGATTTAATATTGTCAACAAATGTATTACTGTATCAGTATTTATATGTTAACAATATAAATATTGATACTAAAATGACAACAATGGTAATAGTGAAATAGAAATGAAAAATACCAAGATTGCATAAAGAAATGATACAAAGGGCGGTGTGGAAAACAGATCACAAGTTTGGAAATCAAATATATCATAAAGTGTTATGATAAAGTAAGATATAATAATAAAAACAAAAGAGCAATGAAAAAAAGAGATTAGTTCAATAAACCAAGACATCTCCGCTATATGTGTATTAAATGAAAGAGGGAATTACAGAGAAATGACAAGGGAATTTCAAACTTAAGGCCAAAGTGGCAAAGTTTGAAAAATTCTCCAATTCAACTGGATTTGTAGCACAACACAAAATAATTGTATAAAGAAAAATGTGCATTTTTTATTGCATTAAAATATGTCAAACTGTGGCCCTCCAGATGTTGCAGGACTACATTTCCCTTACTCCTCTGCTAGCCTTTTAGCTGAAAGAGCATTATGGGAGATGTAGTTCATCAGCAACTAGAGTGCCGCAGGTTGACTCCATCTTATTTAGGCATTAATAACCATGCTATACACGTCACTATATCAAAGTATTTTGTTATACAGCAATGCTTGAGAATTGTGTTTATTCTACACCAGGTATGTGATCACCAGGCCATTAAAACAGTTCTTAATGCTGGCCACAGATCTGCTATACTGTGTGGCACCGTTTAAAGAGCAGCCAAGTGCATTATCCTTTGGAGATCAGGAATTAGCACCCATCCAACCTGTCACACAAGAGGAAGTTCTTCTGAATTTTATCAAATTATCAAGGAGTGTCTGAGATGGTGACAGGTGCTCATTAAATGATTAATCTGACATGAAAATTACCTGCATTTTATTTATTAATTATTATTATTATTATTTATTATGTAGTCATCAAAAATGGACAATACAACAATCAAAGTAACCTAAATGATTACTATACTTGTAATGTGCTCATACATATATATAATGCAGCCACCCATACAGAGCACACATCTGTAGATCTTTCCCATCAAATGTACAGCTGGGGTTTGCAGCACACATATAACTTGTTCATGCTCTCCTGCAGAATGTTCAATTATTGCATAACCAGGGGGAACCAAATAACTATTCAAGTAAGGTATCCTGCAGACACCATCCTCTGAATCAATTGGGGGCATGTATAAACACTGCACACACGCACATTGCGCCAAATGTGTAGATTTAGGTTGTGTCGGCGCCTGTTGCGCAGGTGAAGCCTATGTGTAAAAAGCACTAAAAAGCACCTGATTTGTGTCGGGGAACCTCTGCCAAACACAGCATGAGGGAGGTCCCTCTCTCCATCACTGCAAAGTGTCGGGAGTTCTAAAAACATACTCCCAGAGAGAATTGGAAAACAGCACTCCCTAAATGAACAAGCCAAGGCTCCACAACCCCCAACAGCAGAAATAAACAGACACGATGCTCAGCACTTGAGTGAGGTGTAGTTTAATCCCACATGCATGGCAACGTTTCGACCTCCCCTGGGTCTTTGTCAAGCTGCGAGTTATAAAAAAAGCCTTATCACTGTGATACATAACACACACTGTGCAGTGCGGGATTATTTATACATATCCCCCAATGTATCCTTCAAGTGTAACATACTCCTGTTATAATACAAAGAATACCTTGACAAATATAGTGAATAAGACAGGAGGGTTAAGTGGTTAAACTATGGCTTATTCAGTTGAGTTACCAAACTAGCAACTTTTCTATGCAACTAGCAACATACTATGCACTATGTAAAACTGTTGAGGTTCTACACCTGCAAAATTTAGTTGAAGATTAAGTAATCTAAGTTAGTCTTTTCCAACTAGTTAATGAATTTAGAAGGACAAATTACAGGAGGGACTGTTAATGGTGTGAATGGCTACATCTTGGGATATATAGCTTCAAGGACTTTGAGGAAATTGGTTATTCAATAAAATAATTTAAATATATTAATTTGTGTAAAGAGACACTTCAGGCTGAAAAAAATATTCTATTCCTTTTTAATGTGTCTAAAAGTTTTAATTTAAAAGGGAAAATGCATTAAGTTGATATGTTCAATATTGAAATCAACTTAATAATTTACCTCTCAATTTGATATATTTTATATGTTTTCTGCAGCTCTCAATCCCCATCAGGTTTTGATCTTTTTTTTTTTTATTATTGCATTTTCCTTTTCATCTCTATAGCGCATTACAAACATATTCAAGTATTAAACTTGTAGAAGCTCAGTGTATGTTCTCTATTGTGTGTACTACTGTTTGCTGGAATTTTATAGAAACATTGAGGAGTAAAGTAAAGATATTTGTTCCCTTGCTTATGGGGGCACTCCAGGTCTCAAACTATGTTTGATGTATATGGTAGTGTTTAATCTGTACACTGTACAGTATTGTTGCATAGAACTAGATGCTGTAGAGCTGTAACTTCTTTTAAAGTGTTTTTGTTCTAGCCACCCCCTGCTTTTTTTTTACACTGCAAAAGAAGAATAGAGAAAAGTGCTAGAGCCGGAACAACCCTCATTAAGCTGGTCGCTGCATCCCTTTTTATGACAACACTGAACGGGGGCGACTATCAATAGTCACTTACAATACACTTGCAACATATTTGAATGGCATACACAAGTGATGGCAAACTTCATCTTCAACCACATGTGGCACTGAAGCACCTCTGAGGTGGCGCTCTATATCTGATTATGGTGTCACCACCATCATCATATATTGAAGGAAGTGCAGCATACACGGCAACTGAGAGAGAGTAATAAAAGGAAAAACTTTAAAACAGGGAGAAGGGAAACGAAAATAAAGAGTCTGCAATGAAAATGGGAGAGAGGTCCTAGAACATGGGGTAAAAATGCACTTTATGACATTATTATCTTTGTTTCCTATTGAATAACAGGCATTTGGAATTAAAAACCTTCAACATCACTGGTATAAACTGTGTCTAACACAACTGGCTTTTAGTGGCTGAAATCACTAATGGACTTTAATATACTATATAATGATAATAGAGTTAGTGCACATTTACATTCTGTTTAAAATCATTATAAGTACCTATTTCTTTTTCACTTTAGTGTTTTTTTTCTTTTTGAGGGTCTACAGCATATCATATAATTAAAATTTTTTATACATGTAGATGCTATAATAAAAGTCATGTTTTTACATAGACCTATCTGTTTATAAATATTGTGACTGAGTGATCATTTAAACAAATTTACTAACATGCACACAATCTGGAAACTTAAGTCTACATATTTCAGGGATAAAAAAAAAACTGGTAAGAGGTAATTTTGTAGAGAAACATATTAAATAAAAGAAAAAATAGTACACACAGAGAATATTTCTCCTTTTAGTGGTGTTGGGTCTAGAAATAATGAATGTCTGAAAGGCAGAGAAGATTTAGATGATTAAATTAATACTTATTATTTTTTTAAGTAGCTACCTAAATCAAGAGATTAAATAGGTCAGTTTTTTTTTCTGTCATTGGAATCTTTTTAATGAATATAATATATACGAAAATGGTTCTAGCCTTAGTCTAAAGTAAGTCTCAACTGCCCATATATTAGCATATTAACCGCTATAAACATAAATTATTTCAAGACGCTTTCTGTATATACTAGAGACGAGAAAAATAACACAAATGCTTCTAGATTATTATTATGTCAATAGATTTAAAACATGCAGATTTCTACCAGCTGTGAAATGCTTCATGTATTGTCACTTGCAGTATGAGTTATAGTGATTTATAAAGTTATTTAGATGACTTAAAATGACATTATATTCAGAAATTGATGTTCGCAATCATAGCAGATGATCTATTAATCTACTTTTTAACTCCAATAATTGTGGAATAGTGTCCCACTATTGGTTGAGCAGGGGGCTATAAGGTAAGGTTTCCTAAGAACATATATTCAGGATAGATTTAATTTACTATGGTTTTAAATGATAATGTTAAATTATTTATTGTGTTAAACTAAATGACAAATCTGAATAATTGAGGAAACAAAATGATTCCTACAATTTGGCTATTCACAGGCCATCGTCACTGTAAAGGTTCCTGATCTTTATTACACCTTCTTTTATCTTTGCCCCTTCTTAATCCTCACCCAACCCTACCCAAGCTCCTGATTGAAATAAAAACATGACACTTGAATTTTGGTAAAAAATAGGCCACTTTTTATTAAACAAAAACAGAACTGTATCAGCCAATCACCATAACTTAATTTTCAAATAAGATACAGTCTAACAAATCATCAATATAAATGTTATACAATTGGAATGACTCAAAAAACAGGATGTGAGTGGTGTCTTTAAGATAGAGGACGGGCAAAGATGAAGAAAGTTGGCCCTGTATAATTCACTGTTTAAAATGTGAGTTTTTAAAGATGAATCTATAAATTCTCCATGGTCAGCTAAACTCTTTTAGTAGGAGAAGATCACCAAGTTTTGACCATCACACTGTATAGTTCAGTCAGATAAGACTGACTGTGTCCAACTCCACAGTCAAAACAGTCATATCTTCAAAAATAAGTTTTGCTACATGGTTTGCTCCACAGCCCTTTGTGCAGCCCCTTCCTCTGCCACTGTTAGTGTAGTCCCAGGTAGGAGGGTTAGGTTCAGTAAAGTAGTCAGTAGTATAGTCAGGTAGGTCAGGCTGAAATAAAGTTGTAGCACTGGGGTGTAGCAAAGATTGGTGTATATAGTGCTGCTTTAATTAACTGATTAATTAATTTAATTGATCCTTAAAAGGATATGAGAGAGAAGAAGGGAGTTAAATCCTGGTTGTCTTTGTGCAAGGAACCTATTTATCACTGAGCAAACATGTTGTGGACGAAAGACACGGTGGTCCTCCAGTGTCAGGGTAGCTGTGACTTTAAGAATATTTGGAAACTCAACTGCAGAAATAAATGGCAATCCACACAAGGTATATCGTTTAAGCAATTCTTGTATTAAAGTTTAGCAGCAAAAAGAAGAAAAACTGACTGATATTGATTGCAGAGAAAAAATAAATGGTTTGAAGTAATATGGAAAAATATATGTAACTTGATTGAAGTATAAAGTAAAAAAATATGATGGAACACTTGATTGAAGATATGGAAGGTACTTGCGATTAGGTGATAGAGAAAAATGCAGGATAACAGGGACGGTCCGTATTCAGAGGATTGGAGAAGTACACAATTCGATTCAGGAAGCCAAAGGTCAGGATTGGAGAAATCAGAATGGTTGAGGATATCCGGGTCAGCAACAGGTAATCAAAAAATGAAAGTAGCTAGATACTCTAAGGTAGCTTGGAGCTAAGGAGTCAGGAACAACAGCTGCTAGAGACAATACTCAGCGATTTGTGTCTGTTGCAGACTGTTATTTATAGTCACAGGAAGATCGCGTCATTGAAAGGGGCGTGGTCTATTGAAGGGGGTGTGGCCTAATGACGCGATCGCGAGTAAAAAAAAAACAAAAGTAAAAATGAAACCCTGACAGGTTCCCCGCCAAAAAGAGCAACCACAGGGTGCTTAGGGCCGAGGCTTCTCAGGAAATCGCTTATGGAATGAGGCCACGAGATTAGGAGCATGTACCTCGGTTGCATCTTCCCACGTGTCCTCCTCAGGTGAATAACCCTTCCATCGGATTAAGGATTGAAGTTTTCGTCTGAACACTCTGGAATCTAGTAATTTGTCAATTTCGTATTCAGGTTGTCCTTCGACACTCACAGGATCAGGGTTTACATATACTTTCCTGGAGAAAGGATCGGGAACGTGTGGTTTTAGGAGGGAGGTATGAAAAACGGGATGAAGACGAAGTGAAGAGGGTAAGGTGAGTTTGACTGCATTTTCGTTAATGATTTTCTCGATTAGGAAAGGTCCCATGTATAATTGGTCCAATTTCTTGGAAGGTCGAGAAGTACGAATATTCTTAGTAGAGAGAAGTACAGCATCACCAATCTGATATGAAGGACTTGGTCGTCTTCTAAGATCATACAAAAAATTATGGCTTTGGAGAGAATTGTTGAGGTTAGTTTTCAGTTGTTCGAATAACTTTTCCATTTCTGAAATTTGGTGAGTAACGGTGGGGTTTCTTTGTAGTGACGGAATGGATGGGAAGGAAGAAGGATGGAACCCGTAATTGGAGTAGAAGGGGGTCATCTTTGTGCTGGAATGGAGAGTATTATTATACGAAAATTCAGCAAGGGCCAGGAAGGAAGACCAGTCATCCTGAAGATGAGAACAGTAGCTCCATAGGAACTGTTCTAAACATTGATTGACACGCTCAGCTTGTCCATTTGACTGAGGGTGATATGCTGAGGAGAATTTGGGTGATATCTGAAGAGTTGAGCAGAGTTCTCTCCAAAAATGAGAAGTAAATTGAGTTCCTCTGTCAGAGATAATTTCGGTAGGTAATCCGTGTAATTTGAAGATGTTATTAATAAATAGTGAGGATAATTCTTTGGAAGAGGGTAGTTTATTTGTCGGAATGAAATGAGCCATTTTTGTAAATCTATCTAGAACAACCAGGATAGTGGTAAATTTATCGGATGGAGGCAGTTCGACTATGAAGTCCATGGATATGGAACTCCATGGAGTATTGGGTGTAGGTAGATTCATTAATAACCCAAAGGGTTGTTGGTGACTTGGTTTATTCTTTTGGCATGTCGGACAGGAAGATACATAATCCTTGATGGTTTTTCCTTGTTTAGGCCACCAAAATTGTCTTTTTAATAACTCATTTGTTTTCTTTACTCCAGGATGTCCTTTTGTAGGAGAATCATGGAACATATGGAGAATGTCTACTCGTAAAGAAGGAGGTATATAAAGTTTGATATCTTTGAAAGTCCTTCTTCCTGTTGTAAATCAGATAGGTCATCCTTGGTTGCTTCATTTTTTGTGAAGGTTTTGAGTTGATTGATGAAGGTAGAAGAAAGGACACCAATAAATAGTGAGGGTGGTAGAATGTCTGAAGAGGTAAGATTTTCTGGTTTGACTCCTGGGATTCGGGATAAGGAATCAGCCTTTTTATTACGAGATCCAGGTCGATATACAATCTGGAAATTGAACCTATCGAAGAATAGACTCCAAGGAACCTGTCTGGCGGTGAGTGTTCTGCTCTTGTGAAGGAATTCGAGATTTCTATGATCAGTGTAGACAACGATAGGTACCTCTGTTCCTTCTAATAAATGCCTCCAATTTTCAAAAGCTGACTTTATAGCGAGTAACTCTTTTTCCCCTATAGGATAGTTGACTTCCGCAGAGGTCAATGTACGGGAGAAAAAGGCGACAGGATGAAGGACTGATTGGGGAGTGTTCTGTTGAGATAGAACAGCACCAAGAGTGAAATCAGAGGCATCAACTTCGAGAACGTAGGGCAAAGAAGGATTGGGCATCTTGAGGATGGGAGAGGAAGTGAACTTTGTTTTTAAAACTTCAAAAGCCTCTTGAGCTTGGGGGTTCCAGACAAAAGAAGTATTTTTCTTGGTGAGCAGAGTAAGAGGTTGGACTATAGAAGAAAAGTTTTTAATAAACTTTCTATAAAAATTGGCAAATCCAAGAAAACTTTGAACTTCTTTCACATTTGAAGGTATGGGCCAATTGAGTATACATTGAATCTTGGAAGCGTCCATATGTACTTGTTGGGGGGTAATGACGTATCCGAGGAATGAGATTTTTGTCACCTCGAAAATACATTTTTCTGGTTTGGCGTACAAACTATGAGTCCGTAACCTTGACAACACCCATCGTACATGTTTCCGATGTTCTTCTAGATTGTCTGAATAGATTAAAATGTCATCAAGGTATATAATGACACACACATCTAGAAGATCCCGGAATATGTCATTTATGAAGTGCTGGAATGTAGCAGGGCCGTTGCACAATCCGAATGGCATAACTAAATATTCAAATAACCCGTATCGGGTGCGAAAAGCAGTTTTCCATTCGTGATCTTTCTTTATCCTTATAAGATTGTATGCTCCTCTAAGATCAATCTTGGTGTAGATGGTTGCGGTACGTAATCGTTCAAGAAGTTCAGGGATTAGCGGTAGAGGATAACATTTTTTACAGTGATTTTATTAAGTTGTCTGTAGTCAATAATGGGTCTGATGGTTTTGCCTTTATTTGTGACAAAGAACATCCCAGAGGCTGCAGGAGAGGTTGACGGACGGATAAATCCTTTGCGTAGATTTTCATCCAAATACTCCTTGAGGGTGACTAATTCTTTATCAGACAGAGGATAGATATGCCCGAATGGAATGGGAGCCCCAGGAATCAGATCGATAGGGCAATCATATATCCTGTGTGGTGGTAAAGTTTCGGCTTCTTTTTTACAGAAGACTTCCTTAAAATCAGAATAGCATGGAGGAATGAGTTGTTCTTCTGTAATTTGTAGAAGTGGAGTATGGAGGAAACAGGTCTTTTGACAGTAATGGGAATCGAGCTGAAATTTCAACATTTTCCCAGTTGATAGTAGGGTTATGTAAATGCAACCAATTCATTCCAAGGATTACAGGGTATAACGGTGAAGAGATGACATCAAATTTATTGTATTCTATGTGATGATGATTTACTGTCATCTTTAGAGGAATCGTTTCGAAGGTAGTGGGTCCTGAGGATAACATGGATCCATCAACAAGTCGGATAGATACAGGGGAAATCTTCTTTATTAGAGGTATATTCTTTTCCTTCACGAGGTCTTGATCTATGAAGAGACCAGCAGCCCCGGAGTCCAGAATGGCCTCAGTATGTATCCTTCCTTTGTCCCACTGTAAGAGGAGAGAGAGGGAAAGATGAGGAAGAGATTTCTGGGGTATGTAGAGAAGGTTTCTGTAAGAGAGGTGCTTATCACTCTTGTTTCTGGAGAGAATAGGACAATTTTCCACAGAATGTTCAGGGGAAGCACAGTACATGCAGAGGTTTAATGTTCTCCTCCTTATCTTTTCATCCTGTGAAAGGGGACCACGAATAACTCCCAGCTCCATAGGTTCAGGCGGGGAAGTCTTGTCGGTTTGTTTCACAGGGGTTATAGCTCTCTTCCAAGGATTGTTAGTAGAGGACCGTTCAGCTTTCCTCTCTCTAATACGTCTGTCGATGTTGATGGACAATTGCATTGTGGCGTCTAGAGTAGGAGGAAGAACAGTCCTGGCTAATTCATCCTTTACAGCTTCAGATAGTCCGAGACGGAATTGATTCCTTAAGGAAATATCGTTCCATTCAGTGTCTATGGCCCATCTCTTAAATTCAGCAATATAATCCTCAACAGGACGTTTCCCTTGAGACAAGGAGCGGATGGTCATATCTGCTGTGGCTTGTTTGTTTTGATCCTCATATAAAAGAGACATTTCGGTGAGGAACTGGTCTAATGAATCGATGATAGGGTCATCTCTTTCCAAAAAAGTATGAGCCCAGGACATAGGTTCACCTCTTAAAAATGAGATAATTGTACACACCTTTATCCTGTCTGTTGGATAAGATCTGGGTTTCAGGGAAAATAGAAGGGTGCAGGAATTTATAAACTCTCTGTATTTGGATCTGTCTCCAGAGAATTTTTCAGGGGTACACACAGAAGGTTCTGGATATTCCCTTGGGGGAGCAGAGAGGGGAGTGGTGAAACTTCTGCTTTGCAATTCAGTGGTGTATGAAAGTAGGCGGTCGTGTGCCACACTTAAATCCTGAACACTTTGAGTGAGATGATCCACTCTTTGAGTTAATGAAAGAATTTGGGATGCCATTTCTGCTGGTTCCATTTGGTAGGCTGAGTATTTTGTCAGGGTAGCTGTGACTTTAAGAATATTTGGAAACTCAACTGCAGAAATAAATGACAATCCACACAAGGTATATCATTTAAGCAATTCTTGTATTAAAGTTTAGCAGCAAAAAGAAGAAAAACTGACTGATATTGATTGCAGAGAAAAAATAAATGGTTTGAAGTAATATGGAAAAATATATGTAACTTGATTGAAGTATAAAGTAAAAAATATGATGGAACACTTGATTGAAGATATGGAAGGTACTTGCGATTAGGTGATAGAGAAAAATGCAGGATAACAGGGACGGTCCGTATTCAGAGGATTGGAGAAGTACACAATTCGATTCAGGAAGCCAAAGGTCAGGATTGGAGAAATCAGAATGGTCGAGGATATCCGGGTCAGCAACAGGTAATCAAAAAATGAAAGTAGCAAGATACTCTAAGGTAGCTTGGAGCTAAGGAGTCAGGAACAACAGCTGCTAGAGACAATACTCAGCGATTTGTGTCTGTTGCAGACTGTTATTTATAGTCACAGGAAGATTGCGTCATTGAAAGGGGTGTGACCTAATTATGGGGGCGTGGCCTAATGACGCAATCGCAAGTAAAAAAAAACAAAAGTAAAAATGAAAGCCTGACATCCAGGGAGCTTACATATCTCTTAAATCAATGTTTGTCATCGTTAAGGTGGAACTCTGGATGAATTAAAGGCTGCAGTTTATAATCTAACCCAAGCCTGTAGAAAGAGGCACCAGATTAAAGTATGAGACAGCCTGCTGTATTTGTCAGTAATACTCTACAGGTAGGTATTAATCATGCAGCCATATGAATGTATAACACAGAAGGAGACCTGACTGATCTTATCACCGAAATGCCTACGAATACAGTGGAACAATGTACATGTTTGCCTGAATCACATGAAATACATTCAGATAGGGCTGTATTGAAATTGTAGCCATAAACTCCCCATTATATCTTCTGGCATGTTAGCTGCAAACCACTATCATATTTAATAAATGTTTATAGCACAAAATAATTGTAGAAATGTGCAGCTGTCAATGGATATCTAGACTGGATGTCCCCTTTGGGCAGACCTCCAGTCCAGATAATTCTGGAGAGGTCTGCATTTCTACAATCATTTTGTGGTTATTTAACTTGCTGCCATTAGGTAGATTGGTATCCTTGAACAGCCTTTAGGAAATAATGGGGAGTTTGAGGCTACCACTTCAGTTTGATTGAAATGATTTAAGATAACCAAATTTCGGGCAGGTTTGAGGTCATTTAAATGATGCCCGAATGGCCCAAATTAAATGGTCTTTTGAGTCATTGAAATGATCCAAATTAGTGAGAAATTCAGAGCTTCAATTTTATTAAAGGAAATCAGAACTCTCTGAATAGTGACATTATTGGAAGAGCATCTAGTGTAATTAGTCCATTCTCCAAAACATGAAAGTGACAGCCTCATGGACGGTCTTACTGTGGCAAATTTACATTGTTCTGATAGCCTTGGATGCCAGTATGTCATGTATGCTAAGAAATTAAAGAGATGCTTGTTACACAACAATGAATATGCTGAGATTATAATAGCTCACTACGCAGTTCTGTCAGTATGAGTTTTAGAAACAGTTATTTAGCTTTATTTAGATGCCGTGGCCAAGCACTTGCCAATGTTTAGAATTTCCTGTTGTGGAAAGACCTTTGAATTGTTATTTTATTGTATTTCTTTTATTCTAATACTGTCCTTTAGATAAGCTTTTGTTTTACTAACTAACTTTTAACAACTAGTTGTTAAAACAAAAGCTTATATAAAGGACAAAATTATTGCACTACCGCCCACCAGCTGTTAAAGATAATTTGAAACACGTCCTGTGGGTTATAGCTGTGTTTCTTTATAGTGCAATATCCTAACTGTTCAATAGACCTGGCCAGGCGAACAGACCCAGTGGGTAAGGGATCCTTGCCTTTATTTCTGTCTTATTTTATTCTATTTTCTTGTTTTTGTCCATTTGTGGCTTTTTATATATATTTTTTTTATAATACCATACATCTTATTTATGTACATTTATCTCCATGTGATCACTCATTGATTTTGTGACTGGATTTTGTTGTCATATACTTTATATTTATATTTTATATATCTATTTATTTGTAATAAATTTCTATATTTCTATATTTCCTTGTCTTTGTAGTCTATTACATTATATTGCCCTTGTATATATATAGCGCTGTCTCACGTCTACACAAAGGACAGTATTAGTTTACTAGGAAAGTTGAAAGGTGTCACTTGGTGTAAAGATTACACCCTAGTCACCTGTGATGTAGCATCATCATACACGTGTATTAAACACGATAAGGGATGTGAGGCAGTTCAATTTTTTCTTGACAAATCTACTAAATTCCCAGATCTACAGAGGACTTTTATATTGAATGGTATTAAGTGGCTCTTAACAACAATTTTTTTTTTTGGGTATCAAAATAATTTTTTTCTACAATTGCAAGGGACAGCCATGGGCACCAAATTTGCCCCAGTTATGCAAACCTGTATATGGCATTCTGGGAAGCTTGTTTCATTTATGGGTTGCATGATTGGGCTGCAAATTTGGTGTCCTATACACATTATATAGATGACATATTTTTTATTTGGAAGGGTGACGAGGGTTCATTAACATCTTTCCTTAATTTTCTTAATACTAACAACTGGAATATTAAATTGACTTTTGAGTACAGTAAACATAAAGTTACGTTTCTAGATTCTTTAATCTTTTCTTTCTTTTTCCCTTCTTTTGTATCTACCGAGCAAGGGGGGGGGGGGGGGGAGGAGTTATTAGTCTTTTTCGGTTACACACTTCCTATGGGAAGGTTATCTTCTTTAAATTTCTTTTGGGGTTTTCTTCTCTTTTTCTTTTCTTTTCCTTCCCTCTCTGTTCGGGTTTACCTTCTTTTCCTCTCTTTTATATATATATCCCTGTATTTTTCTTTTTCTTTTCCCTTCCTTTCCTTCTTCCTTCTCCTCATTTATTCATTCCTATTCCTTATTTTTAATTTCCCTTCTCTATTATTATTTATATTCTTCTTTCATCTTATTTTTTACAAAGATTTTTAATTCTCCTTTATTTTGACCAATTCCTTCTCTATTATTATTATTATAAGTGTGTGTGCTGCTTTTCTCTAAGTGGTTTTTTAAAATGCGTAAGGTTCCCCACTCTTTTTTTTTTTTACCCCTTATGTGTCTTATTCTATCCTCTCTTGTGAAAAAGGAAGAAAAAAGACCTTTATGTGTTGATTTACTCTTTATATATATTATTACCTAGTGAACTTTTCAACGTGTTATCCTCCTTTATATCTCTCTTTTTTTCTCCTCCCATAGGTGTAAGATTCCTCATTGTGCCTATTAATTTAACCTATCAATGTCCTTTTTTATTTATATTTTTTTTCTTTCCCTTTTCCCATTTCCCTTTTCCTTCTCTTTCCCTCTTCCCTTCTCTGCCTAGTGAACTTTTAAACATTTTATCATCTTTTATATCTCCCTCTGATCTCTTAAGTGTAAAGTTTTACTTTGTGCATATAAATATTTTTTTGTGAGTATAATTCCTATTATCCATCAAGTTGAAAGGTTTCTTCAAACAGAAAGCACTATTGTATCTGTTTATTTTTTGGGAACTAAATTGAGATCTTCAATCAAAATCCAAAAGAAATTTGCCTGTTGTTTATCATAAGTATTTTTTATTATTATTATTTTCACAAAATAATTTCTTTGAACTAAAAAATATGTATATTTACATTTGGTATATATATTTCTAGATAATTTTTTTCACTTAAATCTCCTTCAAATGGGAATACACTGTTCACTCATTAAAACCACTTAATTTATTAAAATCTCAAAGGAGTACAGCATGCCTATACAAGATGGCACTGTATCATCATGAGTCCTGGAGGAGTTACATTTTAGCTCTTACCAAGTATATTTTGGCCCCTGAAAGCAAGCCTGCAGCTTTTAAAAGGTCCCCAGTAGCACACAATATCTAGATGCATAATCTGTAGGGACGTGCAATGTGACCGTACGAAGTCACCAGTTTGCAAGACAAGATCTGAGAAGGTTCATAGAACGTCAGTACATTGTCTGCCACAAAATCCGGTTAATGACCATCTTGGCGCTGTGAGATCATAAAAATAATAATAATATTAATACAAATATTTAAAGGCAATGCAAATTTTCAAACCCCAATACTAACCCTTAATAGTAATCATGAGCCCTGATACTAACCCCTAATAACCTGAACCATAAAACTATCCCTAACCCTGACCCTAATACTAACCCCAAACCCCAATACTAACCCTTAATAGTAACTATGAGCCCTGATACTAACCCCTAATATTAACCCTGAGCAGTAATATGAACCATAAAACTAATCCTGACCCCAATACTAACCCCAAACCCCAATACTAAGCCATAATATTAACCCCTAATAGTAACCATGAACCCAGATACTATGATACTAACCCCTAATAACCTGAACTCTTATACGAATCCCTAATATTAACCATGAGCCCTAATACTAATCCTAGCCCTTCTAATTAGAGTTGAGCAGACACCTGGATGTTCGGGTCCGGCGGGTTCGGCCGAACTTCGAAAAAAAGTCTGGGTCCAGACTCGAACTTGACCCTGAACCCCATTTAAGTCCCGAACTGGGTACCCAAACTTTTGTCCACTAAAATTCATCTAAAAAAGTCCTGGAAAGGGCTAGAGGGATGCAAAAGGAAGTAAAATGGGGATAAGAGTAGGATAAGTGCCCTGCAAACAAATGTGGATAGGGAAATAACTTAAAATAACATAAAATACATAAAAATTAAAAATACAGCTGAGCCATAAAATAGCACTAGATGGAATCTTTGATTTTAGCTTTGGAAGAACATAAATCAAAATCTAAAGCATGGCTGCCAGGAGGATCAACATAATTATCCATTTGAGAGATGGTTGGAGTGCAGGGTATCCTCTTTCAGTTTATACTAAGTGACCCACAGGTTGAGGAGGCGGTGACCATGGCTGTGTAGGTGGAAGTGGTGTGAATTTTCTCAACTTTTTTTTATCATATATCTTCCTTTTCTATTTGTGTACTTTATACATTTCAGATTTACCTTGCAGTGTAAAAAAGCCCCAGTTTTTTTGTGTGCAATTGTATTACTTTATGTTATGTCTGCCCCTCTTTTTTGTGTGTCTGAATCTCTTGATTTAAAGTGTAATATTTGACTTCTTGTATGTTCTAGTTTCTTTCTATTTTTGCATGCTCTCAATGAGGTCCCAAAAGCATTTCCTTATCCCCTTTTATTCTTAATCTATATTCTGTGTACTCTTATTTCTTTCTGTTGTTGGTGTTTCTTTTATTACAGAATTCCAATCCCAATATGTAAGCTCTAGAGTTTTTAGCTTCTGTTGTTCCTGGTTAGCATAGACAGGTCCGGGAATATTGAGATATGTTGGAATTTATCATTAGTCGTTTTTGAGTATCTTACACTTTGTGTAAATAAATCTTTCACGTTGCAGTTCATAAACCTGACTCTCACTCCAGATCATTAAGAAATATTGCAAAAGGGACTTTCTTTCTCACCAACTCGGCCAGTGGATAAATTCCAGGTCCGGAAAGACCTGCATCTATTTGCTAGACGTTTGATATCCAGGAAATAATTTTCTCACAAGCCTTATCTTAAGAGATCAACCTTTTGTAGATACATTGGCTGATTTGGTGAGAGAGTTGGTCCCAGTAGTGCTGTCAGAATCTGTGGGATTTTCAAACTTTAAACCTAAATCCTAATGGATGCCTCTATTATTGATGGTCCCTAGTGTAAATTGATTCCCTGTTTGTTATATCTCGGGTGGAGGGCAATTAACCCCTTCGTGACGCATGTTGCTTGTGTCCCAAACGACGCAAGCACCAAAACGTCACAATTTGTTCCTGGCCACCGATCACAAGGTGATCGGTAGCCAGGAACACTCTGGCAGAGACCCGATCAGGGTCTTAATAGACCCTGTGGGTCCCTGCCATAAAATCGCGAGACCTCCGGACGTCACGTGTGACGTCACGGAGGCGTGCCCGAACCCGGAAGTTCGGGCACAGTGCGCTTTAGCAAAATGTAGCCGGTGCTCGCTTTGAGCACCGGCTACATTTTCCCTGTCAGACTGAGTCCACTCAGAAAACAGAAAACAGAAAAAAGGCACTTAAAGTCAGGACGGCATAGTACGTCCTAACGTCACGAAGGGGTTAAGGATTTAAACAACATAAGACTCTTAATGAACATCAAAAAAGATAAAGGGGGTAACGTGGTGGTGACGAATGAGGGCTTGTATGTTTTTGAAATCCGGAGACAATTGAGAGACAGGGATAAATATGAGGTATTGAACTCGAATCCCACAAATACTATTATCAATAAGCTTATGTTGAAGTTAAATTTAGCCTATCCATCTGGCCTTCTCAATATGGAAGAACACAAAGCCCTCATGAGTAGCCACCCCGTTACTCCCACCTTCTATATATTACCAAAACTTCATAAAAGTATGACCCATCCCCCAGGCTGCCCAATTCTGGCAGGAATTGGTGGGCCCCTTGAAAATGTCAGTTGATTTGTTGAATACATTCTCCGTCCTTTATTGGTAACCTTGCCCTCCTATGTTAAGGACACTACGGATGTCTTTTGTAGACTTGAGGGCTTGGTCATTACAGAGTCCACCCTTTTGGTAACAATCGATGTTTAGAGCCTGTATTCATCTATCCCTCATAAAGTGGTTATAAAGGCCTCAGAGCATTTTCTCAGGAGCAGAGGCTCTAAATATGACAAGAATACTGACTTTGTTCTGAATCTATTGGGAAAGATTCTGACCAATAATTGTTTCACTTTTGACAAATGTTATTTCCTGCATAAGAGGGGAACGGCTATGGGGGCCAGGTATGTGCCCACATATGCCTGTCTGCATCTGGGAGCCTGGGAACAGCAGGTGGTCTTTGACCATTTGGCGGATTCTTTTGGAGCACATGTGGCTCTTTGGATCGGATACATTGACGACATTTTGAAGATGTGGGAGGGAACTGTGACTCAGTTAGAGGAGTTTATGAGATTAATCAATGTAAATGACCGTAATTTCAGATTTACGTATGAACACAGTAGGTCTGAGGTGGCATTCCTGATTTACGGAGTAGGAGATGGCCTAGAAACTGATGTTTAACGTAAGGAGAGAGCAACGAATTCACTTTTGAAAGCAGAAATTCATCATCCTTGGTCCCTTATTCAATGCATACCAGTTGGACAGTTTCTTTCCATTAGAAGGAACTGCGCAACGGAGGACCGTTTTAGGACCCAAGCTGATGAACTTAGGCTACGATTTAAAGAGAGAGGGTATAGTAAAGTGAGTATCGCTAAAGGATATTATAGAGCTCAGGAGAGTATAAGGGATCAACTTTTCTTTGGGAAGACGTTACAGTCTGACACTAAAGACGTGGTTATATTTATCTCCACATACAACGAGGAGTGGAAGGATGCCAGAAACATTTTGGAGAAACATTGGAGGATTCTCCAATTTGACACAGGGGTAGCTCAATTTTTAGGAGATCATCCTCAACTTGCAGCTAGGAGGGACCCAAACCTTAGAGATCTTTTGGTTCACAGCCATTTTGAGAGGTCACGTGAAGAAGATAATTGCTTATTACAGGACGGAAATAAGGATGGATGTTATCCATGTCAATGCTGCAAGGCTTGCAGTACCATCTGTAAAGTCAATAAGTGTCAGAATACAAAGGGAGAAACATTTTATGTAAAGGGACACATCACATGTAACACCATGGGGGTGATATATGCCCTTCAATGCCCCTGTGACAAATACTATGTAAGACCAACCATATATCGAAGGATAGAATTTTGGAACATCTGTGGGATTTTAGAAATTAAAATGAAGATAGCCCTTTAGCTTTACAGTTCGCAGAAAGTCATGAGAACAGAGTATCAGATTTAAGAGCCTGGGTAGTGGAGAAAGTAAAAATGGGCTTTAGAGGCGGTGGTGTAAATAGGAAATCATTACAAACAAAATGTAGGGGGATAGTGAACTTACAAGCTCTGACTCCGGTTGGATTAAATGTGGAAATAAAATATGGATGTTTCTTACCTACATAATTTAAATAAATTAATTAATGCAACTGAATCTCAATATGATCACTTTTCAATATGAGGATTAATTGAAAGATGGACTATCCGGTGCCATTTAGTTCAGTCTTGTGATCTTCTCCTATTGGTCCATAATGTATTAATAGCCATCTATGTCAGTTTCTCTCCTCCCAATGAAATGCCCCTTATGTAATCCCCTGTGGCACTGTATTTGAATGAGAGTGTGTCTCCAGTTGCTTTGTGAGACTCTCTCTTTATGTATTTATTCATTTATTTACATATTCACTTATTTAATTTTTTTTTAAATATTTTTTTGAGTTAAATTCATTAAAATGTCCAAATGAATATTAGGTTGTGTATTATATACTATTGATTATTTTTGTTGGTTTATTTTTATGTTTGTGATCCTGCCCGGTCTAGGGGTTTAATGTAGCACTGTTTAATTAGTTTAGGTGTTGTGTTAATTTGTTTAACTGAATATTTCTGCCTATCCGGTTCAAGAGCATAAAAAGCATGACTTGTGGACATGTTAGAAGTAAACCCAGAGGTTATCTCATCCTGTTGGTGACCAGAAAGCTAGGCGTGGTGTTGATATTTCCTCCAGCTATTTGACGACATGCTTTAGCCATCTCAACGACCTGCGGGTTGCAGGTGGTTGATTTTACATTGTATATATATATATATATATATATATATATATATATATATATATATACATAAAAATGTATTTATACTTTGTTGGATACTTGATAACTGTCTTATAGCCCTGGACTGATTTTTTTTCTCATTGGTACCACTGATGGGCGGGTTGTAATTTTTTACACACCCATCGGATTAGTACTTTTTTATCCTGATGGATTTATGTCATTTTATTTACACCGCTACTGTGTTAGTTTATTGTGTTATTAGGGCGTTTACGGTGTTTTAGTGGTGCTCACTCTATGGTCTCCCTTTGATGGGACTATTAATACATTTTAATATACTATTTTTATATATATATATATATTTTGTGTGCTGACCTTATTTTACGGTTCTTTTGAGAGCCTGGTTAACTGTATTAACCTCTACCACTTCTGCTGGAAGGCTATTCCATACATCCACTAACCTCTCAGTAAAGTAATCCTTTCTTTAGTCCCTGGCCTTATCTTATATCTAGGATAGCCTTATACCTATCCAATGCATGCTTAAACTACTTCACTATATTAACCTCTACCACTTCTACTGGAAGACTATTCCATACATCCACTACCCTCTCAGTAAAGTAATACTTTAATTAGCCCCTGACCATATCTTATATCTAGGATAGCCTTATACTTAGCCCACACATGCTTAAACTCATTCACTATATTAACCGCTAGCACTTCTGTTGGAAGGCTATTCCATACATCCACTACCCTCTCAGTAAAGCAATACTTTCATTAGTCCCTGGCCTTACCATATCTAGCATAACCTTATGCCTATCCCATGCATACTTCACTGTATTAACCTCTACCACTTCTACTGGAAGACTATTCCATGCATTCAGTACTCTCAGTAAAGTAATCCTTTCATTAGTACCTTGCCTTATCGTATACCTAGGATAGCCTTGTACCCATCTCAGGCATGATTAAACTCCTTCACTGTATTAAACTCTACCACTTGTGCTGGAAGGCTGTTCCATCCATCCACTACCCTCTCAGTAAAGTAATCCTTTCATTAGTTCCTGGCCTTCTCTTATATCTAAGATAATCTTATGCCTATCCCATGCATGCTTTTACTCCTTCACTGTATTAACCCAGGGGCGGATCCAAAGTCTGATCTCGGGAAGGGCACATGCCCTTCTGTCTTTTCCTCTCTCCCATGTCCGTCTGTCTTTTCCTCTCTCTCATGTCCTTCTGTCACGCTCCTCTCCCTTCCCATGACTGTTGCACTCCTCTCACTCCCCTGTCCATCTGTCTTTCCTCTCATTTCCAAGCTCTCTGTCTCTCCTCTCCCATCCCATGTCTGTCTCTCCTCTCCCATGTCTGTCTGTCTCTCCTCTCCCTTGTTCGTCTGTCTCTCCTCTGCCATCCCATGTCTGTCTGTCTTTCCACTATCATCCCATTTATGTCTCTCTCTTCTCCCTTCCCATTTATGTCTCTCTCCTTTCCCTTCCCATGTCTGTCTGTCTCCTCTCCCTTCCCATGTCTCTCTCAATTCTCTACCTCCTATGACTGTCTCTTTGTTCCTCTAACCATGTATGTGTCTCTCCTCTTCCCCATAGCTGTCTCTTTTCCTCCTCTCCCTCATCTGTGTTCTCTCCTCTATCCCCCGTCTGTGTTCTCTCCTCTCTCCCCGTCCCGTCAGTGTTCTCTCTTCTCCTCCCTTCAGTGTTTTCTCCTCTCTCTCCCCTATCAGTGTTCTCTCCTCTCTCCCCTCCCATCAGTGTTCTCTCCTCTCTTCCTGGTTTTGGTTTTGTGCTGCCCTAGGTAGACAGAATTTGGACACCCCCCTTACCCACGATGCACACCCACGACATGACCCATAACCCACGTTGCACACCAAGGACATGCCCTATCACCCCATTTACATGTCTCCATCACCCCGTTACATACACTTTGCCAATATTATTTGCCATTATTATTCCCCAGCCATTTTGCCCAGTAATATGCCAGTATCGTTTGCTATTAATATTCTCCAGCCAATTTGCCCAATAATATGCCAGCATTATTTGCCATTAATAAGTCACAGCCAATTTGCCAAATAATATGCCAGTATTTGCCATTTAATCTTCCCATGTCAATTTGCCCAATAATATGCCAGTATTATTTGCAATTTAATATTTCCCTGTTAATTTGCCCATTAATATGCCAGTGTTATTTGCCATTTAATATGCCCCAGCCAATTTGCCCAATAATATGCCAGTGGTGGCTAGTGGCAGGCAGCATGGTCTCTTCCATGCTGCCTGTTCAGCTTCCCGGCGGTTGTGCAGACAGGGGACGTGATCAGCGTGCGGATGACGTCACAGCACCGGTCACGTGACCTGTCGGCACTTCCCTGTCACACTGCACGGGAAGCTGAACAGGCAGCATGGAGATTTCTATATGTTGCCTGTTCAGCTCACCGTGCAGCCTGATCTCCTCTCACCTCCGTCTCTGCCGGCAAGTGTGTTTTTTTTGTGTGTGTGTGTTTTTTTTAAAGCAGCGGTGTCTGTTTTCCTCTTCTAGGGGGGGAGGGGGGGGGGGCAATGGCCCCTGGATCCACTACTGTATTAACCTCTACCACTTCTGCTTGAAAGCTATTTCATACATACACTACCAGGAGCCCCATTAGCTATGCCACACACAGGAGCTCCATTAGCTATGTCACACACAGGAGCCCCATTAGCTATGCCACACTGAGAGGAGACCTAAAATTATGTCACACACAGGGCTATTAAATATGCCACAGACCAGCTCTTTAATTATGCCACACATGGGAGCCCAATAAATATGCAATACACGGGAGCCCTGTGAGGTGACTGCAGGCCAGAAGGATATATATGATATCTAATAATACAATTAGTTGCATTTATACTTATTTGATTATGATTTGTTTTAATATCCAACTATTTTCATATGTAATAAAAAGGTTTTTGAAAAATTGCATTTTAATTTCTATAACACAACCATCTTTTCATTAAAACCATTAATGCAGGAATTTGAAAAATTTAGCGAGATATCAAACTATAAGCTGAACAAAACCAAATCACCCTCATTGGATTTCTCCCTGCCAATAACTGAGAGAGAAATCCTAATGCAGAATTATAATTTCATCTGGGCAAAACAAAATTTCAAAATATCTAGGAATTACAATAACCCGGGACGTACAGACGTTAATGCAGTTCAATGGAGCTTTTACAATCAACTAACCAACTAATAAAACATTGGAAAAACCTAATATTATCTTGGTGGGGAAGAATCCATGTAGGTAACTCATCCATTATCCCGAAGTGGAATTATTTGTCTATTATGCTCCCGCTAAACATCCCAGATGAATGGTTGGGGATGCAACATCTATATTCAAAAACAGAAGGTTGGAATGAGATAGAGAAAGAAGAAGCAGCAATTCATGACCTGTCCCTATTACTATGGGAAACTACAACTAAGAGTCACAACAAATTTAGTATGCAAAGAAACACTATCACCAATCAACTGATAAGGAGATGGCTTCAAGTAAAAAAAATCTTGGATCTGAACAATAAAATATACGATTTCTTCCGCATCAACCAAATAGAACAAAATATTAACCCCTTAGTGACAAGACATTTTCACCTTGACTTTCCCTTGGTGACAATGGCTGTTTTGACATTTCTGGCTTGTTTGTGTTTAGCTGCAATTTTATTCTTTCTCACATACAGTACCCACACAAATTATATGTTGTTTTTATCGTCATAAGAAGGGCTTTCATAAGATACCATTATGTTCATCATATCTTATAATTTACTACAAAAAAAAAACTAAAATATGATGAAATTTTTTTAAAAACCTACTTTTTCTAACTTTGACCTAAAATATAATTTACACAAATAATTGTGTAAATTACACAAAAACATTGTTTTTTTCCTATATTGACCATTTGACCCCAACCCGAACCCAAAATTTAACCCTAACACTAAATTTAACCCCAACTCTAATCCTTATTATATCCCTTAATATGTTTTAATTTTAATTTAATTTTTTTTTTTGTAAATCAGTGTTTTTATTAGATATTTTCAAAAAGATGAAACGGGAAAGGGATACATAATTGAGAAATGGAGATGGGGGAGAGGGGATACAGAATCAATAAATAATTAGGGGATGGGTAAGGTAAAATAATAAAATACATTTACTCTTTTCAATCCGGTCGCAGCCGGTACACTAATACAATATTTCACTTCTCTATAAAACAGTTTGATAGCATTTTATTAAAAATACATTTGTTAACCAGGCATCTATATGCTTACTCTCAGGATTGCCAATGGGGGGCTCCTCGTTCAAGAGGAGAGATTAATATGAGGTGGGTAAATATCGCTATAGATATTAATTTTTCAATTTCCAATACGTTCCATACAATAACAAAAAATCTATTTAGGGTCGGACTTCTATGTTGGCTATTGTTTCCCTTCTATCCTTAGTCCCGTCGGACCCATACCTTTCCAGAACCAAGGTTATATTTCTCACTAGGATCGGGGTTGTGTGTTAGGTGTGTCTGTGTTTTTCCTATTCTCTGGTTTCTGTCTTACTTCGTCCAAGAATTCCAACCAATAATACCATGTTAGTCTACGCGTTTCGGCCTGGGGCTCTGATCGGTTGATCAGGTCTTCTAGGGCCCGTACAGCCTCTACTCTCTCAACCCACTCACGAAAGGAGGGAGATGATGTCTCACCCCAGTGTAGAGGTATCAATGCTTTCGCTTCATTTAGCAAATGTGGGATTATAGATTTCTTGTAAATTGCTGTTGGCAAGGATGTATGATGCAGCAAACATGATGCCGGTTGCAAGGGGGGTGTATGGTCTGTGAATCGGTGTAAGGTGTCATGCACTGACTTCCAGTAAGGGGCTATTCCTGGGCATTCCCACCATATGTGTAGTATGGAGCCAGGGGATTCCCCACATCTCCAACATACATCTGGAACCTCGGGGAACATTGCATGCAATTTCTCCGGGGTGCGGTACCATCTCGTGAGAAATTTATAGTTCATTACTTGAGTTTTTGTGCTAAGTGAGGTTTTATGCGTTAGGGCAAATATTTTGTGCCACTGAGGTCTTGTCAAGATTATCTGAAGCTCTTGCTCCCATTTCCCAACAAAAGTTGGTAGGGGGGAATTCCCCGTTTCCATTAGCATCTGATAGATCAGAGAGACTCCATGGGATGGCATCCTCTCCAAGCCATGTAGCTCTTCATATGGGGTTTCAGGTCGCATGAGATTATGTTTTTGGGGTAATTTAGATAGGAAACCTTTTAGTTGTAGATATTTGAGTGCGGTTGTGGGTGTAATCTGGGCTCCGAGTAAAAGATCAGGTAAGGGTCTGATGGTGCCAGAGGCAACATATGATTTGAGTAATGGGGTGTCTGTGTCTGAAGTTCCAAGTAAGTCACCAGTCGTCTGTCCGGAGGGGAAGTCAGGGTTGTTGCGTAGTGGTGTCATAGGCGAGGGGTATGTCGTTAGTTGATGGGATCTGTATATTCGGTGGACTACTGCCATTGTTGCCGATACCAGGGGGTGATTTTTGACCACTCTCCTGTCTGTTTGCAGCATGGCCCATAGGGAATGGTTAAGAGGGAAGTGAGTGGAGTGTGCTTCTAGGTCTACCCATTGTTTGTGTATAGGGTGGTGGGTCCATTCAAGAGTTCTAACCAGATGGCATGCCCAGTAATAGGTCAGTATACATGGCAGACCAAGTCCACCAGCCGATTTAGCTTTTTGTAATAATGCAGCTGCCAATCTAGGTGGTTTTGAAGTCCAGATATATTTTTTTTAAACATTGTGCGTATTGATGCAAAAAATGCACGGGGGATCTTTATGGGTATCGTCTGGAGTAGATATAGGACACGTGGAAGGGCGTTCATTTTAATAGTGTTTACTCTGCCCGTCCATGAGACGAGGAGGGACGACCACGTAGAAATATCCTTCTGTAATGTTGCAAGGATGGGAAGGAAATTATGTTGGTACAGTGTTGACGCATCATTGGAAAGCCAGATCCCTAAATATTTTAATTTACTTTGGCACCATTTAAAAGGAAATTATTTTGCTAATCTCTGAGCTTCTGCTTGGGGTATATTTACATTCAATATTTTAGATTTCGTGAAGTTAATTTTTAAGTTTGATAGTTGTCCGTAGTGTACAAAGTCTTGCATAAGAACTGGGAGAGAAATGGTTGGGTTTGTCAGGGCGAACAACATGTCGTCAGCGAATCCCATTACTTTATGGTGGGTCTTCCCTATCTGTAGGCCAGTAATATCCGAATTATTCCTTATTTTCTCTAGAAACGGCTCAAGAGATAGTATGAACAGGAGAGGTGAGAGAGGACATCCCTGCCTCGTCCCGTTTGTGATATAGAAAGAATCTGACAGAGCCCCATTTATTCGCACCCTTGCTGAGGGACGGGAATACAGGGCAGTCACCCAGGACTGGGTCCGAATCCTATATGTTTCAGGGTTTCCGTCATAAAAGTCCAGTCTAGTCTGTCAAATGCTTTTTCAGCGTCTGTCGAGATCATAATGGTTTTGATTTTCTTTTCGCGTGCTATATGTACAAGATTTATTGCTCTTATAGTG
Organism: Pelodytes ibericus; assembly: GCA_036172795.1. Classification (NCBI taxonomy): domain Eukaryota; kingdom Metazoa; phylum Chordata; class Amphibia; order Anura; family Pelodytidae; genus Pelodytes; species Pelodytes ibericus. Next base: position 188,059,371 of record CM069858.1, on the reverse strand, counting down.
CTGTCCCTGGATTCCCGTCCCGTGACAAAGCCCGTCTGGTCTGGGTGGATCAGTGTTGGGAGGATAGTATTTATTCGGGAAGCTATAATTTTCGCAAATATTTTTAAGTCTACGTTTAGGAGAGATATTGGCCGGTAGTTACTGCACCTTTCCATGTCTTTGCCTTCTTTAGGTATCACCGTTATAGTAGCATTTAGAGTATGTGGGTGGAATTCTGTCCCTTCCAATATGGAATTCAAAACAGTCAAAAGGTGTGGGGACAGTATTGTTGCAAATTTTTTATAGTAGGATAACGGGAGTCCATCTGGTCCTGGGGCCTTGTTAGGTTTTGAATTTTGGATTGCTAATGCTATTTCTGTGTCTGAAATTTCTCGCTCTAAGTGTGAAGCACTCTCTGGGGGTAGTTTAGTGGGCATGTGTTGTGTGAGGTATTCTCGAATTTTGTTTTGATGCGTCATGTTATTCGGTGAATTGTCATGTGTCGGGGATTGATTGTATAGGCAAGTATAATATGATATGAATTCCTTCGCTATATCTATTGGCATTTGTTGGATTTTGTCCTGTGGACCTCGTATCTTGGGGATATATGAATGAACTCGTTTTTTCCTCAAAGCCCTAGCCAGATATTTCCCAGGCTTATTACCATGTTCATGGTAAATAGATTTAAGTTTAATATATTTCCTATGGGCTTGTTTATTAAGAATCGTGGCCAGCTCCCCCCTCAAGGAGAGTAGCTGTCCATATTCCTTATTATCAAGGGTTTCTTTGTGTGACGTTTCCAGCTCTTTGATTTGCTCATATAGACTAGATATTCGGGCTGTGTGGGCCTTCTTCCTTTCCGCCCCCATTTCAATGAGTTGGCCTCGGATCGTACACTTGTGTGCTTCCCATATAGTGGGCATTGGGATTTCAGGGGTCAGATTTTCAGTGAAAAAATTTGTTAGCGACTTCTCAATGTCTGAGGTGGCGTTAGGATCACTTAAAATAGATTCGTTCAAGCTCCACGTTCGTTGTGTTGGCCTGGATAGTTCAGAGGTAAGGGTAACAGTGAGCGGTGCATGGTCAGACCATGTGATTTGACCATACTCCGAACACTGCAGTAGTGGTAAGTGGTAATGTGTAATAAATATATAGTCTATTCTAGAATAACGATTGTGTGGGGCTGAATAAAAGCTATAGTCTATGTCAGTGGGATGCATCGCCCTCCAGCAGTCTACTAATTGTTCGTCCGTCAAAAGTTTAAGTATATTACGGGTCGTGTAAGGTGGTGTGTGTGTATGTCCAGCAGACGTATCTACTTTGGGGTTTAGGGCAATGTTCATGTCACCCCCTAGCACCAACATACCCTCCTGAAACGAGCGAAGTTTAAAAAGTGTTTTAGACAGCCATTTGTGCTGTTTGACATTAGGGAGATACAAGTTGGCAAATGTATATATTTTACCTGCCAGACATCCCTTGACAAACAGGTATCTACCTCCTTCATCTGCCATCTGTGTGATGTCTGTCAGTGGGAAGTATTGGGAAAATAATATTGCTACCCCTTTAGACTTAGAGTGTGGGTTATTACTGAAGAACCCGAGGGGGAAGGCCCGGTTTGTTAGATTAGGAGGGTCAGATGCTCTGAAATGTGTTTCTTGGAGAAACGCTACCGTAGTATGTTTAGAAATCAAGTCTCTAAATAATCTGGTTCACTTTTCGGGGACATTAAGCCCTTTGACATTATATGATATAATCTTTAAGTCTGCTGTGCAGTAAGCCATTTTACTAGCAGAGAAGGGGATCACAGGGGATCTTTCTTCAAACCGGGAAAATATATGTCGGATAAAAAATAAAAATAAGAGAAAAAAAAAAGAAAAAAGTGTGGGGGGGGGGGGGATTGGGGGAATAACCAATTTAAGAAATTTACCTGAGGCGACAACCAGGAAGAGGACTTCAGTCTGACCTATTACTTCAAGGTTCAGACTTGGGTTCCCCTCTGGTTATAAAACTGACGCCTATAGTATAGGGGGTCTTATGGTTGCCGGCAATAGTGCCTAGCTATGGGGGTCTGGATTGAGGATAAAACTTTCTCTCAACACAAACTTTCTGTAGTAACACAGTAATATCCTAAACACAGAATATACTGTTTCATTTTGTATACGGAGGATAAACCAACCAGTCTAGCTCTTATATAGTTAATCTATATATTTCTCCTATCCAAGAGATTGTATAACTATAAACATTCCTGGGGGGGGGAGGGGGATTCCCCATTGCATTAGCAAATTTAGGAAACTTAACTGTGTAGATGAGGATGGACATTATCCCAGAACTCAAGGCTATCTAATATACACTCCCATCCGCGTGAAGTCTAGTGGGTTCAATGATGGGCGAATCCCTCTCATCGTTGTACCTGTGTTACTTATATTTCGGTTATTTGGCAACTTTATCTCGGTGGGGTGGGGGTATTTCAGGTGGAGGAGACCAGACTTCTGGTTGTTGTTGAGTAGAACACTTCGAGGTGTCTATTTTGTAGTTTTAGCTAACTAGGGCTGTAGATAACATATATTGCCATATCATAACCTCCATATATTGCTCACAAAAAAAAAACAGATTCCCCGCATCATATCTGAGGGCTCTTTGTTTGTTTGCTTGTTTTTTGTTTGTTTTTTTGAGGTGCAGGTTTTTTCTCAGCACCAGTCACCCTGTGTCAGGAAAACAGTTCACAGGTATTTCCTACAAATGATAATGGGAACAAACTGGACCCTCCCTGCTATTCAGGTATGCTGTTGTAGAGTGTGTTCGTTAGGGTCATATGAGTCTCTTAGGATAATGTATGTGGCATCCTCAAACGTACTTACTACCGGCAGGAGAGGCTATTCCTCTGCCGCCTGTATCGCTGGAGGGATTTCAGTCCCTGCTCGGTTCGTTCCTGCTGTTCGGGATGCTGATCTCCGTTGTCTCTGCCGGGTCGGTCTCATGCCTCTCTGCTGTACTCCTCTGGGTCGCCGAATATCCGGGAGACTCCTATCTTCTATATCCAGGGTCTGGAGTTGTAGCGCTGTGAGAAAGTCTGGGAGTTCCGAGTGATATCTTAGCGTAATCGTTCCTGAATTCGTGCGGACATTAAGGCTAAAGGGATGCCCCCAATAGTACTGGAGATTCCTGCTTTGAAGTTCCAAAGTCAGAGGTTTCAACGCCTTCCGCGTCTGGAGAGTAAGATCCAACAGATCTTGGTACAGGGAGATTGTGTGGCCTTCGTAGGTTATCGGGCCTGATCTTCTCGCCGTCCACATTATGAGCTCTTTCGTGGTGTAGTCCGCCACACAGCAGATCACATCTCGTGGAGGAGCTGTAGGGGGACCCGGGGGTCTCAGCGCCCTGTGTGCTCGGTCTATAATAATTAGTTCGTTCTCGGGTCGCCCAAGAATTTTGTTAAATAGCCCAGTGACCAACAGTGGTGTGTCTTCTGTGGTCTGTGAGGGGGCTTCAGGTAGGCCTCGGATTCGGATGTTATGTCTCCGGCCTCTATTGTCCAAATCCTCGAGTCTTCTGCGGTAGTCCGCCAAATACAGTGTGTGCTGGGAGACAATAGTGGCGACGTTAGCAACCTTTCTTGATTGTGCTATAGCTTCCTCCTCTTGTACCTTTACTCTGTGGTCTATTCGTGTCAGGTCTGACTTGAGGCCTAGCATTGCGTCTGCAACAGTCTGTTTTAGCTCCGTCAGTAAGTTGCTAAAATCGGCCTTCCATGGAGCTGATGTGAAAATTTGATCAAGCTCACCGCGATAAGTGTGTCCTGCCTGTTCTATTGCAGGCGATTCAGGTCGCTGGGGCTCCGAGTCCAAAGAGCTGGAAGGTGAGGCGCCATTTCTGTTTCCAGAGGCTGGGAGGATAAATCCGCCGGAGTGCGAAAATACTCTCGCAGGGTAGGGGATGCCGATGGCAACTTGTCCCCAAGTGGTTTAGGGTCAGGAATCGAGCGTTTGTTCCTGAACATTTCTATGGTTGGTATGCTCGTGGTCGCTTATTCTGCTGGGTTATGGCGGAGCTCCGTCTTCAAGCAGCCATTCACCACGACGGCAAGCCAATTTTTATTTAATTTTAACCCTATCCCTTATGCTAAAAATTATTTAATTTTAACCCTATAGGCTAATCTAACTATATAACCAGTTTTTAATTAATTAAATATTTATTTCAAATTTTTTCCATTGCTATGCTACTTAACTACCACTAGGGGCAGTCAAGTAGCATATTCAGAGTGACGGAAGTGAAGTTACTTTCACTTCCGAAGCTCAGACCGGCAGAGGGCATAGCCATATTGACGGAGCAACATGCTCCGTCAATATGGCTCCCACGATCGCTCCGTGGGCGATCGTGGGTGCCCCAGAGCAGAAATTTTGGTGCTGGCTATTGCCTCCACATCGAGGCAATAGACCAGCACTGTTAAAGCGGTTTTCGCGATCATTTCACCGCTTGATTCACCGCAGGACGTGCCAGGCACGTCCTTTGTCGTTAAGGGAGTTTCTCCCAGGACATGCCTGACACGTCCTTTGTCGCGAAGGGGTTAAAGAGATTTGTTTAACAGCCTGGAAAAACCAAGGGATAAAATATATTGATCACATGACAATAGATGGTACAATTAAACCTTTTTCACATTTAGTCCAAGAATTTAAATTAGGTAAAACTGAGATGTATAACTATCTGAATAAAAAGCTACTTGGCTAAATACTATCAATACACAGATTCAGAGCTATATAAAAAATGCAAAACAATTTTTTGTCAAGTCGAAACTAAAAAAATTCTCTCTAAAGCATAAGATCTAATCAAATTAAAAAGCAAACCACACGTATACCCCCAAAAAAATATATGGGAAAGAGAATTAAACTGTACAATAGATACAAACAATTGGTGCAAATCATTAATAAATGTTACTAAACAAATTCACTGCCTAACTCTGGTCAAAACACATTTCAAACTGATGAATAGGTGGTATTTGGTTCCGACAAGATTGGCCTCAATGTACAATTTAATTTCATCTAAATGCACATCTAGTGGGGATGCGAATTTATTGAAAACCTCTGGAAAAAAACTTTCGACCTAATAGAAATATTGACTGCATTGAAATTAAAAAGACTACCAGAAATCGCACTACTACACATGAACTGGCCTCCCTCTACAAACTCTCAGAAATATATTATAGCAAGCTGCTTTATAGCTACGAAAATAACCATCGCTCGAAACTGGAAGTCCTCCGGAACAATTTCTTGGCTCTCTGTTAAATATTAAATAATGCAACAAGCAAAAATGGAAAAATATCTCAGCTGGACATTCCTGAATTCTCCCAGACATTATTCTATTTGGAAGAATTGGTATGATTTTCTGACAACATATGAAGAGAGTTCCCCCTGTGCACTGACTAAACACACATCCATTAGTCTTAAAAATGCAAAATCATTGGGTACCCCCTCTCCTGCTCCCTCCCAGATATAACATCTTGCATACGTCAACTGTTTGTACTGTCCTGTCTTATGTATCTGTTTTTATGTTGTTGTAAGTACACCGGACCCACACAAATAAGCCTAATAATAATTACTAATAAGTTCGAACCAGACACTAAAAGGCAAAAGTGGTCTCCTCACACTTTTCTCTTTGGCCTCCCACACCGTCCAATCTCTAATGTAATTATATAAAATAGATTGTTGCAATCAAAACGGATAAAACAGACACAAGGATGACCCTTTGAACCAGCATACGATCCAAGTATGAAAATATGTGTAGGTGTCTGAATGTCAAAAAAAAAAAAAAGAGAAATTGCATTTCTAGGTTTTATTCCATTCCTCTGCACCCACATTGCACCTAAAGGACTTAAAAAGGGCTTGACAAACTTAACAGAGTTTAAGGAACCAGCAAAAAAATCTACACTACACTAAATCACACATAGTCACACTCACTCAGGTAGTCAGTCACATCCATACATACATAGATACACACTCACACACTAACAGAAACACTCAGCCAGAAGGAAAGGTGCTCAATGTTGAAAGTGGTCTCACAGACCACATTGTGCTGGAGGCATGGTCCTTTGTTCTTCTTCAAAGCACCGGATGCACTGTGGTTTAGCCATTTAATATGCCAGGATATTGCCCCTCAATATGCCAGGATTTAGCCACTCAATATGGCAGGATTTTACCACTCAATATACAAGGATGTAGCCACTTAATATGCCAGGATTTAGCCATTTAATATGCCAGGATTTTGCCCCTAAATATGCCAGGATTTTGCCACTCTATGCCAGGATTTAGCCACTTAATATGGCAGGATTTAGCCACTTAATATGCCAGGATTTAGCCACTTAATATGCCAGGATTTAGCCCCTCAATATGGCAGGATTTTGCCCCTCCATATGCCAGGATTTTGCCACTCTATGCCAGGATTTTGCCATTCAATATGCAAGGATTTTGCCCCTCAATATTCCAGGATTTTGCCACTCTATGCCAGGATTTTGCCTGACAATATGCCAGGATTTTGCCACTATATGCCTCAATATTGTTATGGGCACTTGCAGAAATGACAGTTTTTGTTCCCCCCTTCTTCCACCTTGTTACTTACAGTGGAAAGTTTTGTAGCTTCAACTGTGTTCTTTCTGTTATCAAACTGGCTTCACGCCCAGCTTTGCAAGTAAGATGTTTAGACTATAGACACCATTTTGTCCTGCCAGGCCAGGACATGTACCTCATTATCATGTCATGGCCTTGACTGTTTGCCAAGAAATCAAGACTAAAGGTTAATTAATAATTTTCTTGATTGACCGAGATTTACCCAAAAGTAAACCATGGTTACCTGTTTTAATGTATCATGTGGTATTTTTCCTGCCCATAAATGACCGGAAGTAAGGTTATCTAAAATCTATATAAACACTGATTATCAGTTAGTTGACACAGAATGAGGAGACTATGTTGATGCGACAGCATTAACACAAGAATGAGAGATTAACCTCTAAATAACCAGGAGGGTATGTGAGTTTATTTACTTATTGCAAGCATATACATTTAACTTTAATTACTCTGCTTTTATTATGGATTTTTAAGCTGTTTTTATACATTGTCTATATTTATTTATATTCAATAAAATATTTAAAAAGACAAAAGGTTATTGCTTCCAACTCCCTATTTTTATTGTATTCTCAATTATTTATTAATTTAAATAGAGAAACCTGCTGATCTATATAATATTGTTGTTAAAAGATACCTGTATGGTTAGCCCTGCTAAATTCTATACAATTAAGACGTTATGGACAGAAATAGGGTACTTAGCGGTTACAATTGGCGACCACGAAGGGACTGAAAGCACTAACTTTATTTTTAACAAAATGTATACCTAGGTAACCTCTGATACGTAAGAGAAGGCACAAAACTTTGTCAAGGCATGATTATTCTTGAGATATCGAGAATTGAATGAAATATTTGTAACCTAACACGGAGAGATCTTCACCATGGTGATATAATATTATGTAAAATAGAGTCCAGGGGCCTGATATGCTATAATCAGCATACAATTAACTGATGATGAGAATGTAGATTTCGATCAGCCAACTTTTACTGAACAGTCTAATACTGCACCTAACTTAGGTACACAGACACTGGTCAATATGACCAGAGAGACATATATACAAATATTTGGTAGAACATCTAACATACCTAACACACCAACAAGGCACTTTAGTTCCAAGGTCAGTAAGGGACAGGTAGAGGATTATTATATACTCCTCCACAGGATCATGACTTACCAGCTCCTGCACACACTGCACAAGCAAAAAGGGCATGACTAATGCCAGATATTATTTACATGAGAGATTTGTTAATGCAATCAATGAGAGCACATAGCTACAGGCACAATAACACCTAAAAGACATGCACAATACAATATCAATTAACTAGAGATACCTGACATACAGATTGTCATAAATGACTTAATAAAACAAGGCTTTATTAAAAAACATTATAGTTGCATGAACACTGCAGTTTACCCTGTGATATACATTCTCCATCCATTTTACAATAAATGTACAGAGGAAAATATAAAACGACATTGTATACAGTAAACAAAAACTGTCTGCCCTTCTCACCCTAATAAAGTTGGCAACAAATATATAAACATGATATAAAATGAGAGGTTTTGGTTATATGAATTGGCCAAAGCATAATTAAGCTCACCCGCCATGTCAAGGCACACAATCAATAGGGTGAGAACCTACTCTCACCTCCTATCTAGTGGGCACACAAAGCAGTTTATATTGCTACCAAAACTTTTTTAATGTGATGGAAGAGGTGCAATTAAACCTCCTCCCAATTAAAACTACACTATATGTGTCCAATGTATTCTGATCACATGCATTTCAAATTAAAGACCTCATTGGCAAGATAAACAATATGTTTAGACACAGTTACCGGAAGGATTGATTTATTCACCAACATTATTCACATCATTTGTTTTCTCATTCACGTCAGACATACCCAATGTAGAGGTATATGTCGATGATATTTATTTATCACATGACACAGACAGGGAACATTTGCAGACACTGCAGTAACAAGATTACACAAAGAAGGCTATATCATTTGATTACAAAAGGCACAGCTTGCTAGATATACACCAAACTATTCAGGATTTAACATTTCTGAACAAAGAAGAGGATTAACAACAAACTACAAAGATATGGTGTATCCAAATAATCTAAAACAATTGAGTAGCCTCTTGGTCTCCTAAACTATGCCATGTTGTTTACACCAAATTATAGTCAGTTTGTTGCTCTTTTACACTAAGATGTCTCAAGAGATATTACAACTGAGCAAAATAAAGCACATTTTGAATAGATTGCACAAGAAGATTTAAGTCTCAAGTCACTCATTGATGCAGTTAATAATGTCACATAGAAAAAGTGATAAAAATTACATTTTGGTTACTGTCTTACGTTTTCACACATACAGAATTTAAATATACTGCTCTTTAGAAATTGCTGACAGCAATTTCAATTACACTCTCTTAAAGTCAAGAGATCTAGAATAGGGACAACAAACTGTGCTACATCCACCCGTTTGTATCGCTAGCTGCTCTGCAAAAACAAACAATCACAGAAGAAGAAAAAAAAAACATTAAAAAGTCTTTGGCTTAAAAGGTTCTCCCTTTTAGAAGATCCACAATTAACTTTTATTCCTGATAAAACACTACCATCGTTAGATGACCTCCGCTCCTCATCAGAGACAGATAATAAATGGGAAACATAAACACATCCTAACAGTTTCTACAAAACTATATTTTACACAGATGGCTCTGCAGTTACATCTGCAAAACAAGACCACAATAAACTATGCAGGTTGTGGTATACTTAAATGCACACCAGAATAGCCTGATAGAACATGGGCTATACCTATAGGTGATCATTCAGCACAATATGCTGACATCTATGCAAAACACATGCTTTAAAAGAAAGTATGTTAGTTGCAGGACTAGTATTGATAGTGACAGATTCAGCCTATCTTGCTAGGTCCACTGTTGAAGATCTCTCAGTCTGGTGTTCAAACAGTTTCCTTACGACACGTCGTAAGCCACTACAGCATATTGCTCTGTGGGAACAAATAGATGCATATTTGCAAAAAAAAGCCTGACATTGAAGTAGTGCAAGGACCGGCTCATAGAAAGCTTGGTTCCTCTCCTCACACAGTTGGCAATCAATTAATAGACACCTTGGCGCTGTGTCAGCCAACGCTATTCTGTCAATGTGGTCACTAGATCACAAAAACATACCCTTTCTCTCAATTTTGATGCAGAGTTAAATGCTTGCATGGATAAGACCAGACCTAATCCACCTGGCTATCCAAACAAATACTCCTATCGTTTAGAAGGAGTAAATTGTTTGGTAACCATTGATGATAAATAACTGATTGTTCCTCCTGTCAAGGAGAGGAAAAAAACTTGCCCTAGAAGCCCATGCAGGGCTAGGACAAGCTCATCTGGGTAGAGATAATGTACTTGCTACTCTGAAACAAAAATATTGGTGGCTCAATATGAGAAAAAAAACGTTTGTTCATGTTATTAGTAATTGTAAACAATGCTTATTGGCAAATAGGTATCAATATGTTGTACCATTTATTGAAAAAACAATACCTAAGGTACCATTTGAATTACTATATATTGATTATATTGGACCTAAGCCACCATCTCATGGTTACATATATATCTTAGTATGTGCTGATACATGTATGGTTATATCCTGTGTAAAGTGCAACCTCTAACACCACGATTTCTAGTCTCACTTCTCTAGCAAGAATCGGTAAGCCCAGGACAATCCCCTCAGGTGAATTGGACGTCTCATAATACAAGTTCCATGATTGTGAGGACAACCTCCAGGAACCATCTTGTGAAAAGAGACACAGTTCACTGTGAGATTACTGCCAATGTGACCTACACTGGTATTCCACAAGGAACCTACTGGAGACCATACCCCAAACCAATTATACATAAGAAGTGATTGGACTATCTCAGACTCTAATACTGGACTCTGCGGTGATGGCCAAAGATGCTGGAATTAGAAGCGAGATGGGACAGATGCTTGTGAAAGATACCTTGGACATTCACATGAAGATGATTCAAGAAAAGACTTTACCATATTATTTACCACTAGATGACTACAGCAAACAGCCTTCTAATGCTGAAAAGATGTGCTATGCTGCTATCATACACTGCTATTATGTTGATTTCCAGACATTCAGACGATGGCCTGAGAATGAAATAAAGGCTGATCAATGTCCACGACCAGGTTATTCTCCAGATAGGACACAATACAGAGAGTATTGGATACTGGGAAGGAGCAGAAGAATAGGAATATAGATATCCAGGTGGAGAATCCACACAGGAACAATAATCTGCTGTAATGAACTTTATCATGACTCTTGGGGGAATGAGAATTTGAATTCAGAAGAAACACATCAGTTAAGGAAAAATACTGTGAAGAAATGAATGGGTAATATTACTACAGACCGACTGAGAGCAGATCCCCTGCCAAGTGAATGGAACAAAGGAGGAAAACAAAAGTTGTTCAGACTTGAAATCATGAGACACTTGCACTACCTGCAAAGCAAGAAACCCCTGAAATATAACTACAGAGACATTGATAAAAGAAGGAATCTGTGACAGATCCAACCCCAGGGTGGTATACCACTGTTCACCTTGTTCTTTGTGGTATGATAATAGCAATCATTACTTCAAATGGCAACCCAGAAATCAAGGATTCCTGCTGTACTCCGGACTTCCAGGAATGTGGTGCGTAGTAAAAAAAAAATTATAACTACTAAAGCAAATTATGCTGTTTATTCCCTGTATCAGAAATGTGTCAGTGGGTGTAAAATATACTGTAATTAACAGTATAAATAATAATACATCTAATCTATAGAATGTGTTAATAGCAAAGAAAGATAGGCCTTGTGAATATCTAAAATGTAATTGGAACGATATTTCTGAAATGCCATATACAGCAGCCTGACCTACAAACAATATCTTCTTAGACATAAAGTATAAGAGTATACTGATCATCAATAATTTTACTGCTTAAATATCATATGATTATGCTAACAGCTGCAGTTATGAGTGATGTTTTAACTTTAGAAGAAAGTGTAACTATATCCTTATTAAATCGGAAACTGCTCTCTATTTGTTTTAGCTTACAGAGTGGTATGATTGACACAAGTCTGATTAACATAAATAATGTACTTCAACAGTTAGATTTATCTGAAAGACAAAAAGAAGCTTTACTCCACATATCACAAGCTTTTATTTATGATAAAAAAAAGAGACAAAACATTGTCATACTACCAAAGCTAATGTCAGTGGGAGGTAAAAATGTATTAGGAATTAACCCTTCCAGGTGAAATATACACAACAAATTGGGAAATCAATAACCTTGGTCACCTATTGCAAACAGGTGAAAAGATGTCAAAAATACAATTCAACATCCATATCAATATATCACAAACACATGTGAGCAAATATTTTATTTGTCTGTTTCTTAATACCTAGAAAAGTTATTTGGTTTGTGATGATTTAAAGGGACATATACCTTGTGGTAATAACCCTGTCACATCTACCGGTTGTTTAATTTATATTAAACCAGTAGAAAGTGATTATTTGAATTTTGAACCACTAAGCAATGGTTCAAATATAATTATTTGTTCTTATTGTAACATACCCCCACTTCAACCAGACATAGTTACAACAGATTCTGATAGCTATTGTAATGGGAACAGGTTAAGACCACCCATACAAACATACAAGTTGACAGACAGAGTTAAAATATATATTACTCCAATTGCTCTAAAAGTACCATACAGTGTGCCTTCTTGGATCACTTGCATGAATATTAAATTCACCTTAAACTCCACCAACCAGACACTTACTTTAACAAATAAGATTTACCTTGCTGAGTATTCAAGCTCACAAATGTGATTTCCTACATTGCCTTTGTCAGAAATAGGTAAGTCCCTTAATCCAATATTACCTACAGTGGGCAATATAAAGGTAACTAAAACTTTAAAATGTTATTGGGACAGTTTTCAGAATTTTAAGACAATAATGATAACAATAGTTATTATATTTTTACTAATTGTAACCTGGAGGATAATTTGTCTTCTCACTAGGAGAACAAAGAAGAATGAATATCATATTTACGTGGTTTCAGTTCTATATTTGTACCAGAGAAATCTCTGGATATAATGCAAAAGAATAGCAATTTTAATATTTTACATTTTACCAGGAAAATGTAACTTTACAGGTTATTTTGAACAAATGCAGCAAATACTTTGCCGATTCAAATAATCCTTATATATCTAAATCACACAAAGGGTTGTTTACTCCTAAACAAAACACCAGAAAGAATATCTGTGTTACCATTCCATCTATAATTATTATAAAGAGAATAACAAATCTAAAGATTTTCTGCAGATTTTACCTGTTAACATCTCTAGCACAACAGCACCCGATGTCGATGCGTGTCTGCCAGCGAGAAGTAGACGTGTTTTCAAGATTCCGATATCGGAAAGAAGAGGCGTTCCCAAAATTGCACTTCGATCACAATATCAATATAACATGTATTATAACAAGCTATAGCATGCTATTAAAATGAACTTATTTATAAAATGCAAAGTTTGTGCTAAAAAATAAAAATTACTCGTTTTAATTGTGTAAAGAAATCCACAGTTACCTGTTTTAATGTATCATTTGGTATTTTTCCTGCCCATAAATGACCGGAAGTAAGGTTATCTAAAATCTATATAAACACTGATTATCAGTTAGTTGACACAGAATGAGGAGACTATGTTGATGCGACGGCATTAACACAAGAATGAGAGATTAACCTGTAAACAACCAGGAAGGTATGTGATTTTATTTACTTATTGCAAGCATATACATTTATCTTTATTTACTCTGTTTTTATTATGGATTTTTAAGCTGTTTTTATACATTGTCTATATTTATTTATTTATATTCAATAAAATATTTAAAAAGACAAAAGGTTATTACTTCCCTATTTTTATTGTATTCTCAATTATTTATTAATTTAAATAGAGAAACCTGCTGATCTATAAAATATTGTTGTTAAAAGATACCTGTATGGTTAGCCCTGCTAAATTCTATACAATTAAGACATTATGGACAGAAATAGGGTACTTAGCTGTTACAATATTCCAGGATTTTTCCCCTTAATATGCCAGGATTCTGCCACTCTATGCTAGGATTTGGCCCCTCAATATGCCATGATTTTGCCACTTAATATGCCAGGGTTTAGCCATTTAATATGCCAGGATTTTGCCCCTCAATATGTCAGGATTTAACCACTCAATATGCCAGGATTTTGCCCCTCAATATTCAAGGATTTTGCCACTCTATGCCAGAATTTAGCCACTTAATATGCCAGGATTTTGCCCCTCAATATGCCAGGATTTAGCCACTCAATATGCCAGGACTTTGCCCCTCAGTATGCCAGGATTTAGCCACTTAATATGCCAGTATTTAGCCACTTAATATGGCAGGATTTTGCCACTCTATGCAAAGATTTTGCCACTTAATATGCCAGGATTTTGCCACTCTATGCCAGGATTTTGCCACTTAATATGCCAGGATTTTTCCCCTCAATATGCCAGGATTTAGCCCCTCAGTATGCCAGGATTTAGCCACTTAATATGCCAGGATTTAGCCACTTAATATGGCAGGATTTTGCCCCTAAATATGCCAGGATTTTTCCACTCTATGCAAGGATTTTGCCACTCAATATGCCAGGATTTTGCCACTATATGCCAGGATATGCTTGTTTAATTCCACCCTCCTCCCACTTCCCCAGTACTTACCTCCTTGCTGCTCTGTCTCCGGTCGTCTCCTTCGTGCATCTTCCCTCCTGCCGTGCGGCCTCAATAAAGTTTTAAAACAAACGTGATGACCGGAGTTTCCTTCCTCCGTGCAGGAGGGAAGATGCACGAAGGAGACGACCGGAGACAGAGCAACAAGGAGGTAAGTACTCACCACCTCCTTGGTGCTCCCTGTTGCCGTCCAACTCCTCCGTGCGGTCTTCTTCCCTCCTGCAAAGAGGAGCGAAACAACGCCACCGGATATGAATTGCTATCAAATCCAGTGGCAATGACAGGAAGTAGTGGATGAGGCTGCCGGAAAAAAAAAGTATATATTTTTTTTTAATAATCTCACGGGGCCCCTTAGAAGTCGGGGGTCCCTGGGAAATCGCCACAATGCCCATGCGGAAAGACGGCACTGGATGTATACTCTTGGTGGATATTGTATAATGCATCACAATACAGTGTAAATACAATGTTAACATTGATGCCAAACCAACCAGAGGGCTGGATTATAAAAAAAAATGGAGTTAATACTCCAGCTGTTCAGACTACTTTTCCCATGACTCTGCCAGGGTGTTAAGGATCATGGGAAGGAGAGTACTCAACAACTAGAGTGCCAAAGGTTAGGTATTATATGATTATGGATTGGTACTGCTGTGGAATGCACAATTCATGATCCTCAGCCATCCATTTGGTTGGCTGAACATCATGATCCATGTAAACACAGCACCTGTAGTTGCTACCACTACTGCATAACTACCAAGTGTCCTATTTTGGGACCAGGCCTTTATGTCCATTTTTATTGCCTCTATAAAAAATGAAAAATCGTATACTCATCTACAAGACACAAAAAAACCCACTGCTAAATAGTTTATATTTGTCATGAGTTAAGAAATAGCAGCATTTAACCCCTCAATATGCCATTATTTTGCCATTCAATATTGCAGCATTTAACCCCTCAATATGCCAGAATTTTGCTAGTTTTATACCACCCTCCTCCTCCCTTCCCCAGTACGTACCTTATTTGCTGATCCGTGTACCCAGCAGTCTTTCCTCCTGCGGAGGGAAACACAGACACCGGATGTGACGTAACACCCGGTCGCATTGATTTTAATTTTTTTTTTTCCAGCAGCCGAATCCAGCGGCTGCAGCTTCCAGAAAAAAAAAAAAAAGTTTAGCTGCAGGGGGATGTCGGCAGCACGGGTGTCACCCCTGCTATGGGTGTCACATGGTGCGGTCAGCTCCCCCTTCGGGACGCCACTGCCTAAACCCCCTCGGGACGCCACTGCCTAAACCCCCTGTCTGGCTGGAGAAGGTCCCTACTGAGCAGGACCTAAAACCTCTGTCTGGTCACAAAGGGTTCCCACTGACCAAACATTACACCTCTTCCTACCCAGAGAAGGTCCCCACAGAGCAGGCACTTTCCCCTGGAGATAGTTTGACTTGTTTGAGGAGACTATATTGGGCCTACTAATTGGGGCTCTAGGTCCACTGCCCTGCATCCCTAATTGTCTCTTGTGAAAACCATATAATTACTCTCCAAATACTCTGTAAGGAGACGTATCCTAGAATGGGTAGTCACCTCCTTTAGCTCGAGATGAAAGCCAGCAAGTCCCAAATAAAAGTCACTGTCCCCTCTGCTCTATGTCCCAATAATCACACGAACATAGGTCTCAGGAAAACTCATAAGATTAAAAATTGTATTAATTGCAATACCACACATGTAGTCTATCTCATAGAATGTGGATTGAAATATGTTGGCCAAACTAAGAGACCCCTGAAGGTAAGAATTTTACAACATCTAGGCTTAATTAGGAAAGGTTGTGAAAAATACAGCCTTCCCAATCATTGTAAAACATGTCCTAAGGGGGTCACAAGAAAATATTAAATTTGCAGGGATTGAAACTATCCAAAATACATGGAGAAGAGGTGATAGAGTAAAAAGATTGCAACAGAGAGAAGCCTTCTAGATTCACAATCTTAAAACACTTGCACCTTATGGGATCAATGTAGATTTTGAGCTGAAGGCTTTCATTTAATCAGCTATCTATACAAATATATGTTTGTTTTTTTCTCTTTCGTATTTCACAATAAAGAAACATGTGGTATTTACCAATAAGTTCTTAACTGATATGTGATCCATTTTAATAAAAATTAATTATTTATTTTAAAAAAAATATTTACAGTTATTCCTTGATTATTTGTAAAACTGTGCTGTATAAAAATGTATATTCTTTTCCGTTTGTGATATGAATGTCAGTGGCATTTTACTTTCCTTTTCCCTCTTTTGCATAATTATGTTCAGGTGGAGGCTATTAGAGATCTTAACGGACATTTAAAAAGACTCTTACAACGACCATCATTATACCTTTGAAGAAGTCTTAGAGACGAAACGAGTTGGTAGGAAGTTTGAATCATCACAGCATCCGTACCAAGGTTGCTCTCCGCATTCGATAACGTTTTCTCAGCTGAATGACAGACAGGCATAGCGGGATTGGAGACGCCAGTTCAAGTGCACAGGACTGCATCTTTGTTCCCCAGTTTGTCGCATAAGGCTTTTTGTTTTTAAGAAAATACAGTTTCTTTTTGGCATCTTTTACCGTTGGTGTTGTGTGTGTGGAAATACAAGTAAGAGTGGGGGAAAACAGAGGTAATCCCCGTGGCAATCGCAGTGTTTCCTGACGCCCACACAGATGCTCCCACTGATTGAGGAGCTTCACTTGTGAGTTTGATAACCAAAGCCCAATTTCCTTTGCTTTGTCGATTCGCAACTATACTGCACGAGATTTCTCTTTCGTTTATTGTTTGTATTCACAGAGAAACAGTGATACCACGTGGACAGTATCAACTGGTGGTATTTTGCTTTATTTAAAGCTATATATTACACCACATTGTATTGGTTCTTCTATTGCGTATTATTGCACTAATTTTGAAGTATAGACATACACTGGATTGTTGTCAGGGCCTTTACCAGGTCAGGTAGGAGTTTCAGTGCAGGGATAGTGGAGGTGTCTGGTTGCAGGTTAAATATTGTGCAGAGGGAGAACAGATAAAGAAACAGAGCTAGGGATTGGAATAAAGACTGAATGAGAGACAAAAGGGAATTTAGCAAAGAACTGCAGAATGGGAAAAGGGTATGAGTAGGAACTGCAGTATGAACAAAGAGCTATAGCAGGGACTGTATACAAAGCAAAGGTAGGGGTGGAGAGAGTTAAAAAGGGGAGAGGCCAGAGGTAAGGGTTAAGGCCAGAGGTAAGGGTTAAGGCCAGAGGTAAGGGTAGCTAAGCAGGAACACCCGAGAGGGGGTGAGGTCAGAGGTTGGTAGCTAAGCAGGAACACCCGAGAGGGGGTGAGGTCAGAGGTTGGTAGCTAAGCAGGAACACCCGAGAGGGGGTGAGGTCAGAGGTTGGTAGCTTTAAGGGAATAACTTAGCTGAAGAGATCTTGATGTACTCAGAAGATCTCAGGAGATGCTGAAAACCATCTACTGAGATGGTTGAGCCACTCAGGTTCAGATTCCCAGATCCTGGACAGGGTCACAATTCAAATGGGCTTTAAGGAGAGGATCAGGAACAGAAGCACCAGCTCTCAACACCCCATATTGCACTTTATTTCATTGGTTTATGCACAGTGTGTTTTGCACTTGATACACACTTGATATTGGATTATACTATAAGGATCAATCAGACTGTATTGATATTTTTTGTGACATATTGCACTGTGTTATATTGGTTGTTTGCACAGTGTATATTGCACAAGATACACATTGGATTCTATTGCACAATTTATGTGCTATTCTTACATAGATTGATTTTATTTATATATAAATATATATTTTCATTTATTACCAGTTACATCACACTGTGCGCCAGCGAATCCTCTTTTTTACTGTATTCACACAGTCTTGTGTCTGTGTCAAAATCTGGCAGCAGGTGCTGAGAGTAACACCAGCTACAGAACACTACTGGATTGCTCATCCATACCTTTTCTGTTATCTACCTACATCTGCCAGTGGCTCCATTTATGCGATGTGAATTGTTTTATACTCAAGACAAGTGCCAATCCAAGGTATATTTGGCTGTTTCAACTTCCATATTCTGATTTTGGAACATGCTCTGCCCACTTTTTGATGGAATTATGCCACATGGCCTATTCAAATGTCAAATTGTTACAATCAAGTTGGTACAGTTGCATACCTGTGTAGGAAAAAGCTCATGGTGTTCAAATGGAATCAAATTATGTTTGAATAATCCAGTGATGACAGAGTGCGGGGGGGGGGGGGGGGTAACAATTAGTCAGACAACGTAATACGTTTCACGATGTGGTAGCACTTAATCATAGATCAAGCGCTACCACATTGCGAAACATATTAGGCCTAATTGTTTTATCTGTATGACACACGCTCTGTCATCTTAGATTATGGATTATTAAAAACATCTGTTTGGGAGAGATTTGGAGTACCGTTTCTTCTGCTGAACGTTGTGAGTTTTGTTATCCATGTTTGGGGGGGGGGGGGGGTGCATTCTTAGCTTGCACTTGCACTTACTGTGTCCTTGAATGTATATAGCTGTTGTATATCTCCCAACTTCTACCCCCAGCGAATTGGAAGGTGGAGTGTCAGAGCTGCCATGCATACACTGTAGTGCTGTCACTCAAACTAGCAGCGCTAATGTGTATGCGCAGTATGCATTCACTGGTGCCCCGATAGCAGAGCATGAAATCATGACCGCAGGATTGTGGTTCTGAAAAATTCTTCAATATAGCTGAATGGGAAAATTATTATAATTCTGCAACTTTGGCCTAAAGTTTGATATTTCCATATCATTTCTCTCTTTCATAAACAAAGCTCTAACGTTTGTTGACTGAATCTACTACATTACATAGAGTGAGGTTCTGGTGGCCTACACTACACTACACACTAACGTTGTCGTTGTTGACTGCAGCTATTGTAAACTAAAAGTTTCATGTTGTGCAGGTGCATGCTGCTCTTAGGGTTGCCATCTTTTCCCCAAATGAATACCGTCCATGGCTGATGGTCATCGAGGGCGGAGCCACAAAAGAGTGGGATCAGAAAAGGGTGGAGTTACAAAAGGGGAGGAAACACTTAATATTGCATGACAAATATATTATTTGACAACATATTAGCAGCAGCAATAGACGAAAAGTGGGGCAATACCAAATCAAGAATAAAATAAGAAATATATTTTGAAAATACCCCAATAATCTCCATATCTCTAGCGACTGAATAAATTAAAGGTATCCCCAATAGATATAAATACAAGCAAATTAACCAAAAATGCTAAACTGAATCAAAAAAGAGTATTTGTGAGCATAATTACTAATAATAATCATACAAATAATAAAAGAATAAAGAAACATGTTCTAATTAAAAAATATTGTCAATGTGCTATATTATATTATGAGTGGGTAATCTGAAGGAATATGAAATAGACACAGAGTAAGAGACAGACAGACAGACACACGGCATATGAGACAGACAGAGTAAGAGACAGATTGATACATGGCATATAAAACATACACAGAGTAAGAAACAGACTGATACAGGCCAAATGAGACAGACTTATACATGGGATATGAGACAGACTGATATATGGCATATAAGACATATATAGAGTAAGAGACAGAATGATACATAGCATATGAGACAGACTGATTTATGGCATATAAGACATACATAGAGTAAGAGACAGACTGATACATGCCAAATGAGACAGACTTATTCATCAGTGTGGAGGGGACAGGGATCTCAGGTCGAATAGATCTACAGGAAGAGAGCTATATAATTTATTATTATGTCAGCACAGCTCAGTACCTAGCACTATCTGCATAACTACTTTGGTTCCCAATTGAAGCACTGCAGGCCCATGAATGGACATTATACAGGATTTAGGAGGCCAACATACAAAAAGGCCAAAATAGGTGACTGTAATTCAACTCAACAGAGCCTATCTGTACCGCGCTTCATGTCTTAAAGTGAAACCCGGCACGACTAAAGAGCGCTGAGACACAAGGGGTGGTCTCTACTAATGCATGGATCCTTGTCCGTGCTGCGCTCATGTGGATTTGTTAGATGGCGAAAATGTTAATTAAAAAGTAACTGGACAGCAGCAAGGGAACGTTCTCTCTAGCCACCGAATACAGTACACGCTATACAGATATAACTTTCTAAATCAGGTACCCCCCCCCCCTGTAGTCAGGCTGGCGTTGTGCATGTCTGTAACAGGTCTAACACCATGGGCATCCACAGAAAGGGGCAAAGGGGGGGGGCACCTGGAATTAAAAAACAAAAAAGTGCCCCTCACACAGAGACAGTAATGGGGACAGCAGCCGGCAGTTACGTCACATTCAGTGATGTTACGTTACGTCACACCCAGTGTCTCTGTTTCCCGCCTCCGTGCATGAGGGAATACTGCACGGAGGAGACAACCGGGAGACAGAGCAGCAAGGAGGTAAGTACTGGGAAAGGCGGGAGGGTGGATTATAACGAGCATAATGCTGGCTTATTAGATGGCTAAATCCTGGCATATTGAAAGGCAAAATCCTGGCATATTGAAAGGCTAAATCCAGGCATATTGAGTGGCTAAATCCAGGCGTATTGAGTGACTAAATCCTGGCTTGTTGAATGGCAAAATGATAATGGCATATTGATTGGCTAAATCATAACTGAATATTAATGGGCTAAATAATACAGGTATATTAATTGGCTAAATCATACTGGCATATTAATTGTCTACATCATACTGGTATATTAAATGGCTAAATAATACTGGCATATTAATTGGCAAAATCATACTGGCATATTAAATGGCAGATTGGCCGGGGCATATTAATTGGCAAAATCATACTGGCATATTAAATGGCAAAATCATACTGGCATATTAAATAGCAAAATAATACTGGCATATTATTGGTCAAATTGGTTGTGGCTTATTAATGGCAAAATAACATGGGCATATTATTGGGCAAATTATCTGTGGCTTATTAAAGGCAAAAAAATACTGGCATATTATTAGGCAAATTAGCTGGGAATTAATAATACAACACAGGCATGTTAATGTCAAAATAATACTGGCAAACTGATGGGAAAATTGGCTTTGGCATATTAATGCAAAATAATAATTTAATGTAGGGCTCGACAAACCACGGGCGCCAGGTCACTATGGCGACTAGGAAATCAGACATGGCGCCCGGGTATCGTGTGCCCCGCATGGTGTCCTCGTCGTTGGGATCTTTTTTTTTTCTATACAGTGGCATATTTTAATAGGCAAACTGACTGTTGCATATTTTAATTGGCAAAGTGATGCTGTAGCATCACCATTTATCAACCGTTTGCATGCTGCACTGAAAATGACTAAGTTCCTCCACTTTATTATATTGTCAAAAATGGGGGCAGAGTGGACGACGGTAAACATATGCCCCCCCCCCCCCTGACATTTTTTTTTCGGATTTCCATGTCTAGGACTGTGCCTCATACCCGAGGCAAAGCTGCTGGACCCGATCGGCTGGTTTCTGGGCATGTGATTGCGATAACATGCAAATTAGTTGGCAAAGTCAATGTGTACACACTGACTTTGCCCCTAATTCACTCCCTGTGCTTCATGTACTTATAGTGAAGCACAGAGAGTGACAGGCAAGTGTAGAAGAAGAAAAAAAACGTTTCTTTTTTTAACCCTTGCCTTGCTGATCACAGTTTGTTACTGTGATCAGTTTTCTTCCTACCCTTATCTTGTTTTTTTACAAACGTTTTAATTTTTGAAATTTTCCCATTTTATATGTATTTTTTTAATACTAAACTATAGATTATTTTTATGTATAGGGTATCAAAAGAAAGCTCTAACCGTCCTTTAAAAAACAACATATAACTTGTATGGGTGCGTTAAATGACAGAAAGGAAAATTATGTTTCAACAACTACATATTAAAAATAGAAAAATCGTGCTGGTCCTTGGCCCAGAAAATCCCTGGTGCTGAAGGGGTTAATCCATAATAGCTACAGAATAGTTTTCCTAAAAACAAATATATTGTAATGAAGACTTATGTGTTATATATAGTTATGCATGTGCTGAAGACAAACAATATGTTTGTTAAAATAACAAATAAATGTTTTGTGTCTGTATTTAATTTATTTCTTATCACAATAAACAATCATACTTGGTATTGATAATATGTGTATCATTTATTTGTGGGTGGGAATGAAAAGACGCATTTAGTACTTGTGTGTAGGCGAGGCTCTGATGTAAATCCATTACTGAGTAGTGTTGAGCGAACCCGAACCGCACTGTTCGGGTTCGTACTGAACATTACGTTTTTTGGACCCCGGACCCGAACACGGACATTCCACTGTATGTTCCTGTTGGAGTTCGGGGCTCGGGGATTTAATGGCGCATTTTGAAAGGCTGCAGGGTAGCCAATAAACAAGCATTTGACTCGTTTGCCCTTAGAAGCCATAACAGCCATGCCTACTAATGGCATGGCTGTGATTGGCCAGTGCAGCATGTGACCCAGCCTCTATATATAAGCTGGAGTCACGTACACACACATCACATGAGCTCTTCTTAGTGTAGAGGATGTTGCAGCTGTTAGGGACAGATTAAAAAAAAATATGGTGTTGAATCTGCAAACTACAGCAATTATTCAAACTACAGCGATTATTCAAATTACAGTGATTATTTTAGTGGGTGCTATACTACATATTTGTACCCTGCCCTGAGCCCAGTACCACAGAGACAGTAGTGTATTTAGGTTTTGTGCTGCCCTAGGCAGTCTAAACCCGGGCACCCCTAATTTAAATTCACCACGCCTCTTCCTGTTTAAGCCATGCCTCTTCCTGTTTAAGCCGCGCCTCTTCCTGATTTTAAATTAAAAATACCTACTTGTATATTTTGTTTTGTATACCATTTGAAATGTTATATTAAAGTAAATCATGTTTACAAGATCAGTCATCCATGTCAACTATACAGATCACAAACATCCAAATTGTTTTTTCTTCTCTCAAGCTCCGCAACCAAGTTGTCACAAATGACATAAAAGGTGTTAATCCGGAAATATTCTTGTGCTTCCTCTGCTTGAGTCTTGCTGGAAATTGCTGAATTTTTCCTTGCTTTCCTCTTAAGGTCATAGTGCTTGACCGTTGATATTTCCAATGCTGTATCTTCATAAGTCAGGAACATTTGTCTGGTCTCTCAAACAAACTCTATCAGTGACTCATACTGCTCTACCACAATTCCAACAGCAATAGCAACGCTTTGGATTTTTTTGCTGACTGCACCAAATCGTTCTTGGATAGTGCCCCACAAACCACTCATAAGTGCAGTCTCCAGACGTTGTATTTTATTGAGTATACCTTCAGCTTCCTTGCACGTTCCTGGTGACTCTGTGGTATTTTCTTTAATTGCTGTTAAGGCTTGGACTATTTGAGTCCAATTCCGATGTAAGCTCCGACAGGCATCTTCCCTGGCTGACCACCGTGTGTCAGATAGTCTCTTTACCACAAGAGTGTTAGTCACAGATGATAAGTGTTCTTGTAAAATGTCCCATCTGTGAGTGGAAGCAGTAAAAAAGTATAAATGTATTGTAGGAGACAAAAGAATGAACAGGCCTCACTGCAACTTTCAGCAGCATGCTTCCCAACTAGATTTAAAGAGTGTGCAGAGCATGGTATAAAGACAGCAAGGGAGTTTCTTTCCAGAATTCTGGCTTGCAAGCCTCTATAGTGACCAGACATATTGCTTGCGTTATCATATGACTGACCACGACAATTAGAAATATCAAGGTCATATGACAAGAGTGGAGAGGACCACGTCAGCAAGTTGCTCTGATTTATGTCCAGGATTTGGAATGAACCGTAGAAAGTGCTCAATCGGTAAGCCATCTTCCTTGACATACCTTACGATGAAGGCCAGTTGATCCATGTGAGAGCTATCAGGTGTTGAATCGAGTCTTTTCCTCCTTAATGATTTGTTTAGTAACTGTATCAGTCATAAGCTGAATGAACTGCTCACAGGTAGCAAATGAGAGGTAAGATGTGACTCCTTTTCCTGCATTGCCGTAATGGGCAATGTGTTCAGCTATAAATGGGTCAAATTCCGAAAGAAATTCAAACATCATCATGTAGTTTCCATTGTGTGAGGAACCAAAACGGTCATCTTTCCCTCTGAACGCAAGTCCACGGGTGCCAAGTGCCTTAACAGCAGCAACAACTCTTTTTAACACATTTCTCCAATACTGGATTTCATCAGAGGCTTGCTTTGTAAGTCTATCATCAATTCTCCCCAAAGTACCTGCTCTTGAGTTTAAAGACAGAACACAGGATTTGTGTTCAGATGAACGCTCATGTTCATTCAATCGAGCTGTGCCATTTTTCCAGTCGTTGAATACACTTTCTGCCAACTGCGACTTGGCACCAAACAAACGGCATGGAGCACAAAAAACGACTCCTTTGCTTTGGGAGTAAATCAAATAGCTCCTTTGTTGTTTCTCGCCATTAAAATGTTATTTTTCAAACAGATGTTTAGTTAGCATTCTACAACAGTCAGCATATACCCTTCAAGAGTGTGCAAAGTCCAGATACTCATTTTGATTTATTCCATGTCTGGCCACATGATCTCGGGTAAAATCATTTAAAACCCATTCAGCAGAGTCAGAGCTCACTCCCAATAGAACAGGATCAAATTCTCTTGAACTCATCGGCCCTCCACTGGATTTAGAAGCCTCAGTTTCACAGACAATACTGCCGGTAGCTTCTGATGTGTCAGAACTGCATGTAGCAACTACATCAGTGTCACAAATGTCAGTAGTTAAATCTTCAACCATCTCTTCACTCTGCTCAGCACCAGAGGAGGCAACAGGTTTTGTGAAGAATAGATCAATTTTTCCTGTCTGTTGAATCTCTCTGGTTGTTTTTGCATTTTTTCTGTACCCTGCTCCGCTTAATCTTTTTCGCCCGTCACTCATGGTTGCTAAGGATAGTAATAATGCTGTAAAAAATACTTGAAAGAATAGTCAGATTTTATCCCAATTTTATGCAGGGGTACTTACATACTTATCTTACCTTACCTTACCTTACTGATAGTCAAGTTTTGTCCATACAAATAGTCTAAACTCTAGAACAGTACCAATAAATCAGGAAAGCTATCAAGTGCTGGCAAAACTGGAGCAGAAATCAGGGTGGCAGCTGTGTCAAAGATCAGAAAGCAAGCCAGCATTACTTTTTTGTGACTTCTTGGATTTTCTAGATATACATACATCTTATGATGCATTCTTTATCAAGCACAGCACATATATCCTATTACATTGCTAGCCAGTCAGCACCATACACATGCTACAATAACATATATCAGTACACAAACATGTCTTTAAGTCAGGACTTGTCAAATGTGTAGAATTTATGACCCAAACAAACCACTTCAGGAGCCAGCCAAGTCTTTAGGAGCCAGTGAAGTGGTACTGTCAGAGTTCTATGTAAATCGATCAAAGTTAGGATCCAGCAGCAAGGAATTTAGACGCCATGGCTGCTTGGCTCTTGATTTGTCAAACTCTGATCAGGGCTGGACAAATATGTAGTAGCCAGGCCAAATTACCGTATTTGCTCGAATATAAGACGAGGTTTTTTTCAGAAAAAGAGCAAATGTCTTATATTCGAGGTCGTCTTATAATCTGACCTCAAATTGAGGTCAGACTATAAGACATGGATCCAGGTCCCCCAGCAGAGCTGCAGGGGACCTGGATCCCCCTCTCTAACAGCAGGGGATGTCTGCGCGATGAGCGCAGACTCCCCTGCTTCCGCACGGCACGACCGCCGGGGCTTCTAGGAAGAAGCCGGGTACTTCCGCTTTCGTCACAGAAGTCCCGGCGATTGTGCCGGGCGGCAGCAGGTGAGTCTGCGCTCATCGCGCAGACATCCCCTGCTGTTAGAGAGGGGGATCCAGGTCCTCTGCTGCCCCACTAGCCACCAGGGAGAATCGGGCAGCCGGGGGATGTCTGCACGATACGTGCAGACATCCTCCATGCTGCCCGACACCTCCGTCTATTATGACGGACCAGCTGTCCGTCATAATAGACGGAGGTGTCGGGCAGCATGGAGGATGTCTGCAGGTATCGTGCAGACATCCCCCAGCTGTCCCCACTAGCCACCAGGGAAAGAATCAAGGTGAGGGGGAGGGGGAATTAGACAGACGAGGGAGGGAGGGGGAATTAGACAGAAAAGGGGAGGGAGGGGGGAAATAGACAGACAAGGGGAGGGGGGAAATAGACAGACAAAGGGAGGGAGGGGGGAAATAGACAGACAAAGGGAGGGAGGGGGGAGATAGACAGACAAGGGGAGGGGGAGAGAGGGGCCGCAATGGCACATAAAAGGAAATAAAAAAAACAAATGCATTTGTATAATATAATATCGAGTCCAATTAAATATCAATTTTTAAAAATAAAATAAAATAAATAAATGTGCCAACTATAATTATTTAGGACAATGGCACATTTACACATGCTGTCACAGACCCATAGTCTGTCACATATACATACAGATTAAAGGATCCAAACACATCCAGTCAGATACATACATATACAAGGCAATAGGGTTTAAAAAAAAATACTAGAAATTAAAAGGAGCACATAAAAGGCACAAGTACATTTAAAAAGGGGCACATAAAAGGCGCAAGTACATTTAAAAAGGGGCACATAAAAGGCACAAGTACATTTAAAAAGGGGCACATAAAAGGCACAAGTACATTTAAAAAGGGGCACATAAAAGGCGCAAGTACATTTAAAAAGTGGCACATAAAAGGCGCAAGTACATTTAAAAAGGGGCACATAAAAGGCACAAGTACATTTAAAAAGGAGCACATAACAGGCGCAAGTAAATTTAAAAAGGGGCACATAAAAGGCACAAGTACATTTAAAAAGGGGCACATAAAAGGCACAAGTCCATTTGAAAAGGGGCACATAAAAGGCTCAAGTACATTTAAAAAGGGGCACATAAAAGGCACAAGTACATTTAAAAAGGGGCACATAAAAGGCGCAAATAAAAGGCACAAGTACATTTAAAAAGGTGCACATAAAAGGTGCAAGTACATTTAAAAAGGGGCACATAAAAGGCGCAAGTACATTTAAAAGGGGCACATAAAAGGCACAAGTACATTTAAAAAGGGGCACATAAAAGCCATAAGTACATTTAAAAAGGGGCACATAAAAGGCACAAGTACATTTAAAAAGGGGCACATAAAAGGCACACATACATTTAAAAAGGGGCACATATAAGGCTCAAGTACATTTAAAAAGGGGCACATAAAAGGCGCAAGTACATTTAAAAAGGGGCACATAAAAGGCACAAGTACATTTAAAAAGGGGCACATAAAAGGCACACATACATTTAAAAAGGGGCACATATAAGGCTCAAATAGAAGGCACAAGTACATTTAAAAAGGTGCACATAAAAGGTGCAAGTACATTTAAAAAGGGGCACATAAAAGGCGCAAGTACATTTAAAAGGGGCACATAAAAGGCACAAGTACATTTAAAAAGGGGCACATAAAAGCCATAAGTACATTTAAAAAAATGGCACATGTAAAATGCACATGTACATTTAAAAAGGGGCACATAAAAGGCATAAGTACATTTTAAAAAATGGCACATGTAAAATGCACAAGTACATTTAAAAAGGGGCACATAAAAGACATAAGTACATTTAAAAAAAGGCACATAAAAGGCACAAGTACATTTAAAAAGGGGCACATAAAAGGAGCAAATAAAAGGCACAAGTACATTTAAAAAGGGGCACATAAAAGGCGCAAGTACATTTAAAAAGGGGCACATAAAAGGCACAAGTACATTTAAAAAGGGGCACATAAAAGGCACACATACATTTAAAAAGGGGCACATAAAAGGTTCAAATAGAAGGCACAAGTACATTTAAAAAGGTGCACATAAAAGGCGCAAGTACATTTAAAAGGGGCACATAAAAGGCACAAGTACATTTAAAAAGGGGCACATAAAAGCCATAAGTACATTTAAAAAAATGGCACATGTAAAATGCACAAGTACATTTAAAAAGGGGCACATAAAAGGCATAAGTACATTTAAAAAAATGGCACATGTAAAATGCACAAGTACATTTAAAAAGGGGCACATAAAAGACATAAGTACATTTAAAAAAAGGCACATAAAAGGCACAAGTACATTTGAAAAGGGGCACATAAAAGGCTCAAGTACATTTAAAAAGGGGCACATAAAAGGCACAAGTACATTTAAAAAGGGGCACATAAAAGGCGCAAATAAAAGGCACAAGTACATTTAAAAAGGGGCACATAAAAGGCGCAAGTACATTTAAAAAGGGGCACATAAAAGGCACAAGTACATTTAAAAAGGGGCACATAAAAGGCACACATACATTTAAAAAGGGGCACATATAAGGCTCAAATAGAAGGCACAAGTACATTTAAAAAGGTGCACATAAAAGGTGCAAGTACATTTAAAAAGGGGCACATAAAAGGCGCAAGTACATTTAAAAGGGGCACATAAAAGGCACAAGTACATTTAAAAAGGGGCACATAAAAGCCATAAGTACATTTAAAAAAATGGCACATGTAAAATGCACAAGTACATTTAAAAAGGGGCACATAAAAGGCATAAGTACATTTTAAAAAATGGCACATGTAAAATGCACAAGTACATTTAAAAAGGGGCACATAAAAGACATAAGTACATTTAAAAAAAGGCACATAAAAGGCACAAGTACATTTAAAAAGGGGCACATAAAAGGAGCAAATAAAAGGCACAAGTACATTTAAAAAGGGGCACATAAAAGGCGCAAGTACATTTAAAAAGGGGCACATAAAAGGCACAAGTACATTTAAAAAGGGGCACATAAAAGGCACACATACATTTAAAAAGGGGCACATAAAAGGTTCAAATAGAAGGCACAAGTACATTTAAAAAGGTGCACATAAAAGGCGCAAGTACATTTAAAAGGGGCACATAAAAGGCACAAGTACATTTAAAAAGGGGCACATAAAAGCCATAAGTACATTTAAAAAAATGGCACATGTAAAATGCACAAGTACATTTAAAAAGGGGCACATAAAAGGCATAAGTACATTTAAAAAAATGGCACATGTAAAATGCACAAGTACATTTAAAAAGGGGCACATAAAAGACATAAGTACATTTAAAAAAAGGCACATAAAAGGCACAAGTACATTTAAAAAGGGTCACATAAAAGGCGCAAGTACATTAAAAAGGGGCACATAAAAGGCACAAGTACATTTAAAATGGGGCACATAAAAGGCGCAAATAAAAGGCACAAGTACATTTAAAAAGGGGCACATAAAAGGCGCAAGTACATTTAAAAATGGCCACATAAAAGGCACAAGTATATTTAAAAAGCGGCACATAAAAGGCGCAAATAAAAGGCACAAGTACATTTAAAAAGGGGCACATAAAAGGCGCAAGTACATTTAAAAAGGGCACATAAAAGGCGCAAGTACATTTAAAAATTGGCACATAAAAGGCGCAAGTACATTTAAAAAGGGGCACATAAAAGTCACAAGTAGATTTAAAAAGGGGCGCAAGTACATTTAAAAAGGTGAAAATAAAAGGCACAAGTACATTTAAAAAAGGGTGCAAGTACATTTAAAAAGGGGCACATAAAAGGCGCAAATAAAAGGCACAAGTACATTTAAAAGGGGCACATAAAAGGTGCAAATAAAAGGCACAAGTACATTTAAAAATGGGCACATAAAAGGCGCAAGTACATTTAAAAAGGGGCGCATAAAAGGCTCAAGTACATTTAAAAAGGGGCGCAAGTACATTTAAAAAGGGGCAAATAAAAGGCACAAGTACATTTAAAAAGGGGCGCAAGTACATTTAAAAAGAGGCACATAAAAGGCCCAAATATAAGGCACAAGTTCATTTAAAAAGGGGCACATAAAAGGCGCAAGTACATTTACAAAGGGGCACATAAAAGGCACAAGTACATTTAAAAAGGGGCAAATAAAAGGCACAAGTACATTTAAAAAGGGGCGCATGTACATTTAAAAAGGGGCACATAAAAGGTGCAAATAAAAGGCACAAGTACATTTAAAAAAGGGCACATAAAAGGCACATGTACATTTAAAAAGGGGCACATAAAAGGCGCAAGTACATTTAAAAAGGGGCGCATGTACATTTAAAAAGGGGCACATAAAAGGTGCAAATAAAAGGCACAAGAACATTTAAAAAGGGGCACATAAAAGGCACAAGTACATTTAAAAAGGGGCACATAAAAGGCGCAAGTACATTTAAAAAGGAGCACATAAAAGGCGCAAGTAAATTTAAAAAGGGGCACATAAAAGGCATAAGTACATTTAAAAAGGGCACATAAAAGGCGCAAGTACATTTAAAAAGGGGCACATAAAAGGCGCAAGTACATTTAAAAAGGGACATATAAAATGCACAGGTAGATTTAAAAAGGGGCACAAAAGGCACAAGTACATTTAAAAAGGGGCACATAAAAGGCGCAAGTACATTTAAAAAGGAGCACATAAAAGGCGCAAGTACATTTAAAAAGGGGCACATAAAAGGCGCAAGTACATTTAAAAAGGGGCACAGAAAAGGCGCAAGTACATTTAAAAAGGGGCACATAAAAGGCACAAGTACATTGAAAAAGGGGCACACAAAAGCGCAAGTACATTTAAAAAGGGGCACATAAAAGGCGCAAAAAAAAGTACATTTAAAAAGGGGCGCAAGTACATTTAAAAAGGGGAAAATAAAAGGCACAAGTACATTTAAAAAAGGGTGCAAGTACATTTAAAAGGGGGCACATAAAAGGCGCAAATAAAAGGCACAAGTACATTTAAAAGGGGCACATAAAAGGTGCAAATAAAAGGCACAAGTACATTTAAAAATGGGCACATAAAAGGCACAAGTACATTTAAAAAAGGGCACATAAAAGGCGCAAGTACATTTAAAAAGGGGCGCATAAAAGGCTCAAGTACATTTAAAAAGGGGCGCAAGTACATTTAAAAAGGGGCAAATAAAAGGCACAAGTACATTTAAAAAGGGGCGCAAGTACATTTAAAAAGAGGCACATAAAAGGCCCAAATATAAGGCACAAGTTAATTTAAAAAGGGGCACATAAAAGGCGCAAGTACATTTAAAAAGGGTCACATAAAAGGCACAAGTACATTTAAAAAGGGGCAAATAAAAGGCACAAGTACATTTAAAAAGGGGCGCATGTACATTTAAAAAGGGGCACATAAAAGGTGCAAATAAAAGGCACAAGTACATTTAAAAAAGGGCACATAAAAGGCACATGTACATTTAAAAAGGGGCACATAAAAGGCGCAAGTACATTTAAAAAGGGGCGCATGTACATTTAAAAAGGGGCACATAAAAGGTGCAAATAAAAGGCACAAGTACATTTAAAAAGGGGCACATAAAAGGCACAAGTACATTTAAAAAGGGGCACATAAAAGGCGCAAGTACATTTAAAAAGGAGCACATAAAAGGCGCAAGTAAATTTAAAAAGGGGCACATAAAAGGCATAAGTACATTTAAAAAGGGGCACATAAAAGGCGCAAGTACATTTAAAAAGGGGCACATAAAAGGCGCAAGTACATTTAAAAAGGGACATATAAAATGCACAGGTAGGTTTAAAAAGGGGCACAAAAGGCACAAGTACATTTAAAAAGGGGCACATAAAAGGCGCAAGTACATTTAAAAAGGAGCACATAAAAGGCGCAAGTACATTTAAAAAGGGGCACATAAAAGGCGCAAGTACATTTAAAAAGGGGCACAGAAAAGGCGCAAGTACATTTAAAAAGGGGCACATAAAAGGCACAAGTACATTGAAAAAGGGGCACATAAAAGGCGCAAGTACATTTAAAAAGGGGCACATAAAAGGCGCAAATAAAAGGCGCAAGTACATTTAAAAAGGGGCACATAAAAGTCGCAAGTACTTTTAAAAAGGGGCACATAAAAGGCACAAGTACATTTAAAATAAATAGAGCAAAGAAAAATGACCAAATAATATTAAAATGAGCAGATTAAATGAAATAGAGCAACTAAAATGACCAAATCCATTTAAAACGGCAGAATAAAAAGAGCAAGTACATTTAAAATTAGCAGATTAAAATGAATAGAGCTACTAAAAAAAAAACAAATAATAATAAAATGAGCAGATTAAAATAAATAAGAGCAACAAAAAAAATGACCACATAATATTAAAATAAGCAGATTAAAATACATAGAGCAAAGAAAATGACCAAATATTAAAATGAGCAGATTAAAATACATAGAGCAAAGAAAATGACCAAATAATATTAAAATGAACAGATTAAAATAAATAGAGCAACTACAAATGACCAAATCCATTTAAAATGAGCAGATTAAAAGAAATAGAGCAAATAAAATGAACAAATAATATTAAAATGAGCAGATTAAAATAAATAGAGCAAAGAAAATGACCAAATAATATTAAAATGAGCAGATTAAAATAAATAGAGCAACTAAAAATTACCAAATCCATTTAAAATGAGCAGATTAAATTAAATAGAGCAAATAAAATGACCAAATAATATTAAAATTAGCAGATTAAAATAAATAGAGCAACTACAAATTACCAAATCCATTTAAAATGAGCAGATTAAAATAAATAGAGCAACAAAAAAATGACCAAATAATATTAAAATAAGCAGATTAAAATAAATAGAGCAAAGAAAATGACCACATATTCAAATGAGCAGATTAAAATACATAGAGCAAAGAAAATGACCAAAAAATATTAAAATGAGCAGATTAAAATACATGGAGCAAAGAAAATGACCAAATAATATTAAAATAAGAAGATTAAAATACATTGAGCAAAGAATATGACAAATAATATTAAAATGAGCAGATTAAAATACATAGAGCAAAGAAAATGACCAAATAATATTAAAATGAACAGATTAAAATAAATAGAGCAACTAAAAATTACCAAATCCATCTAAACATAGAAACATAGAATGTGTCGGCAGATAAGAACCATTCGGTCCATCTAGTCTGCCCAATTTTTTTTTTTGAGTACTTTTATTAGTCCCCTGTTCCCCGTCTTATAGCTAGGATAGCCTTGTGTCTATCCCACGCATGCTTAAAATCCTTGACTGTGTTTACCTCTACCACTTCTGCTGGCAGGCTATTCCATACATCCACTACCCTCTCAGTAAAGTAATACTTCCTGATATTACTTTTAAATCGTTGCCCCTCTAATTTAAGACTATGTCCTCTAGTTGTGGTAGTTTTTCTTCTTTTAAATATACTCTCTTCCTTTACTGTGTTGATTCCCTTTATGTATTTAAATGTTTCTATCATATCCCCCCTGTTACGTCTTTCCTCCAAGCTATACATGTTAAGATGCTTTAACCTTTCCTGGTAAGTTTTATCCTTCAACCCATGAACCAGTTTAGTATCCCTTCTCTGTTCTCTCTCCAAAGTATCAATATCCTTCTGGTGCTTCATATATGTGTTGGTTGGGCCCCCTCGGCCTTCATTTGAAGCCCGAAGTTAGAGAACGGATTTGGAAAGGGGAATATGTTGAGATTTATTCGCTCCTTCCAGTGGAGGATGTTCCTCCTCCGGAGAAGGAGTTGAAAGACTCTGAAAAAGAGAAGGAAACATACCGTTATCGGAAAATTACCAAAAATTACAGGAATTGGATTCGGGCTTTTTCCATTCTTGCCAGCGTTATTGGCGAGAAAGCACCCGAGAAGTGTTGCTCCCTGTTTTGCTACCAAGACCAGATTTGGAATGCATGCAGGATATACGGGGGCCTCAGTTGGTGGCGCTATGACGAGCAATTCCGGCAGCGGATTGCTTTACGGCCTACACTGGGTTGGAACCAAATGGACGTGGGGCTGTGGTTGGCCATTATGACCCGGCCAGGTTCTCATCAGGGGGGCTTAACGTCCTTTCTTGGGGGGGCCGGAGGAATGGGTTTGCCCGCTTCCTCGGCCACGCCTCGGCGCCCAGGGGGATGCTGGCAGTTCAACGACGGCCAGTGTAAATTCGAGGCAGGCTGCCGCTTCAAGCACGAATGCTCGGGCTGCGTGGGTAGCCATCCTGCCTCCCAGTGTTTTAAACGCCAAAAGGGGGGCGATAAAACGGACTTGGGCGGAAAGGGGGATGACTCCGGTGGACGTCGAGGCAATGCGCCCTTGGCTTAACCGGTATAGGAATCGCAGGGCGGCGGATATTTTGTTACAGGGATTTGAGTTCGGTTTTAGAATCCCTTTCCAGGATAGGGAGGTTTGTTTGCGTTTAAAGAATTTGCTGTCGGTTTATGAACATCCTGATGTGGTTCGGGAGAAGCTAGACAAAGAAGTGGGCCTAGGCCGCATGGCGGGTCCTTTTCACTCCCCCCCGTTGGCTGACCTGAGAGTTTCGCCCTTGGGGGTGGTCCCAAAAAAGGAACCAGGAAAATTCCGGCTAATTCAGCATCTGTCATATCCTTATGGGGAGTCGGTGAACGACGACATCGATGCTGAATTGTGCCGGGTGTCTTATGCGTCCTTTGACTCAGCGATCAGAATGGTAAGGGCAGCAGGGATGGGGGCAATGATGGCGAAAACCGATGTGGAGTCAGTGTTTCGTCTCCTTCCGGTCCATCCGGAATGCCACCACCTCCTTGGGTGCCATTTCGAGGGTTGCTTCTACGTCGACTTGTGTCTTCCCATGGGTTGTTCAATTTCTTGTTTTTATTTCGAATGTTTTAGTACGTTCCTAGAATGGGTTGTTCGGGAGGAGTCTGGGTGCAGCTCACTTATGCACTACCTGGACGACTTCCTTCTGGTAGGCCCCTCCGGGTCGCAGGTTTGCGGACACTTGTTGCATACGGCCCAGGTTGTCTTGGCCTCGTTTGGGGTCCCATTGGCGGCGGAAAAAACAGAGGGTCCCACCACATGTATTTGTTTCCTGGGCATAGAAATTGACTCCATCGCGGGCGAATGCCGGCTTCCCCGGGACAAACTGTTGGGCCTTCGGGCGGACGTTTCGGGGGCTCTGGGCTTGAGAAAGATTCAGCTTTGGGCATTGCAGTCTCTGTTGGGTAAGCTCAACTTCACTTGTAAAATCATGCCGATGGGGCGGGTGTTTAGCAGGCATTTGGCAGTGGCTACGGCAGGTGTCTACCGTCCGCACCATTATATACGGGACGACCTGGCAGTATGGGATGATTTTCTAAGTCGCTATAATGGACGATCACTGTGGCAGGCGCCGGAGGTGTCCAATGCAGATCTTCACCTTTATACAGATGCCTCGGGGTCAGTGGGATATGGCGCAATTTTGGGATCCCAGCGGTCAGCCGAAACTTGGCCTCTGCTTTGGGAGCCAGCGGGCTTGACAAAAAACTTAGCTTTCTTAGAGTTGTTCCCCATCCTAGTGTCTGTGGTATTATGGGGATCCTCTCTGCGGGACCGCAGGGTGGTTTTCCATTGCGACAATATGGGTGTGGTGATAGCAGTGAACAACCTGACGGCATCTTCCCCACCGGTGATACGATTGCTGCGGCTGCTGGTCCTTCACTGCCTTGACTGTAACGTGAATTTTCGGGCTGTTCATATTCCTGGGGTACATAACGTGATCGCGGATGCACTTTCTCGTTCACAGTGGGCGGCGTTCCGGGCAGCGGCACCGTGGGCGGATCCGGAGGGTATCCCGTGCCCGTCAGCTCTGTGGAACCTTGGGTTGGGCGAATAGCTCAGTCGGTTTGCCAGTCCGTCGCTGGATCCACTTGGAAGCGTTATGGTAAGGTCTGGGGAGAATGGTTAGATTTGGAATCAGCTCGTGGTGGTTTCACAGATGATGGGGCACTATTGGAAGGTTTGCTGTGGTTGCTCTGGCATTGGGATGCAGCAGGGGTGTCGCCAGGGGCGGTAACTGCACGAATATCGGGCCTTAGTTTTTGGTTCCGGGCCTCCGGGTAACGGCATATTACTAAGGAGTTCCTGGTTCGTCAGGCGTTAAAAGGCTGGAGGAGGGGCCACCGTTCCGTGGATTACCGGAAACCGGTCTCTGGGGTTTTGTTACTAGGCTTATGTCATGTGTTGCCGTCGGTTTGTCGGTCGCCGTTTGAGGTTGATCTATTTCGTTTGGCTTTTTCCATGGCATTTTTTGGGGCCTTGCGTATCGGGGAATTGGTTAGCCCGGCAAAAACGAAACCAGGGGGAGTGCTGGGTGCAGACATGGTTAGGGAGCCGGGTTTGCTACGTTTCCTGATAAGGGGTTCAAAAACCGATTTGTACGGGGTAGGAACTTGGGTTGCCCTGCAAGAGGTGCCGGGTTCTGTGGTTTGCCCGGTCTTTTGTTTTGATCGGTATAGTTTGGTACGGCCTGCTGGCCCCCGTCCATTGCTCATTTATGCGGACGCAACGCCTTTGTCTAGATTCCAGTTTATCAGGGTTTTCCGTATGTTGGTGGAGGCGCTTGGCCTTCCGAGCAGGGAGTTTGGGGGTCACTCTTTCCGAATTGGCGCTGCATCTGAGGCTGCGAGGCTGGGATATGCTGAAAGGGCCATTAGGCAGATAGGGCGGTGGGAATCCCGTAGATTTTTGTCATATGTCCGTCCGTGTGGTCTGATCTCGGTTTCCTCTGCTTTGAATTCACAGATGCTGCGGCTCGGAGGGTGTGGCTTATAGGCCACTCCTACGTATTCTGGGCCCGAAGTCGCGCAGCTGTGCGACCAGGGGGCGAGTGCCTAGGTTTTTCCCGTACCGTAGCAGATATTCGGTGGTTCGGGATCCGGGGGATGCGCTGGGTGCGCTTACTACCCGAAGTGGTTCAACTGTCCCGTCTGCTAGGGTCTCCGGATGTTTTGCTTATTCACCTGGGGGGAAATGATCTGGGTTCGGTGCCGGTCTGGAATCTCTGTGAGATCATCAAAAAGGATTTGGCGAGGTCACTGGTTCTTTTTCCTAACGTATCTCTTGTGTGGTCAGAAGTTGTACCCCGAAATTATTGGCGATGCGCGCATAATCAGAGGGCGATTGAGCGGAGCCGCATAAAACTGAACAAACGGGTGTCTAGGTTTGTGCTGAGCGTGGGGGGTGTTTCCATACGACATCAGTTGTTCGAATCTGATGCGGCAAGGTATTTTAGAAGTGATGGTG
This sequence comes from Pelodytes ibericus, assembly GCA_036172795.1. NCBI lineage: Eukaryota > Metazoa > Chordata > Amphibia > Anura > Pelodytidae > Pelodytes > Pelodytes ibericus. The sequence goes on along the minus strand of CM069858.1, from coordinate 188,021,863 downwards.
TTCACTTCACTGAGGTAGGCCTCGATTTATTTAATATGGCATTACAAGAGGGGTTGGAACAGGCCATGGCGGTGGAGGTGGGTAGTCCCCGCTGATTTAAGGTGTTAAACGAGCGGGTCTGTGGCGGGGGTTGGCAGTCCTTGCCAGTAGGGGGATGCGGTTTTTGGAAGCTAAGTTGGGGATATTAGTAGGAGAATGGTGCTCGGTCCTCCCCTGACCTTTCAACATGGAAGTTGTTTTCGTGGACGTGCCCACTGAGCTAAGAGAGCCGGCTAGTGGTGAGCATTGTGGTGAGATGGATCAGGTTCAGGTACGGCATCTCAAAGGACGAGGAGGGGAGGCGAGCACCTGGTTTTTGCTTTGATTAAAATTTGCACTATGTATGTATGTATGTTTAGGTTTAAATTGTTATCTGGCAAGGGCTTAGTTATTTTGTCAGGCTGTGTTCTTTTATATAGATCTATATATTAAAAAGGATGGTGGTCAGCTGATACAGCCTGTTATGTGTTTTAATAAAATTGCTGTGGCCTTGTTTTACCATCACAGGTCTCGTGTCCGTTTATTGGAGGGTTTCAGTTGGGGGTCGGTTATGGGTATGTCTTTATTCTATGTTTCAGGAATCAGGCATCTATCCCCTCTGCATACATACAAGCACCCTAGTAATTATGCAATAGTATGGACAGGGCATGTATGGGCGAGGGGGAGGACAGAGATGACTGACGGCTGCTGGGGGAGGGGTTTTGGGGGGGAGTTAATAAAAGCCTTGGAACCCCTCTCCCCAGCAGCCATTTTAGTCGGTACACGCACTTGGTAGCGATTTTCCCACCCTCCCTCCCTTTTTTATTTATATTTTGTTATGTATTGTACTGTATTGAATCTCTTTTTGTCGCAGCAGGCGGGGGTTGGCAGTCCTTGCCAGTAGGGGATGCGGCTTTTGGAAGCTAAGTTGGGGATATTAGTAGGAGAATGGTGCTCGGTCCTCCCCTGACCTTTCAACATGGAAGTTGTTTTCGTGGACGTGCCCACTGAGCTAAGAGAGCCGGCTAGTGGTGAGCATTGTGGTGAGATGGATTAGGTTCAGGTACGGCATCTCAAAGGATGAGGAGGGGAGGTGATTTTATTCTATGTTTCAGGAATCAGGCATCTATCCACTCTGCTTACATACATGTCTCTCCATGCTCCTCTGATATTTGGACATTCATACTGCTGCTGGGGGCAGATTCACAGGAAAAGTAAATTTTATCACAAACCAAAGGACTTTGAACAGCCACAGATACTTCATGTCTCTTCATGAAAGAGGTATCCCAGAAAACTTTCCTCGATTTGATGCTCCTTGAACCACCAGTACAAAGTCCAGTACTAGGTGCCATACATTTACACGTTGTCTTGTAATACTTTAAAACATACTGTGTGTCTAAGAAATTGCACCTCTAAGAAAACATAGCACGTCTTGCAGTGAATGGTTCTTCTGCTGTACACCTCCAATAACCAGACTCATATAATATTCATGGATGCCTAGATACGCATGGTGCAGGAGGTCAATTCTGAGGGAGGAGCATTTATAGACAGGCAGTCGCCCCCCTTTTAAAGAGACAAGTAAGAGTGACTGTCAGGGAGCGATGTGACGCGTGGTGTATGACATAGCGCCTTACAGCCATCTTCCGCTTTCTTAGACTATTGTTCAATTATGCTATTGTCCACAATACTATTTCCTGCTCTCAACATTACCATGGTTCCTGTCTCCTGAGGCTCCTGTTTTGATCTTGGCTTACCATTTTTCTGCTGACAGTCTGGATTACTATTAAACTGCAATTCCTAGTTTTCCTTTTATCAGGACATTGCTACCTATTGGACTACCATGCTCCATCAACCCACAAGAATGTTTACATCAGCCACATTGTCAATGGGTCCACTGCATGGTGTGCAGTACCGGCTTCAGACTCAAATCTTAAATAATACTAATATTTTACTTGTAACAAGATATCAGTATGTTATCAGGAACCGTATACAAACTAGCTTTGACAGTGCATGTTTTCATGGCCATGAAGTATTGTATTACTATATTATATGAACCTTTTTTTTTTATAGGGGAGACATTCACCAGATTTGTACCTGCACAATGTATAAGTAAAATGGTGAGATAAAATATTAATCTGACCTCAACTCATCTTCCCTAACATTTTAGTGAATTGATCTCTTTGTTTTCACATTAAATACAAGATTTATATGGAACCCAGAGTGACGATATTTCCTTCATGGTGCAGGGATGAGGACTGTTAAATACTTGTCCATGGGACTATAATGGTAGCCCAATCTACTTGTCCTGATACAACAGATAATGTTATTACTGTATTTAAGTAAGGTCTTTATAGCAAGCTAATAATGGCCTGTTTAACATTTCTGTTGTGTTTGTGTTTGTATTATTTTCCTCTTATTTACTGTACCCACACAAATAAGAGGTATAGGGATAAGAAGGACTATCTTTGGATACCATTATATTCATCATATCATATAATTTACAAAAAAATTGGTGTTTTCTGCCTTTTGACACCAATCCTAACCCTAGATCTAACACGTATGCTAACTCTAATGTTAAAAATGACCCTTCTGCTAATCCTAACCCTAGATCTAAGTGTAATTTAGCACCATGGGCAGTTAAGCAATAGTGCAACGGAAGTGATCTTTCATAACTTTCGAAGCTGTTGTTCCTAAGAGCTTGGAGCTAATGAGGGTCCCTTTGGCACAGAATTTCACTGTTGCTCAAGGCCTCAACATTAAACTTATCACTAACACCATTCATTTCAGGATGGACTAGGTACGTTCTGTGTTGCAACGGTCTGCATCAGGGCTAAATATGAAAAAACAACAAATACAAATTGCATGTCCCTGTGAGGTGTTAGTTTGTTCTGACTAACATGAAAAGATTTACCTTCTAGGCCACGATAGCACAGACTTGATTAGAAATAGCCCACTTTCTTCCTGTACTCCTTAGAACATTTGGTTTAAAGTTGCTGATCTGTATAATCGTTCCTCCTGGCTTTGCATCCTCTGCTGTCTCCATCACAGTAATGCCTAATAAATTATATACAATCCACAATGGGATCAAATCCAAACAAATCACATTTTATTAGCACTACATATTTTCAATATATTATACATTGTTTTTTTTAAAAAACAATTCAGTAGTTTGATGATTAGAGAAGTTACTTTACATTACTCTAGTAACATTCCTCCCAAATGTCCCTATATAGGAAGGACAGTCCCTATTTTTCACCCAAATCTCTCTCTCTTCCTCTCTTTCCTCCTCTATTTTTCCTCTTTTCTGGGAGCTCGGAATTTTTGGTTTGAATAGCTGTAATCACAGTGTTCCAGAGCAATAAAACTCACAATTTTTTTATATTCATTTGGGTAAATAAAATACTTAATTATTATTCTAAATGACTTATAAAATTACATAGATACAAATTGGATATAAAATGGCTGTAAATGTTCTGATAAAGCCCCAAATAAGTTTCCCATTTTGAACATTTCAAATGTTGGGAGGTATGTATTAATTATACGTATGAAGGAGATACAAGTGTATAAAACTATATTTAATGATGGAAGACAAAAATGAGCTGTTGTTTAAGCTGGTGCAGTTTAGTTAATGTCTGAGACACCTTGAGCCGGTGGGAACTGTGTCTCTGTAAGAGGGTCTCTGTTTGTTCCCAGGAGATGTAATGCACATATCCCCTGACAAGGGACTTCAAGCGCTCCTGTAGCAGCTGCCGGTATTCAGACATCCCTCTGCTGGCATCCTGCAGAGAGAACATGAAACCAAGATGTTTTTAGACTGGAAGCTGATTTGTACTGGGGTTTCCTCGCCTCATCTAAACGCATTCTGTAACCTAGTCACAGATTAGTATCGAGGAAACATGGGGCTCAGGATCCGCGGACTCACATCGCAATATTGGTGGGAACGTGATGTGAGCCCCAAGATCCCACTAAATGTTCACTTTAATGGGTGAAAGCGAGCTCCTATGCACCAATAGCTTCATGGAAACTATTGGACAATGTACTTGTATTTGTATGTTTTGTTTCAATAGTACAGATATGTGCCAGTGCTTAAAACTACATACTGGAAAACTAAAACAATGGCAAAATTGAATGATTATAATGAAAAATGTATAAATAGTAATAGTATCTATAAAAAGAATCCAGTGATACAAAGACACTTATTCAAACCATACAAAGGCACTTTCTCAAATCATACAAAGACACTTATTTGGCACCAATGTTCAACTTCTGATTGAAGGCAACCTGACACGTTTCGCCACAAGTGTCGGTCTCCTTATAAAGGATCAGTGCCAAGCTCTGGAAGTTGCTATTTGAGCAGAGTTTGTGAGGACTGATAAAGCTGGAGGAAGTCAAAAAGATCCTATGTTTGGTTGGGATTAAAAATGGGTTCCCAGTAAGGGATATCCCTGCAAATAAATTGGGGATAGCTCACAATGTCATGCAGTAGATAGTCTTCGTGTCACTGTCATATTTAACTCCATTTTACCACTAGGCATACTATGCGTGGCTGTTTATTTAAAAAAAAAGACGAATCATATGTATGTTTTGTTTACCCACTGTGCAGTGCTGTGTAATACTGTGATGCCTTATAACTAAATTCATAAATAATAGCACCTAGCATTGTACAGAGAGCTGATTTTACCTGGTATACATGAAGGAAAATCCTTCCATACTGTGCTGCTTTCTGTAAAATGCATCATGATGGGTGAACATCAATGTGTGAAAATCTTTAGATTCATTGGTGAGCGATCTCTTAGTCTGTATGAAAAAACAGCAACAATCCTCACTTCATCAGATTAACAAGAATACCTACCCTGGCAAGCATGACATGGACGAAATGGTGACTGGCTCACTATTAATGGTTTTCATTTGTCTCACTTGTGCTGGAAGTTCTGTTATATTCTAATTAGTTCCCTAGTGCTGCATACTTACTGGATAATCATGAGATGTGCAATTACCAAGCGCTGTGTCTGCAGGAAGATCTCGGAAATAAATAGTGGAAGTGGTTAGAGGAAGTTACAATGTGATATCAAATATCCAATAAAGATGAGGCCCTCAAGGCAATTCAGCACGTTTTTTATTTATTTATTTTTTATTTTACAAGAATAAACAAAAATTACATCTATACGTAAAAAGTTCTCTTACAAACATAATCCACTTTGTGCGTGAGGTAGATGTTGGTACTTGTCTTAAATAACGTGAGTCGATTACGATTTATACATACCAATAGGGCTGGCCCTATAATGGGGCAGAGTGGGGCGGCTGCCCCAGCGGCATCCTGGCAGAGATCCTGGCACTTTGTTCCTCAGAGCAGCTGTCTTTTTTTTTTTCTGTGTTTCTTGATTGAAGGAGGTCTCAGCCAATTAGGTGAGACTTCTCAACTCTCCTGTTTGGCTAAGAGTTCAGAAACCTCCTGTGATTGGCTGAGACCTCCTTCACACAGAGCTCAAAACAAAGAGAGATGCATACAGCAGGTAAGTTTCAGTGTGAATGTGTGTATGGATATCAGTGTGAGTGAGAGTGTATGTCAGTGTGAGTGTGTGTATGTCAGTGTGAGTGTGTCAGTGTGAGTGAGAGTGTATGTATGTCAGTGTGAGTGAACATGTGTGTGTGTCAGTGTGAGTGAGTGAGCCACAGTTTCTCCGCCATTAAACCCATGTGCATGCTAACCAGGCTGCTGTGGGGGATTTAATATTATATTATATGACTCTGGGGCACATACTGTGTATCATTTAGATTGCAATACAGATTGGACAACATGCTTTTTTCCATAGAGAGAATTATTCTCATTTTATATTATTATTATTACCAGTATTATTATTAGCATTATTATTATTATCAGTATTATTACTATCTTTACCAACAAAGAGAACATGAAAGTGAAACTGGCCAGGCTGGCCATTATACATTGCCCACAATTAGGGTTGCCACCTGGCCGGTATTTTACCGGCAGGCCGGTAAAAAATTGGCATCAGGCCAATGTTAAGTCTATGGAGACAGTACCAAGGCCGGTATTTTTTTGAAGAAAAGGTGGCAACCCTACCCTCAATGCACTGCAGAGTTTTAGGTTTAACCCCTTGACTGCCAGTTGGCCTTAACTAAGATAATTGTGATCATGTCTGGAAGTATGCTGGAATCCCCCAAGTGTGTGTGTGATACATACACCTTACAATATACACTCTATATGATGTACATGCTTTGAAATATATATATATTATATATATTTATATACATATATATATATATATATATACATATACAGTGTGAGTGAGAGTGTGTGTATTTCAGTGTGAGTGAACATGTCAGTGTGAGTGAGAGTGTGTGTGTAGTCAGTGTGAGTGAGTGTGTGTGTGTGTCAGTGTGAGTAATCATGTGTGTGTATGTCAGGGTGAGTGAACATGTGTGTGTATGTCAGGGTGAGTGAACATGTGTGTGTCACTGTGTGAGCATATGTGTGTGTGTGTTACTGTGAGTGAGCATATGTGTGTGTGTCACTGTGAGTGACAGACTGTCTGTGTATGTGTGTGGATAAAGGGGTTAACTCCTCTGATACATATACAGTGTGAGTGAGAGAGTGTGTGTATGTCAGTGAGAGTGAGAGTGTGTGTATGTCAGTGTGAGTGAGAGTGTGTGTATATCAGTGTGAGTGAGCAGCATTTCATTTTTTGCCCCAGGCAGCACAATGTCTTGGGCCAGCCCTGCATACCAACCAATAGATACAATACTATACAAAATTACTGATAAACCTTCTGTTGATATGTATATTCCATAGTTGCAGTTTGTTCTTCGTTATCTCTTCTCATATATCGGAATATAATTGCTTGATCCTAGACGACAATAGATTCTAACATACAAACGATAAAATACATACATATACATATACAAGGGTGTGTTGGGTGGCTGCGGGTGCGGGTTGGGGGGCTAGCTCTGGGCCGGGGGCTCAGTCGTCACCTGTGGACTGTCCCCAGATGCTCGGTAGGTATTTATTTTTAATTGCTTATAATTTGTTAAACTTAAGATGTTTGCTGTCTGCTATACGAGGCATCCCATATGTCTCTGTACATGGGCATATTGTTGTTATTTAAGAAGGATGCTTTTTCCATTAAGCCCTGATAGTTTATTTGGATGATCACTTCCTCTTGTTATTATATTCACCAGAGCTGTAATTAGTCAAATGTATATTAGTCTGTAATCTTCATTTTGTTTTATTTAGCCCTGAACTACACATTTTTCCTAAGTATTTACTAATAAAGCGGTTATCTGACCACCTTACGTGGGCTGAGTCATTCCTGTCTTCTGTCACAATTTATGTCTTTCTCATGTTTGAGCCTTTGACAGGTGTGATTGTTGCTTCTCCCTATTCATACAGTGATTTCTGTGTTTATGTTTTGCCACACACAGCTTCCATGAACATGCCGGGCCAGAAGGAGCATTTACCTAGTATTCCTGTCATCACAGAGCTGAGTAAGTCTTTCTGCAAGCTGTAAATTCACAGTAGTAAATCTGCTCTCTGCATTATTAATAGGGTTGGGTTTAAAAGTTCCTCCTCGAAGCTGATCAAGCTCAATTTCTCTGTGCTGAGTAAACATGAACAAGCAGTCTGGGCTGGTCCTAAAAAGTCAAAGGTGGAAAACAGTAAGATGAAGATGTCTTTATTTGAGAATTATTTTCAGGGGTTGGCTAAAAAGCAATCAAATCCCTCGCTCATAACTAATGAATTAACTTTATGGCAAAATGTGTAAGCTTTTTAATGTGAGATACCAGCTGGGCTAGGGACAGCATTGCTCTTGCTATTATTGGACTACAACTCACAGCATTCCTAGGCAGTCATAATGTGGGTGCATTCACAATGACAGCTTTCATGTGTTATTTTTTTATCATTAATATCTACTCTATAAACTATAAATAATGTAATAATAATTAATGGATATTGAACCACAATTTTACATTTTTAAATTAATACATTTACTATATAAAAGCGCTTACCATTTATCATGGTCTAATGTGCTGGAACAAACAACTTCCATATCCATTTTTACCATGTTCTATGCTGTTACTACAGTGCCGCCATCTTGTGTCTGTCTGCTCCCAGTGTCATACTTCCTAGTTGTTAATATCAGCATTTACATTAACCATTACATAATTATTTGAACCACTGTCTCCTTTCTAACTTTTTAAATTAGCATTCGCATACATGTTTCCATTTTCATTCCCATTCACATACTGTCATCTTACATGTTCGACACAGAGGGAGCTATTCAATAAATGGTGACTTGCAGGTGAATTGAGGTGAGATGAGGGGAGTTGAGGTGAGCTGAACATTTCATCTCACTAATTTAGCTATATGTTGTGCAGGGACAGATCTGTGGTGTTTCACCCACTAAGGAAACACACAAGCTTTGTCGCTGCCCAATATATAGCTAAATTGGTGAGATAAACTGTTTATCTCACCTCAACTCACCTGCTACTCACTTCAATTCACATTTTAGTGAATAATCCCTATAGATACACCATTAAAAATGACGGTCGCTAGACTGTCTCAGTGAGGCAGCAGCTTCACCCAATGATTTATCCCAAGTCTTGGTTTTTGGGTAAAGACTATGGGAAATGTGGGTACTTTGCAGAGAAACCCTTCAAAAATAATAAAAAATAGGAAGAAACAGCCTTTCATTTATTTTTTTGGATTTACTTCTTCTTTAAACATTAGGTAACATTGCTAATCAGCACGCATGCCACTAATTAAATCATCTTGTGTGTATTAGCAATGAAACCACCTCACAAATAAAACTGACGGGTGTCTATGGTTTAATTAGAAGCCCTCTAAAGGTTCTAGCATGCTGGGAGGTGATGCTTGTCAAATTAATGTTACATGGCACAGCCTGTTATGTGAATACATAAGAGGATTAGATGAGCTTTTAAACTAAGCTCTGGGGGGGAGGGTCAAGATCAAAATGAAGCAATGGTAGCTAGGGTAGATTGGAAAGTGGGTCTAGCTATGGGAGAGGAGGAGGAAAGCAGTGGTGGGGTTAACATAGACCAAAGGGAGGTCCATATAATTAAACCTGCACACATTAAGTGTTTGTCAACTAAACAGAAAATGGGTAGTAATCTTAAATGTATTTTAGCAAATGCAAGAAGCTTGACAAACAAAATGGGTGAGCTGGAGATACTGGTAAGTGCTGAACAGTATGATTTAATCGGAATCACAGAAACGTGGTGGGATGAGACCCACAACTGGTCAGTTAATTTACAAGGCTACTCACTTTTTAGAAAGGACAGAGTAAATAGAAAAGGGGGAGGAATTTGTCTGTATGTAAATCCTAAATTAAAGCCCAGTATTAAAGAAGGTGTGCATGATGTAACTGAAACTGATGTGGAGGCACTGTGGGTGGAGATTAGCATAGACACTAAAAAGAATCGCACATTACTTGTAGGTGTATGCTACAGGCCACCAAATATTAGCATTGATGGAGAAGATCAGCTTTTATTACAAATTGAAAAGGCTGCAAATATGAATGAAGTTCTAATCATGGGAGATTTTAATTACCCAGATATAGATTGGAAGTGTGGCACAACTAGTTCGGCTAGGGGCAGCAAGTTTCTGAACCTGCTTAATAACAAATTTATGGCACAATTAGTAGACACCCCAACTAGAATAGATGTCTGTCTGGATTTGTTAATAACAAACAATGAGGAGCCTATCTCAAACATCCAAATAAGAGAACACTTGGGAAATAGTGACCATAATATGGTGTCATTTGAGATTAATGCAAAAAAGCAAATAGGTAACTACGCCACCAAAACACTTAATTTTAGAAGGGCTAACTTTGATGGACTAAGGGCATCGATTGAACATTTAGACTGGGAACGATTGTTTTCTGGACTAAACACAAAGTGGAATTCATTTAAACACACATTACAAAAGTACACATCCCAATATATACCTTTGGGAAACAAATGCAAAAGACACAAATCAAAACCAATGTGGCTTACCGGTAACGTGAAACAGGAGATACAAAACAAGAAAATGGCATTCAAACATTATAAAAACATGGGATCAGCATTATCATTTATAGAGTACAAAGAGGCCAACAAAGCCTGCAAAAAGGCAATTAAAATGGCTAAATTGGAAAATGAGAAAAGGGTTGCCAAGGAGAGTAAAACTAACCCCAAAATGTTTTATAAACATATAAATGGAAAAAAGCTAAAGAGGGAAAATGGTGGGCCCTTGTTATGTAAATGGGAAATTTGGTAAGTGAGGACAGAGAGAAAGCAGATATTTTAAATACTTTTTTTTCTTCTTTTTATACTAAGGAAGAGCAGATGGAAAAGCCCCTGCTGCAGGAAGTTATGGGACATTCGCCGCAAACATGGGATTGGCTGACACAGGAAAAAGTGCTTAAGCAATTAAACTCTGTTAAGATAGACAAGGCCCCAGGGACAGATGGTATACACCCAAGGGTACTTAGAGAGTTAAGCATAATTCTAGCCAGACCACTATTTATGATCTTTAGGGATTCTTTCAGTTCAGGTACATTGCCAACAGACTGGCGAAAGGCGGATGTCATTCCAATATTTAAAAAGTGATCAAAATCTCTGCCAGGTAATTATAGGCCAGTGAGTTTGACATATGTTGTGGGGAAACTATTTGAAGGATTGCTAAAGGTATACACTCAAGAATACATCTTGAACCAGAATATAATTAGTAAAAGTCGACATGGTTTTGTGAAAGACAGGTCTTGTCAAACAAACTTAATAACATTCTATGAAGAAGTCAGTAAAAATATAGATCTAGGTGTGGCAGTTGATGTGATCTATTTGGATTTTGCGAAAAGCATATGATACAGTTCCACACAAAAGGTTACTCTACAAATTGAGAGAAATAGGTATGGGGGCAAATGTATGTATTTGGATTGAAAATTGGCTAAAAGATAGAACACAAAGGGTTGTTGTAAATGGAAAATCCTCAAATAGGACAAGGGTATTGAGCGGAGTACCTCAGGGGTCTGTTTTGGGCCCTCTTCTTTTTAATTTGTTTATTAATGATCTGCCACATTGTGCTGAGAGCCATGTCTCCGTGTTTGCGGACGACACTAAATTAGGTAAGGCAATAAAGACGAATCTTGATGTTTTTTCTTTGCAGGAAGATTTGGACAGAGTGGGGGACTGGGCAGTAAAGTGGCAAATGAGGTTCAATATAGACAAATGTAAAGTTATGCATTATGGGAAAGCAACATATACTTTAAATGGTTTTTCCCTAGGAAAAACTACTAATGAAAAGGATTTAGGAACAATTGTATATAACAAACTTGGCAACAGTGCCCAATGCCAGTCAGCAGCTGCAACGGCCAATAAGATATTGGCATGTATAAAACGAGGTATAGATTCACGGGAGGAGGATATCATCTTGCCTCTTTACAAATCAATGGTAAGACCTCACCTTGAATATGCAGTACAGTTCTGGGCACCAGTCCTTAAAAAGGATATAAAGGAACTAGAAAAAGTGCAAAGGAGAGCTACAAAATTAATAAGGTGATTGGAGGATCTTAGTTATGAAGAGAGACTTAAAAAATTTGCATTTATATACATTAGAAAAAAGTCGTCTCAGAGGGGATATGATAACATTATATAAATTTGTGCATGGCCAATATAAAGAGCTCTCCAGTGCCCTGTTCATTAACAGAAAGGTACAAAGAACAAGAGGTCACCCCCTCAGACTGGAAGAGCAAAGATTTCATAGACAGCAAAGGAAGGGATTCTTTACGGTTAGGACAATAAAGTTATGGAACTCCCTGCCAAGAGAGGTAGTGCTATCAACCACAATAGATGCATTTAAAAATGGTTTGGATGTTTTTTTTTAGGAAAGCAGAACATACAGGGCTATTAATAATAGAATATGCATTAATAAAAGAGCTTATTGATCCAAGGAGAAACCTGATTGCCTCTTGGAGTCAAGAAGGATTTTTTTCCCCCAGGAGGCAACATTCGAAATAGCTTCCTTAGGGGTTTTTGCCTTCTTTTGGATCAAAAACTGTAATGATAGGTAGAAGGGTTGAACTTGATGGACTTGTGTCTTTTTTCAACCTAAATTACTATGTTACTATGTTAATACACTGGGAGGCTACCTCACTCTACAAGCAAAGCAGAGCAGACAGCTCCTCAGCCATGCTGAAAAGGTTCTGTTTGAGATCTGTGCCAGGCTGTAAATAAAAGTGCAAGGTATATTGGCATTTAAGGCTGCGGGCCTTTGTCACAATGATAAAAAAGCCTATAATGTGATCCGAAACATCAATCATTATGTTCGACTTACAATATAACTGCACTGATCTTCATCAGGGAAGATCTGTGAGTGTATCTGTATATTTAAATAGCATTATTTTATTAGTTATCAACTTACTTTGTGGTCTTTAAAGTAACCCTTCCATCGCTGTATATGAATTAACTGGTTATATGTTTCCATGGTCTTTTTTTAATAGAGAAAGCATCCAACATAACATTTATTAGCGAGGATAATAAGATCCCTAAGCATGCAGAGACGGACCCTCATCTCACATCCACATTTGCCACTGGGTCTGTGTTCTCAGAATATTTTCTGGACGCATTAATGCCATTGGTAAGTGACATGCAACCTGCTGACAAAGATTACTCTAATTTTGCTACGCACATGGTCTATAATCAAATGTAATGGGCAAAGTAATGGGCAGTCAATTACTCTGCTTCAACAATGAGATCATAGACACATTCTCTGTTCATTGGTTCTGACTGTGTTCTGAAGGGATAGGCAAAGTGTCTTTTGTTCTGTAAAGGTCCATAGTCCATGGTTTAATTGTATGCCACAAAGACTAGTACATGTCCACTATGAATAAAGTTGGTGACTTCCCCTGGAGTTTAGTGTGATGGATCAGAGGGTATATACTAATTGAACTCTAGCTAAGTATTTTGTTTTTGGTTGGGCCCAACCCTACTATGTTCAATAGCATAACTGACCGAAGAACATAGTCCTCAAGATCTTCAAGCACTGGAGACAGGGGGTCATGCTACTCATAGCTCCATAGTGGTCAATTCTACTTTCTCCATAAAGAAAGGAACATGCAGGATAGCCAAAACCCTGCTGGGAGGTTGCTGCCCCCTCTACCTACATGTTTGTAGCTCTTCAGCAGGTTGTCTCTCTGGCTCAGCTGACCACACATTGCCTAACACTCCCACTGACATCCTATCTCCAATATGCACTATACTGATCTGAACATGCTAAAGACTGGACCATTAGAACAGTGTCCTAACCACAATGCCAAAGCAGGATGAAGGACTTATCAAGTAGTCCACTTGGGAAAGAAGGGATAAACCTATGCCTGAAATGCCCAAGAGGGCTACAAGGAAAATAGCCATTGATTTCGAAAAACTTAGCTATAACTACATGATCCAGTGGCACTACCATGGCTGTGTATACATCAATGATACATTGGTATTAGTAACTGATTAATTGGTATAGATTACCTCAGCTGGTAATGACTGGTCCATGGCCATACACTGCCTGTAACTGTGAGCACTGGGCCTGATGATGACTTATTGTGGTTTCTCTGTGAGGGTAGGATTGTTGCAGACCATTCTATGGGGAGGATGGGTGCAGACAATTCTATGGGGAGGATGGGTGCAGATCATTCTATGGGGAGGATGGGTGCAGATCATTCTATGGGGAGGATGGGTGCAGACCATTCTATGAGGAGAATGGGTGCAGACAATTCTATGGGTCTTAAATTCTAAGTTTTGTGGTTCTGCTTTCTTTGCATGGATACCGCAAACATATTTCATTATGTATGTTGACATACTGCTCTAGTGATTTATTTGTGCTGAGTCAGTCAAATTACAACTCAGTTTATAAACAAAAGACTAGATCACAGAAGTAGCTCTTGACAGTGTACTAAGAATGTTGTTATTGTACCGTTTTTGTACTTTGAGTATAATTTCCATGTTTCACTGTTCTCAGCAGCATCCCTGACCTTTATGAAAATAAACACCTTCTGATGAAGCATTTCAATATCCTGGATCCATGCTTAATTATCCTGCGTTAACAAAAATGCTTGATATCTACGGACAGCCAGGCACTGCTATTCAGATGATTTACTAGGTTTTAGCAATTCTCCAAACACACTTTAATACATGGTTTATGAATAAACTACACTATAAGAGTTTTTGTATTCTTTTTCCCTTTGCACACCATGGAGAGGATTGCCTCCACGTATAGGGTAAATACGAGTGTGTAGTGTCTTTTGGAAGCGCACTGTCCACATTGTGTGTATTACTTTAATACATAGAAGTTAATGGAAGCCCCATAGGACATGTAAGAACCACTTGTATGGCGAGACCAAAGCATGCGCACTGCACAATTGATAAGCACCATCCGCCACAAGTGTTCCCTGTTTAGGAGAGACAGTCTTTATTTTGGACTAAAATCGCTCTGTACCTCGCTCCTCCTCTAGTGATCCTCTTTTTTATGTACTCAGAATTGTTTGCTTCGTTCCAGAGCAAAAGAAGTAACACAGGACATGTTTATACTGTTATAATGACTGTGTTTATAGATTTGTTTTTGTAAAATAATTTATTCTTATTCTCAAGTATTTACCAAATGACATAAATAGCTCTCAACTGGCCATAAAGTTGTTGTGGACTCGATTACCCATAATGCTGTTCTCAAGTACAGTTCCCTTGATTGTCAGCTAGTCAAGCAAGGTCTATGCATCATGGGAAATGTAAAACAGGCAGGTTGCCAAAAAGCATTTATAGCTAACTATTGGCACTCCTATTGTTATGGTTTACACATCCCACAATGCTCATGGCTGCCTGAAGTGACATGTGACATCATATCCAGGTGCAAGCTGTACAGGAGTACCATGAAGAGTAAGATTTAGAAATCCTAATGTTGTCTGCATGCTGAGTGCACCTCTTAATCAGAAGTTGTACCACTGCTGTAAACCAACCTCATTTATTTGCATCTTAAAATAAATACCATGTATCTTAAAATGTGTTTTGTCAAATTCCAGGAAGCAAAAATTATATTATCAAACTTTAGCATCTGAGGTTCAAAGGAGGTACATTTTAACAATTGCCTGATAGGTGACATTATGTATAATAACCACAGACACTAAATAGATAATTTACCACCAAACAATTTAAAGAATTGGCTTAAAGCCATTGTAAAGCATGGTTGGTATTTTGTTTAATAAAAGGTTACATTACATGTAAATTATACAGATTCACTTCATTTCCCTTACTCCTCTGCTAGCCTTTTAGCTGAAAGAGCATTATGGGAGATGTAGTTCATCAGCAACTAGAGTGCCGCAGGTTGACTCCATCTTATTTAGGCATTAATAACCATGCTATACACGTCACTATATCAAAGTATTTTGTTATACAGCAATGCTTGAGAATTGTGTTTATTCTACACCAGGTATGTGATCACCAGGCCATTAAAACAGTTCTTAATGCTGGCCACAGATCTGCTATACTGTGTGGCACCGTTTAAAGAGCAGCCAAGTGCATTATCCTTTGGAGATCAGGAATTAGCACCCATCCAACCTGTCACACAAGAGGAAGTTCTTCTGAATTTTATCAAATTATCAAGGAGTGTCTGAGATGGTGACAGGTGCTCATTAAATGATTAATCTGACATGAAAATTACCTGCATTTTATTTATTAATTATTATTATTATTATTTATTATGTAGTCATCAAAAATGGACAATACAACAATCAAAGTAACCTAAATGATTACTATACTTGTAATGTGCTCATACATATACAATGCAGCCACCCATATAGAGCACACATCTGTAGATCTTTCCCATCAAATGTACAGCTGGGGTTTTCAGCACACATATAACTTGTTCATGCTCTCCTGCAGAATGTACAATTATTGCATAACCAGGGGGAACCAAATAACTATTCAAGTAAGGTATCCAGCAGACACCATCCTCTGAATCAATTGGGGGCATGTATAAACACTGCACACAAGCACATTGTGCCAAATGTGTAGATTTAGGTTGTGTCGGCTCCTGTTGCGCAGGCGAAGCCTATGTGTAAAAAGCACTAAAAAGCACCTGATTTGTGTCGGGGAACCTCCGCCAAACACAGCGTGAGGGAGGTCCCTCTCTCCATCACTGCAAAGTGTTGGGAGTTCTAAAAACATACACCCAGAGAGAATTGGAAAACAGCACTCCCTAAATGCACAAGCCAAGGCTCCACAACCCCCAACAGCAGAAATAAACAGACACGATGCTCAGCACTTGAGTGAGTTATATATTACTGAAGTTTCTGCTTGAATGGCTATTCCTATCAGTTTATTTATAAAGCTCCTTGCTTACAAGTAGTGTTGAATGCATCAAAAAGTAGGTCAGAGAGGGTGAACATATGTATTATGTTTTGTATAACCAAACACGATACATAAAAACATCATAAAAATCATGTACCAGGATATGTAAAAGGATAGTACAAAAATGCTGTTATGTCTCATGCATCAATGATCAAAACGACACACCACTAGTAATACTTAAATAATCTCCTCTAACTATCATTTCTTAGCCATAATTACCCACCCATATTTTTATGATATGGACTGGTACCAAAGACCATTTTAAGGAATTTGTACACAATCTGAATATCAACAACATTAGTCTCCATCTAACTTATGAAATCCAGACAAACAAACTCAATTTCCTCGATTTAAGCATCTCACTGAATAGTGAAGGTAAATTGGAAAGTAGGGTATTTCGCATACCCACATCGTCAAATAATCTTCTCAGGTGGGATAGCTTTCACCCGTCTCTCTCAAAAAGGGTATACCCATTGGTCAATATCTGCGATTAAGAAGAAACTGAAGGAAGATTTTGTTATACGGGCTAAAGACCTTAAGTTGAGGTTTAGGGAAAGAGGATATCCCAATAGAGTCTTAAAAAGAGCCTATCAAAGAGCACTTATCTCTGATAGAGAATCCCTTTTATCTACCCCAGCTAAGAGTGACGAATCCAAGTTTATAAGGTGGATTGGCACCTTTGATAAAGGCTGGTATAAGGTCCAAAATATAATGGAGCGCTTCTGGCCAATTTTAAGCAAGGATGAGGAATTGGTCCCATTTATAGTCCCCAGACCATTAATGACTTCAAGACGATCAACCAACCTAAGAAATCATTTGGTACAGAGCCATCATCGGAGAGAATATAAGAGAACATGGCTACAACGGTAGCCATGTTTAAAGTTTTAATGGTTCCTATAAATGTGGTAACTGCAAAGCTTGTAAATTTGTATCTCCTACTAACGTTATCAGGGTTAAAAATAACAAAGTTATCCCACTTAAAACGTTTATGATTTGTAAAACAACTGGAGTGGTGTACTTGATTGAATGTACATGTGGACAAAAATATGTGGGTAAAACCATAAGTCAATTTAGAAAGAATTTTAGAGCATATAGGCTCTATTCTCAATGAATTAAATACCCCAGTCTCTAGACATGTTAAGATGTTCCACCAAGGTGACTCTTCATCTATGAGGTTCACAGCCATTGAGCAAGTTCATCATAATCAGAGGAAAGGCACTACAAATAGGAAACTTTTACAGCGAGAATATTTTTGGATTTATAAAATGAATTCCCTGTTCCCCAATGGACTCAATGAGGGTTTCTCCTATTCTTCTTTCTTATGAATATCCTACTCAAATCCCACTTTCCTCTCTTTTTCCCTCCCCCTTCCTAGGTCTTTTATCCAGTTATCCCCTCTCATTTTTGTTTTTTCCCCTTCACTACATCATTATTTAATCTTTTATAATAATTCTTTCATATCACTTCATTCTTTCTCTCTAACCACTATTATCCACTTTACATCTATTCATTTTCTGTTATTTTCGCCCACTATCACTTTCTCCCATTTTTCCCCCCTCAATAAATAAATTCTTTCATTTACTTTCCTTTACCCCCTGTACTGCACCCACATCCCATTATTCATATTATACTACATTCACTTCACATACTCCACACTTTCACTCACACCTCTTACATTTATCTTTAACCTTTTGTACACCTTATCCATACACCCTTTCTCCCTCACATATCACCTATTGATTTTATTCACTTCTGTGCAGTCCCTCCTTTTTTCACTCATTGTTTTCACTTATGTTGCAGCACTCTCACTTAATCATGCAGCACTATTTCCATTTCACTTCTCCTTTGCAGCTTTTAGTTTCCCTTTTCTCACTGTGTAACATACCACTATTTCTATCAGTCCTTCTCTCTTTCTATTGTCACTTCTCATTTTTATTTCATATAGACACACCACTTTAATCCTGTTTTCCCCTCCCCCTTCCATTTTTTCTCCTTTTCACATTTACATCACTTGTATTTTTTAGTTTTATCCTTCACTCTATCACCTTCCGGTTTAGGTTTCCTCCATATATCTTGTCCGCCACTCCTTAGATCTAAGTCCTATTTACATCAGCTGTACCCGCCCTTCCTATTACTTCCCTCGGTTCTCTCAGTGATATTCATGCCCATATAGGTCGGAGCTTCGTATTGGAGTGCCTAGATAGGCTTCTCAGCATCCCTCAGGCAGAGCTGCAAAGCTGATTTTCAATCAGGCTTTAGACCTGTCAGCACAAATCGTCTCTCCCCCAAAAGCCCACAGGGGCGGAGCTTAATTGCTCCAACATTGTAAACACACTAAACAGACCTAAGTAAACTCCTTACTGACTTCACAGACGCCCATAAGAGGCGGAGTTATGTATTGCCTACCATACTAGCCAATCAGGCATAGTCCTCAAGCACACACCTCCACCAGATGATTTATAAAAACACATAGGCTCCTATTATCCATAACTCTTCCTTTAATTTCCTCAGCAGCAAAGTTAGAAATAACATGTAATGATATGAAACACATTTAAACCATCAAATCCCATAAAAAAAAAACCTCCTTCCCAGTATAAAACCCAATGTCCACAATGATTCTTTCTCTTTCTTTGCTGCTCTCTCAGCTAAGTGTACCTTTATTATTCTTAATAAATGTTTATACTTCTTAATAATTGCTTATATTCTGTGATAATTGTTTTTTGTCTGACAGGGGACCTGTCCCCTGTACTGGATTGTTATTAATGGTTTAATTGCTTATTTACTTCATTGGTAGTTTTGTATATATTTTTTACTTTCAGTTTGGGGTGATTATATCCCTTCCTTCCCTCCCATTTACGTGCAGGAATTGTTTTTTCAGACCTACTTGCATCCCTCTTTGATGCTAGATGGCCAATGTAAGTGGGGATCTGCTTGCCCCCCCCACTGCCTGGCCGTTTCGTCAGTTATTACCTCAACTGTGGTGCTAGTTATACTAGTGCGGCGGCCATCTTTGTGTAGTCCACTGGGAGCTTTTGCGCATGCCGACGCTCACAGGGGCCATTTTTTCGGAGCCTGTGTATGTTATAAACAGGGAGCTCCAATGGAATCCATGTTACTGTAGCCTGGGAGGCTCTTTACCGCCTCCCAACGGACCTGCCCCTCGTTTTGGTGCCCAGAAGCATAGGAGACGGTTGGTGGTACTGCCAGGGCTGTATTTACCGCGAGGCATCCTAGGCAAATTTTGGGACGCGGCAGCGCCCTCCAGCACTGAAAAAAAAAATTAAATAAATAGTAAAAAAATGTAAAAAAAAAAATCCGCCCCTTTAAAAAAAAAAAAAGGCCGCGCTTGCAGGCAGAGATGGAGGTGAGAGGGGATCGGAAGATCCCCCCTCACCATATCTGCCTGCCGGCAGGCTACACAGGGAGCCGAACAGGCAGCACAGAGAAATCTCTGTGCTGCTTGGTCGGCTTCCCGTGCAGTGTGACACGAAAGTGCCGACAGTCACGTGACCGGCGCGCTGACGTCATACGCGCGCTAGGTCACGTGATCTGTTGGCACAACCACCTGGGAGCCGAACAGGCAGCATGAATGAGACCATGCTGCCTGCCACTAGCCACCAGGGAAAGGTAAGTGCTGGGGAAATGGGGGGATTTGGTCTAATTAGCAGGGGCATATTAAATGGCAAATAACACTGGCATACTATTGGGCAAATTGGCAGGGGCATATTAAATGGCAAATAACACTGGCATATTATTGGGCAAATTGGCAGGGGCATATTAAATGGCAAATAACACTGGCATATTATTGGGCAAATTGGCTGCGGGATATAAAATGGCAAATAACACTGGCATTTAATTGGGCAAATTAGCTGGGGCATATTAAATGGCAAATAACACTGGCATATTGTTGGGCAAATTGTCATGGGCATATTTAATGGCAAATAACACTGGCATATAATTGGGCAAATTGGCTGGGGCTTATTAATGGCAAATAACACTAACATATTATTGGGAAAATTGGCAGGGGCATATTAAATGACAAATAATACTGGCTTAATATTGGGCAAATTGGCTGGGGCATATTACCGGTAAATGGCAGAATAACACTGGCATATTATTGGGCAAATTGGCTGGGGAATATTAATGGCAAATTATATTGGGCAAATTTGCAGGGGCTGATTAAATGGCAAATACTGGCATTTTATTGGGGAAATTGGCTGTGACTTATTAATGGCAAATAATACTTGCATATTATTGGGCAAATTGGCTGGGGCATATTAATGGAAAATGATACTGGCATGTTATTGGGCAAATTAGCTGGGGAATATTATGGGCAAATAATATTGGCAATGTGTATGTAATGGGGTGATAGAGGCATGTAAATGGGGTGATGGGGCATGTCCTTGGTGTGGAACGTGGGTTATGGGTCATGTCGTGGGTGTGCATCGTGGGTAGGGGGGGTGCCTAGGGCAGCACAAAACCAAGATACACCATATACTATACTGTTTTCTTAAGTTGATTTGCTGGGTCTAGCTGATTAATATGCAGCCTGCAAATGATTCTGACAGGGATAGTTAATCCTACCCCCTGGTGGATGCTTTAGTGCAAAATCCCCCATCTAACCTCAGGGGTTTCCAAGAACTACAAAAGTTATTTGATGTTACTATGGCAAAATCTGTTACCCAAGCTGTACAATCAGCAATGGGTCTAATGTCTGCCAATTTAGCATCCTCTATTTCTTCAGCCCTGAGGGCTGTGCAGGACCCAGTATCACATGAGGTATTGTCAGATATGGAATCCAGCAAACTGGTGGTAGGCCGTAAGGCCACGGCCAAGGTAAAACATGCCCTCAAACCCTTACCACCGGATATGTCACGTCATGTCACAGATGGCGTGTTACCGCGCAAAAGAGCCTTACATCCGGCTAAATCTATGCGGTCATGGAAAATGGCTAAAGCTCTGCCAGATGAGGACTCAGAGTCCATATCAGAGGGGTCATGTTATTCCGACCAAGAGGAAGTTGGCGTAACTGGCCATCCTGCTTAAAATTGAGCCTAAGCTGATAAGTATGGCAGCTTCCGAACCTGGACAAAAGGCCAATGGGATGCTCTTCCGCAATACATTCATCAAAGACCTAGGCTCTTTTGTCCAAACCTTTTCCGCTTTAGACAGAGCTCAAACCACCATGCGCAGTGTGTTCCAGCCTCAGGTCTCTCAGAGGGCCGGCAAAAGTAGAGGCCATCTGGCCAGCCGTGGCGACAGGGGACTCCCACTCTACCCCAGGGGCCTCACACAACAAGGACCGGTGGTATATTTTTTTTATATATATATTTTTTTTATTTATGTGGAACAATATGTGGCTGATAGCCCTGTTGCACTTTTTCTTTTTTTGCAATTTTTTTGCTGTTTTGGTTTTTCTGTATTTTTTATATATTCCTTTTTTTCATATTAATATTTTTTGCATTTCCCTCCTTTTTTTCCCTTCTGTATGCTTTGCATACTTTGTATTTTTTGCATTTTTTATTTCTGTTTTTTTTTTTATTTTATGTGTCCTTTTTTTTGGTAACATTTAATTTTTTGTACTGCTGTCTGTTACACTTCTTTATTATTTTGGATGTAGTTTTACCATTTACAGTTTGCCAGATATTCGTTTTGTCTATCTGGCTGAACTGTAATCGGTTAGTCTATGTAGCTAGGTTCCCCTCTTGTGGTTCTAATGTGATAGATTTACAGGGTGTTTGCTTGTTTCCATCAATAACGTTTTTTGACGCACGGCGTGACGTCATCACACCACGCTGTGCGTCAAGATGTGGCAGCCGCAATCGGGGCCTGTGTAGCCCTGGCACAATGTCAGTATTTGATGCCGTTTACTTCTATTATCCAATTACATCATGTGTTTTATTTTTCTGCGATTGGTCTGTCTTGTATATATATATATAAATGTCTGTGCTATTTCTGTTTTAGGTCTCCTTGATAAAGGCTTTATATCCGAAACGTCGGTGACCTTTCCTTTGCGCAGTGTGCTCCTTCTGTTTATTCCATTTTTTGTTTTATTATTCTGTGTCATTTGCCTTCTTTACTTTTTATTTAAGTATTTATAATTCTTTTGTATATTGATTCTGGTTTGCATAATTTTGAATATATTTATTTCTGTAGATTTATTCTTCTAATAAACTTTTGTACTTTTGTCATATTATAGTTCTGATTTTTGTGTGCTCCTCCTACCTCCTTTTTGTGTGTACTGTTATTGTGGGTGTTGAGTGGACTCCCCGTGGGGTGATCCACCTGATTGCTATTGGTTGTATTTTTGTGGTGTGCTTCTCTAATTGCTTTCCCAAATTTTATTTTTTGGCAGCTGCTGAAAGAGGCCAATGGCATCAGGGAATACTGTTTCCATGAAAGGGTGTACATGGTCTTCAACAATGCTTAGGTAGGTGGCACGTGTCAAAGTAACATCCACATGAATGGCAGGACCTGAGGTTTCCCAGCAGAACATTGCCCAAAGCCTCTGCCGGCTTTTCACCTGTCAGTAGTCATAATGATATAGCTGATCAGTGTATATTTACACATGCAGAAACACACACTTAAATATATATATATATATATATATATATATATATGTATACATATATACAGTCATGGGTAAAAGAAAGTACAACCTCTTTGTATTCTATGGTTTTACTTATCAGGACATAATAACAGTCAGGCCTTAAAATTAGGTAAATATAACATGACATTTGTTGGCTCCAAGGAGGAGTCCACACCTGTCATATTTTCTCTGACAATCAATGTTTTGGAATAACATCTAGTTTTAATGGAAATATATATACAGAACAAGATGTGCATTACTTTCAACCCATATTCATGGGTTATGCTTAGTGTGTAGGAGGCTCATTTACCTGAGCTTATTGATGCAGTGGGTCATAGACGGATGGTTTCTCCCCCTGAAGTAGCAATATGAATGCTGCTATTTTAATGTTGCCTCTTGAGTCCTCAAAGTGATGTTCAGTCCTTAGAACAGATATTTCTGAATAGGTGACCTTGAATACAGGGCACCGTGAACACACTTCATAAAAGTCTATTATCATTGCATTGAAAAAAAGAGTAGCATTTATCATACGAACCTACATGTATGGTGGTGGATCCTGAGACCCTAGAAAAGGAGTTTGAAACATGATAGAAATACTACCCTGTTCTGTGTAAAAAAAACAGGGCAGGCGTAGAAGTGAGCAAACATAATGAGTATAACTAAAGCACTATCCTATTGATCAGCCTGATCCTCATGACTAGACCTTTAATATCAGTCACATCTCTTACACTAAAGATGGAGCATTCAGATGACCGGGAACGGGGGACTAATAAAAGTACTCAAAAAAAAAAAATTGGGCAGACTAGATGGACCGAATGGTTCTTATCTGCCGACACATTCTATGTTTCTATGTTTCTATGACCTATTTGATCCGTACCTGGATTTCCTCTAACACGTTTCTCTGAACACAACAAAGCCACAGATTCAGTTTTGCTTAAACGTAATGTATTAAAGGGTGGGGTGGGCATCATGCATCTGATACTAAATGTAAAAGTCACGTTACTTTCAATGCCGAGAATATCACACGCGCACACACACAGATACATTCTTCAGTCTGGGAAATTGCTTCCCAGTCTCTGTCACCTGAAATTAGGAGCGGAGATGGGTGTCAGCTTGCAGTGTTTTGACACTTGTGGCTTGCCAGACTTCCAAGTGACAGATAGTCAATAGGATCTGATGAGATTTCTTTCCAGCGTGTGCATTTCCGATGGCGGGGCAGAGGAGGCTTTAACAAACACAGGAGGAGGCTGAGAACAGGAGGTTTCATTAAACTCAAGGATGCCAAGGAGAAATCAGCGAGGAACAGAGCAGACTGACAACATACTTAATAAGATGTTATGAAGTCGCTTTGTCTATCGGGAACACAACAACCTGTCTCATCAATTTTTACAGAGATATAATATATTAGGAAAATAACCTTGTTATCCTTTCTAGCAATCAACAGGTTATGGAAGCGAAAGGAGTTCCACGATGGACATCTATCCTGCATCACAGCAATTCCCCAAATCCCTGATCTTATGTTTATTAAAAGTGTACCCACTACCTCTATTCTCACATGGATTCTAGTGTGTGCATTTAATGTTCCAATCATCTAGTAATTAGACCAGCAATATATAATACAGAGTAAAAAGTGCTGCTTGTCTGCTTGTTTCCAGCAGTGTCAATTCTGATTTCGATTTAGTCATAGTCTTTTGAGTAAAATGCCATTTCAATTTAGTTGTATTTTAGTCATCCGAATTATTTTAGTTTGGTTTTAGTCGACTAAAACTCCAGTAGATTTTAGAAGACCATATATCCAGCAGTGAGTGAGGGAACAGGTCTGAGAGGGCTATTGTACAGTGTTAAGTTAACCTACTAAGGAGATGGGAGGTGAAACACTCACGTACCAGATTAATCAGATGGAGGAGTATCCTCATCCTCGTTTGCAGGGCGTCCTCTGTGGTTTGTCTGAACCCGTTCCAGGGGGCAGACAGGCACAGGGCGCTTGTATCTCAGCCAATCCAGTTGCAGACAGAGTCAGGTGACTGGGCTTTGGCAGAGATCCAAGGGAACCAGAACCAGAAGTCCAAATAGGTAAATGAAGTCCAAACAGTCCCTAACATTTTATTCACATTTTCGTCAGTTGATGAGAATTGCAATGGTCACAGTTTTGGTCCTGTTAACTTAGGTTTTATTTAATTTTGTTTAATTTTTGTATTTCCATCACTGAGAACATGCAGCTGACATAAACTATGACGAAAATGTTTAGTCAACGAAATTAATACTGGTTTTCAGAACTTTCCCTTGTCATTTTGTCTTTTTCTGTTTTTTAAACCGATTTATTTTTTTCTCCTTTTCTACGTAACTGTAACCTATTTTTATTTAGGACTTGTACTCCCTCCAAGCACCTCTTGTGTGCATCTGAGCTTTCTCACTGTTTTTATAAAAAAAATAAATGTTATACAATTGGAATGACTCAAAAAACAGGATGTGAGTGGTGTCTTTAATATAGAGGACGGCAAAGATGAAGAGAGTTGGCCCTGTATAATTCACTGAAAAGTGAGTTTTTAAAGATGTATCTATAAATTCTCCATGCCCTTTGTGCAGCCCCTTCCTCTGCCATTGTTAGTGTAGTCCCAGGTAGGAGGGTTAGGTTCAGTGTAGAAATGTTTAGCTGGGGAAGCTGTATGAGCAGCTTGAGTTTAAATTAGTTTTATTTCTGGTCCTATCTAGGAAGACGTTCTTCTTCTGAACTAGGGTTGGCTGAGAATTAGGGATTATTCTAGCCTTGGTGAAGAAATAATCTTAATTTTATTAAAGACAGGAGGCGAATATTTGCATAATCCTTCTTTACTGAAACCTCCAGCAGCAAAAGAGTTAACAGAGTTGTAAAGATTAAACCAATAGAAACAAACACAGGATGCATATATAAACCCCCTCAGGACACTTCCTCTTCCTCTTTCTTTGAACAGCCGAACAGGGCATGAACAACTTAATTCTCAAAAATAACCGATCACCACAAAGAGTCGGACCACTGGAACCGGACAGATGTCAACTCAGAACACCATGCTGGAAGGCAAAGAGAAAAATTGTGAAAGTAAACTGGTCTACTAAACAGATTCATAATAAGACTGCAAACAATAAACAGAGAGACAGTCGTAATATATAATACAAAGTCTTAATAAGACTTCAAACAATAAAAGTCAGAAACACAATCATAATATATAATAATACCCACAGATGTAATAAGGGTTGGGGGAAAATAAATAAACTGGGGGGGAAATATTCGCCTCCTGTCTTTAATAAAATTAAGATTATTTCTTCACCAAGGCTAGAATAATCCCTAATTTTATGGCAAGACAGGAGGCTTCATATTTGCATTTTTAACACTCATTAAGAGAAAAGGATCCCATGCACCAAATGAGCAAGATGAAGAACTCCATCTATCAACTGTAGGAAAACAGGTTTAAACAATCAGATTGATGTAAGAGATCAGAAGCGGTCTGTTAGGCACTGCACGAAAAATGGACTTGGCTGACAAATACCTATGGACACAGCTAGTCCAGAAAAACACCCCTTTTTTCCGGGTAGAAGGAAAAATAATCCATAGAAAAGCCATAAATCAGAAAACCGGCACAATTACACCAAATAGAGCAAAAGCGAAGGAGAGCAACATTATCTTGCCATTCCTCAACACAATGAAGGACCCTAGACACATCAGAAATGAATTGTGCCCCGTTTTTGAAGGTCAAGCCAAGTGGATGCCACATAAAAGGCAAAGAACCAATGGATCATAGCTGAAAAACATTCCTAGAAGGGAAAATGTACCGCCGGGAAAGTGAACCTCAGGATGTTCTTAATACTAAAGTACAGAATAGACAGTATAGGGCCAGACAGGGAGAGAGCCAAAGTGTCAGCACATTATAGTACAAGGAGAGATAACCATACATGTTACCTCCACAGCAGGGTGATTAATAAGCCCATTACTCACTGGGGAGTGTTTAGATAGGGAGACCGGAGAACTGTGGGAAGGCATAAGGTCCCTGGAGAACGCGTCCACTGCCATAGAGAGAGGTCTGGCATCCAGCTGAAGAGGGCTGGTGTCTGACAGTTTTCCCTAAATACAAACATTTCAAGGTTGAAGGTACCCTTGAGATTCAGGGCAAGAATGACCAATGGGGACACATGCCAATGTGTGGGGCCAATGAACAGTGAGTTCTGTCTTAGAGGAAACTGGGAATCACAAAGGGACACCTGATGATATCCAGTAAGTTGATATGGAATCCACGTTCTTCAGGACTCCACAGGACTCCACATGAGATACACCTCATCTGAGGGAGCTGGCGTCAGAATCTACGATGCATCATTCCAGAGTGGAGACAATTCAGTCATAGGAACCTAAAGATGAGCCTTCAGACATTGCATTACGAGATAGTGCAAGGGCCCTGGAAAAAATGGCCTGAATAGAGGCAGAGAGCAGACGATCATGCTACTCAAGAGCAACCGAGAAGGCGGTGGAGATCTTGGACTGAGATAGTTTGAGGACAACCGACACCGAGTATCATGAAACCCAGGAATTGTATGGATTGAATGGATTTTTATTCCAATTTGCCTTGTTGATCATAAAGCCAAGATTCTATAAGAGATGGCCGATCTTGCACCATCAGCAAGATGTTGTCCAGATAAAGGATAGTGGATTCAGCGAGCATAAAGGCACTCCATAACTGGCTTGGGCAGTTTTGTGAAGCACCAAGGTGCAGAGCCCGAATGGCCACAGGTGATCTTGTCAGAAAAACCGGAGTATGTGTGGGAGAACGAGACATACCCCTTACTAGATATTAATCTGGCCTGGAAGGAGGATGATGCATCCTAATAGGACAGTGAACGGTAGAAGAATGTGCAGTTTTGTAAACTGGTAGGACGTCAGATTCTGAGCAGAGGGGCCTGATTCTGTAAAAGGCGTTCTGCTGGTGGCACGGCCCTCTGCCGATCAGCCCTGAATTAAAATGATCCCCATGGAAGACCTGCTTCATTGATGCCTGAGCTTTGTTTAGCTAGGTAAATATGTTGACCTGTTGATTTATTTAGTTGAGGTCCCTATCCCAGGATATGTCCCGCAAGATATGTCCTGCCTCTGGGCCAAGATCCTTGGGGGCCAGTTCATGTCAGCTTGACATCCAATTTGTAAAGGGTGGCTTTGTGCTGTTCTGCTAACATAGCCACGTAAGCATTGCCTAGGAGACACATGGCTTGTTGCGCCCATTCCCGGGACAGCCGTGTATCCAGTGGGGTGCCCTCTGTCAAAGCTTTATCTGTGATGAGGAACAATTGTGATGGTGGCCAAGACATCAATCAGTTTGTCTTTCTAGATGCTAAGACCCTTTTCCAGCCCTTTGCAAGGTCTTTGACATTCTTGGGCATGAAAATTACAAAGGTCATGTCAAACGGAGGTGTTAGCCACTTTGTACTGTATAGTAGGACAAGGACACTCCGCATTGAGCTTCTGGCATACCTCCTTTTCCAGGGGATGCTAGGTAGGACACCACTCTGAGGACCTGGAACGACGAAGGGTCGAAAAAAGGGAGACCCATAGCATCCAGAATCTCCAAGGGTGTGCCAGGTTTAGAGGAGCCTGTGAGGGAGTCATAGAGCAGGGCACCCCTGGGGTGCAAGAGTCCTGATAGATCAGCAAGAAGTGGAATCCTAGTCTATAGATCCCTGCTTAGTACTCCTTTACCACAACTTCTGAACCCCTTGTTGAGGTAGGGTCATGAAGGACCACTCAGCCTTTTTTTTTTTTTTATTTTTTTTTTACAGGCATCCTGCTCTTCGACTTGGCATTCAGTGAATCTCTGGGTCTAAAGGATCAGTGAGAGCCCTGGATTCAGAAGCATCTCTGCCATCAGAGAGTATGGGGATGAGAATTCCTGGGACTGATGTAGAGCAGCCAGTGCATAGATGAGGTTGTCAGCCAGAACAGAGCGCAGACAAGAGTAAAGCCCTGTGGGCACATAAGTCTCTTCTGTCAAACTGTCTCAGTGCCGTGCCATTTATTCAAGGCACAAGAGAAGTATATGTTGTGGTGCCTGTATATAATCGGGGGTTACCCGAGGTGTCAGTGGGGGTCACCCACAGAACTGGTATAAAGGCTGCTAAACCAATCCCTTTAATCAGAGGGGGGAACACCCCTGGCCTTGTTGTGAGAGGCATATGTTGTTGTGCCTGTATATAAATCAGGGGTCACCTGACTTGTCAGTGGGGGTCACCCACAGCACTGGGATAAAGGCTGTAAGGCCAATCCCTTTCTTCATAGGGGGTCACTCCTGGCCTTGTTGTGAGAGGCATGTGTTTTAGTGCCTGTATATAAATTGGGGGTCACCTGAGGTGTCAGTGAGTGTCACCCACCGCACTGGCATAAAGGCTGTTAGGCCAATCCCTTTATTCATAGGGGGGTCACCCCTGGCCTTATTGTGAGAGGCACATGTTGTGGTGCCTGTACATATCGGGGGTAACCCGAGGTATCAGTTGGGGTTACCCCCCACACTGGGATAAAGGCTGTTAGGCCAATTACTTTATTCATAGGGGGGTCACCCCTGGCCTTATTGTGAGGCATATGTTTGGGTGCCTGTACATATCGGGAGTAATCCGAGATATCAGTGGGGGTCACTTAACCCTTGGTGTCATGCCCTTTCCTTGAGGAAGAGAGTCCAACCCGGATCTCTTATTAGAGGGGGTCAGTTCATGACAATGGTACGAGTCCTCAGATCTGACCCATGCAAGTGAAGGAGCTTCAGGGGCGTCCTGAGTAATGTTGGGGGTTGGTTTGTTGCAGAACGGCCAGGGCTGCTGGCAAAGATGCAGCCAAGGTCGACTGGAGCCATGCCTGAAGGGCCAGACGCATGGGTTATCCATATCACTTTCTATGACAAGTGGTAACTCTTTCAGTAATAATATCTGAAAGATGAAATCTATAAATGGATTATATAAATGGAAAAAAGCTAAAGAGGGAAAATGTTGGGCCCTTGTTATCCCAAATGGGAAATTTGGTAAGTGAGGACAGAGAGAAAGCAGACATTTTAAATACTTTTTTTTCTTCTGGTTTATACTAAGGAAGAGCAGATGGACGAGCCCCTGCTACAGGAAGTTATGGGACATTCGCCGCAAACATGGGATTGGCTGACACAGGAAAAAGTGCTTAAGCAATTACACTCTGTTAAGATAGACAAGGCCCCAGGACCAGATGGTATACACCCAAGGGTACTTAGAGAGTTAAGCATAATTCTGGCCAGACCACTATTCATGATCTTTAGGGATTCATTCAGTTCAGGTACAGTGCCAACAGACTGGCGAAAGGCGGATGTCATTCCAATATTTAAAAAGGGATCAAAATCTCTGCCAGGTAATTATAGGCCAGTGAGCTTGACATCTGTAGTGGGGAAACTATTTGAAGGATTGCTAAAGGTATACACTCAAGAATACATCTTGAACCAGAATATAATTAGTAAAAGTCAACATGGTTTTGTGAAAGACAGGTCTTGTCAAACAAACTTAATAACATTCTATGAAGAAGTCAGTAAAAATATAGATCTAGGTGTGGCAGTTGATGTGATCTATTTGGATTTTGCGAAAGCATTTGATACAGTTCCACACAAAAGGTTACTCTACAAATTGAGAGAAATAGGTTTGGGGGCAAATGTGTGTATGTGGATTGAAAATTGGCTAAAAGATAGAACACAGAGGGTTGTTGTAAATGGAAAATTCTCAAATTGGACAAGGGTATTAAGCGGAGTACCTCAGGGGTCTGTTTTGGGCCCTCTTCTTTTTAATTTGTTTATTAATGATCTGCCACATTGTGCTGAGAGCCATGTCTCCGTGTTTGCGGACGACACTAAATTAGGTAAGGCAATAAAGACTAATCTTGATGTTTTTTCTTTACAGGAAGATTTGGACAGAGTGGGGGACTGGGCAGTAAAGTGGCAAATGAGGTTCAATATAGACAAATGTAAAGTTATGCATTATGGGAAAAATAATAACAAAGCAACATATACGTTAAATGGTTTTTCCCTGGGAAAAACTACTAATGAAAAGGATTTAGGAATAATTATAGACAACAAACTTGGCAACAGTGCCCAATGCCAGTCGGCAGCTGCAAGGGCCAATAAGATATTGGCATGTATAAAACGAGGTATAGATTCACGGGAGGAGGATATCATCTTGCCTCTTTACAAATCAATGGTAAGACCTCACCTTGAATATGCAGTACAGTTCTGGGCACCAGTCCTTAAAAAGGATATTAAGGAACTAGAAAAAGTGCAAAGGAGAGCTACAAAATTAATAAGGGGTTTGGAGGATCTTAGTTATGAAGAGAGACTTAAAAAATTGAATTTATATACGTTAGAAAAAAGGCGTCTCAGAGGGGATATGATAACATTATATAAATATTTGCAGGGCCAATATAAAGAGCTCTCCAGTGACCTGTTCATTAACAGAAAGGTACAAAGAACAAGAGGTCACCCCCTCAGACTGGAAGAGCAAAGATTTCATAGACAGCAAAGGAAGGGATTCTTTACGGTTAGGACAATAAAGTTATGGAACTCACTGCCAAGAGAGGTAGTGCTAGCAACCACAATAGATGCATTTAAAAATGGTTTGGATGTTTTTTTAGGAAAGCAGAACATACAGGGCTATTAATAATAGAATAAGCATTAATAAAAGAGCTTATTGATCCAAGGAGAAATCTGATTGCCTCTTGGAGTCAAGAAGGAATTTTTTCCCCCAGGAGGCAAAATTCAAAATAGCTTCCTTAGGGGTTTTTTGCCTTCTTTTGGATCAAAAGCTGTAATGATAGGTAGAAGGGTTGAACTTGATGGACTTGTGTCTTTTTTCAACCTAAATTACTATGTTACTATGTTACTATGTTAAATGGGGAGCTATATATAATAAAAGTGAAATTTAACAGGGTTCACCCAATTGCCCAGTGGGGGGGGGGGGTTCACCCACAGATGGGGTCAGCAGCTTAGAAAAAAGAAACATGTCGGTGCGCTAAGCTAGTCACAGGCTCAAATATAAATGTATAAAATGATGCTTACCAAACAGATGTGAGCATGCTACAAATACAGTGTGATTGGCTGTACAATGTATACATACATGTCTGCGCTTCTCACCCTAATAAAGTTGGCGGCAATATTGTGGCATATTATTTTTATATATATTTGATGCCACCTTATAGAGAAGCCTACCTACACAGAGAGGGGGGGTCACCCCAACATCAATATATTCATCTGGTGATACAGTTATAATGTGTAAAAATGTTTGGCAAAGCGTATTTTTTTTTTTTTTTTTTTTTTGGTAAGCTGGTGTGAAAACGCCATTATCACACACTGACTAGGGGGGTCACCCTATTGGAAAAAACCTGCACCCAGGCAGGTTAACACAAACCCCGGATGGGGTTATATCACTTTAAACATGAAGCAGCATACATGCTGCTGCAGCAAGCAAAATAAACCTGGAGGGGTTTAAAATTGTCAGGGGAACTGCCAAGAATGAAATATGGGAGCTACATCCCTGAAGTAAATATCCCTGTATAACCTGGTTTATCAAATATATGTGGGATGTGGCAGACTCTTAGGTCAGTAGGTGTCAGAAAGAGGGGGTCATCCCCTTGCATGGAACAGTTTGTGGTATGTTTGCCTTAAACAATAATAATGCAATATATATGTATGTAGGCCAAAAACAGGGCCTAACCTGGCAGTGCAAGCACCAAGAGAGGGGCTGAATAAGCCAACCATTAGAGAGAAACATAAAATGGTGAGGGGGGGTGTGGAAAGCAGTATTGCCACTAATGGTAGAAAAAGAGAACTCCATTAGAGGTGTAAATCCCTAAAACGAAGCAATAACCTGTGAAGGAAAACACAATAAAGGGAGACAAACACCCAATACATAGTAATAAAGCAATCTGAAGTATAGATTAAATAAACTATATAGTGAGAAACACTCTAGTGTGGAAGGTGCTCACCTGGAGGCAGCAGCAAAGAAAGAGGAAGAGGAAGTGTCCTGAGGGGGTTTATATATGCATCCTGTGTTTGTTTCTATTGGTTGAATCTTTACAACTCTGTTAACTCTTTTGCTGCTGGAGGTTTCAGTAGAGAAGGATTATGCAAATATGAAGCCTCCTGTCTTGCCATAAAATTTGTTTCTTCCTACTATGTAACCCTGAAGTGACCAACCTGAGGTCATGCAGGTTCCAGAAAGCTTCTGATGCGTATTGTTTGAGCAGTACACAGCCTGGTTACCTTCCCAGAGGGAGCGCAGGGGACCTAAATCTGAGAACACACCTGAAATGATTGTAGGAGGCTGGGAGTGGATATACCCACCAAAAGCTTGTTGCACTGATATTATTTAACGATTAAAATGTCACGTGACTGAACTGCATTATCCCCTTCTCGCCAGATGGTACTTTGATCCTTAATGACCAGAGCACCAAACCAGTGTCTTTATGTTCCTGGCCCTGATCACGATAATCAGCAGCCAGGAACATACAAGTAGGGATCTGATCAGGGTCTCTATAGACCCTGTCAGTCCCTGCCGACGTCCCGCGATAATTTGTGATGAAGGATGCCAGAAATGTAGTGGTTGCGCAGTTTGAGCGTTCGCTATATTTTCTATGTCAGACTGAGGCCACTCAAGCAGGGTCCTCAGCACGGCTCATCACGGGGAACCACGATGAGCTGTTCCTGTCAGGACGGTCTATTGCGGGGGGCTGCAATGAGCTGCTTAATGCATGATGTTCCATTCCGTCCTACAAGCCTGTAGGCAGTAAAAAGTAGGATGGCACAGAACATCCTACAAGCGGGAAGGGGTTAACTGCTTTAAAACATTTTCTCCATATTTAACCTTTTGAGTTCCAGATGAGTGAGCAGTAGGTTGCTCATCATGTAAGGTTTGAACAGATACTGCTGATAGTGTAGTAACCAACTGAGCTACCTCATAGATAATTAGGGAGCACTTCTGATAATTAGACATTTCTTATTAAATTATTACAAAAGGAGGAGAAACTGAAATTTAGTATTGATAATCCTTTTTGTCCCTTGAAAGAAAATAAACACTATAGGGTCTCAGTATGCCCCAATCTGGATAGAAATCATGTATGGATATCAATGTATATATGTATGCGTGGCCATATGTGCTATGTGTATTTTTTATTTTTATTACATGATATGTTCATTGATGTGGTAATTGCAGTATTTGTGCTGTAAGTGCAAATTTTAATAAAATCTGACAATAATTATTTTTTAGTAATAATATATGGTAGAATGGCATAATAAAATCGTCACCATACCAATGAAACATTGTTGAGTAATGTTTTTATTATATTTCATATATTGCTATACCATATATAGTTTTAATACGTTTTTTTATTATTTTAATGTGTTTTTTGTATTTTTTTTTACGTTATTTTCTTTATTTTAATATAGTTTATTAGACTGTATTATTTTTTTAACAATTGTATTTCTGTTTTATATTTAATTGGATGTAAGTTTGGGCCATATTAGTATCCAAGGCTCTTTCACCCTCAGTGCAGGGGGCGCTTACCTCCTACAGGGTCCCCCGTTTCTCTTGCGTCACTCCGTCACGTGGTAGGCCGCACCTCCGGCCTCACACAAGGCGGTTGCCGTGAGTAGCATGTGCATACGTGTTGCGCTCAGGGGGGCCATGACCTGGTCTCTGCATTGGTGGATGTGGGAGAGGTGGGGGAAGAGGTTGACACTTCTCTGAAGAGTCCCATAGTGGCCTGTCGCTAAGGTGACGGGACATGCCATCGTAGATCCCTGCAACCACCAGTCCACCTTTTTTTAAGCCACGAACAGTGTACAAATTATCTGATCAAATTATCATATCCAGTGGATTTCCTGCATGCAGAGTGCAAGCAGGAAACACTGAAGGAGATGGCGAGGGACTAGCAGCATCCAGATAAGTACAGGGGAAGGGGGGAGGAGGGGGGATTATCAGTGGCATATTAAGGAGCAAATTATCAGTGGCATATTAAGGAGTTAATTATCAGTGGCATATTAAGGAGTTAATTATCAGTGGCATATTAAGTAATTATCAGTGGCATATTAAGGAGCAAATTATCAGTGGCATATTAAGGAGTTAATTATCAGTGGCATATTAAGGAGTTAATTATCAGTGGCATATTAAGGAGTTAATTATCAGTGGCATATAAAGGAGCAAATTATCGGTGGCATATTAAGGAGTAAATTATCAATTGTATATTAACGAGCATATTATCAGTTGCATTTTAACAAGCAACTTATCAGTGGCATTAAAACAAGCAAATTATCAGTGGCATATCAATGAGCAAAATATAAGTGGCTATTAATGAGCAAATTATCAGAGGAATATTAATGGATAAACTATCCAGGGTGCCCCTCGATAGAGGGGTGCCACTTGCTAGGGTGCCCAGGGTCTAAAATAGTTAATTAGACCCTGGGCACCACAGCTAATGTCACCCCTCTAATGCAACCTGTTGGACATGGCTGGGGTGGCCAGGATCTAATAAACAGTTTTCGACCCTGAGCATTGGGACCAATGACATCCCCTCTAATGCAGCCTGCTGGACATGGAGGTGCGACCCCCTGCAGCAGTAACTGCACCTCTGAAACACCCCCACCCCGCACCTGTAACAGCGTCGGAAACTACGTTTTTTGTAATCCCTCCATCCTCGACCCCGCGTGTGACATCATGCACTAGGGTCAGAGGGTGGGAAGACAGGACCATGGGACAGCATAAAGCCCAAAGACCGGTAAAACAAATGTCTTTTAAAAAATATCTGTGTGTGAAAGTGTCTGTGTAAGTGTTACAGTGTGAAACTATGGACTGGATGGAATTATCTGACAGGACTTGTAGTGGAGACTGGCAAGCTGAGAAGAGTATGTAGAGACGGAACTGGCAGCTCTCAAAGCAGGACACGGCCTGTGATTACTGTAACGATCAGGTACAAGGCTGGAACCACTGTGCATAAATAAGCATAGGTTATTGCAACGGACCCAGGTAAAGGAACAGACTTATTCTGCTTGAAGAAAATCCACCCTATGGTTGGGCCGCAGGCTTCTTTCCCCCAGGACTGTTGCACTCTGTCAATACAGGGATACCGAAGCGTAACCAAAGCAAGAGGACCGAAGGTGAAGGATCAAGGTGAAGGTACCAAGGGTTCAGGCAGGAGAATAGTCAAACAGGCAAGGATCAAGGCTGGCAGCAAACAAAATGTAAATAAACAAGTGAAGTAAAGTGAAGTAAAACGGGCACCAATTATATTAAATGAATAAAATAAGTGTGAAAAAAATATAGCTGCAATCACAAGAGACAATCAATAGATGTGAGATTGAAACAAATACACCTCCTTCGGTACCTTTAAAAATGATCACAAAAAAACGGCATAGTGCATACTGTAAAAGTACAAAAAATGTAATGGCCCCCACTACATGAGGCTTACTTTAAAATGGAAAAAAAAGCACACATCAATAATACACTTGCAGGCAATGGAGCAGGCTTCCTAGTCCAAAGGTTATCTCAGACTGAAGTCAGGATCAGTCGCGGTGTCCTGCTGAACACTCGAGGCTTCAAACCTTTACAAAACACAGCTGATCAGGATTCCAGATAAGCCCCCTCACTCTCTCCAATACGCAGACGCGTTTCCTCGATTAACGACTTCCTCAATGCTGCAGATGGGGAGGAGGCTTGGGTTTTTTATGTTCATATGCGTCAATGTCATTAACCACTGAATTGCTTTCTAGAGGTTCTGTTAACCCTTGCTTTTCCCTCGGGACAGTTTATATACCAAAGAACTGATTAGAAAAAATGTAAAAACTTCACATCTATAATTATACATACATCTATACAATTAAACATACATCTACTATATCAACTGTAAAAAATTATATTTTAAAATGACAGAAAATGTGGTAACATTAATAATAAAATAAAATAGGATATAAACTCTGAAATGACAAACATTGATTAGACACAGAAAATCTATACCAGCAAGATGTCATAATATAATTACTTAAAGCCACAGGTTTAGATTATCTAAAGGAAATGAGATCATTCAAAGTCAGAATTAAGACCATGGGGTACCATTGTATTAAGATTAAAGATCCATTTCATTTCTCTTTTACCAAATCTAGTCATTCTTTTCTCTCCTCTCCAATGATTATACATTATTTCAATTCCTATTAATTTGAGTAATGATGCATTTTTATTATGATGGGTATCAAAATGATGTGAAACTGTATGCTTGGGATATTCTTTCTTAATATTCCTTATGTGCTCGGCTATCCTAACCTTTAAGGGTCTTGATATCCTGCCTACATAGTACAAGTTGCATGGGCACCACAAGATGTAGATCACCCATGTCGGATCACATGCGATTAAATCTTTAATCTTAATAATTCTGTAAATACAGGGCACTTCCAATTCAGAAATATTTTTACTCATATTACAGGTTTCTCTGCAAGACTGGCACATTTTACATCTATAAAAACCTGTTAACTCATTCAAAAACTTATTCTTGACTTTACCAGTTTTAACCGTATTAACGTAACTTTTACTCAGCTGTTGTTTTAAATAGGGAGCACCTCTAAAAATGACTCTATTGTCCCCTATGATTGTATTTAGGGTAGCATCCTTTTGTAAAACAGGCCAGTATTTTTTAATAATCTTTTTAATTTGTCCGATGCAGTTATTAAACTCGGTTATAATTGGTATACTTTCCATATGAGCTATGTTACGGGATTTTTCTCTAAACAGAGTATCCCTTTCTCTTTCCCAGAATTCTTTGATTGTTTTCTCAATGGGTCCACTGTCATACTGTTTTTCTATGAAACTAGTTTTTAACTTCTCAGACTGTATATTGTAATCTTGTATATCTGTACAATTTTTTTCTAATCCTCAGGAATTGACTTTTGGGGACATTCAATAACCATGGGAGAAAATGGCAGCTATTCATTTCGATATAGCTATTTGTGTCAACCTTCTTGAAATATGTATAAACTGTTTATTATCAATAAAGATTTCTAAGTCTAAGTAGTTTATGCTTATATTGCTATATTCTGTGGTAAGATTGATACCCCAACTATTGGTATTCAGATATGTAAAAAAAGCTTGCAAAGAGGCATCATCACCCCTCCAGATGAAAAAGAGGTCATCTATGTAACGTTTATAGACTACTAAATTTGACTCCCAGCTATGATGAGAATAAATAAAATCATTCTCCCAATAGGCCATAAAAAGATTGGCATAGCTAGGAGCAAATTTCAAGCCCATTGCTGTGCCCTTCAGCTGTAAATAAAATTCATCATTATACCAAAAAAACATATTTTTCAATATTTAGGTTAATTCCATCATTATAAACTTCACCTGAGCATCTTGTAAATTATTTTCTCCCCATAGACCAAGATTGTGGTCTATGATTGTATATAGAGAATTCACGTCACAAGTTACCAGTAAATAATTTCCCTTCCATTGGAGGGTTTTTAATAGTTGGAGGAGAGAGGTAGTGTCCTTAAGGTAAGCTTTAGTTTTTTTCACATATGGTTGTAGTAGTATATCTGCACATTCTGACAGATTTGAAAGTATTGAGTTTACCCCAGATACAATGGGCCTACCAGGTGGTTTCTCTGCATTCTTATGTATTTTAGGTAGGCAATAAAACCAGGGTACTTGGATGTAATACATTCAGATATACATATTCTTTTTGTGATAGAATTCCTAAATGTTTTCCCTTGTATAGATATGTGGTTAATTTCTTTTTTATTAAATTTATTGGGTTATTTTTCAAAATTATATATGTATTTATATCACTTAATTGTTCTTCTAATTAAAAAATACTGGCCTTTTTTACTCAGCGCTTCTGACTCTTAAAAACTAGGCTTTTAGGACTAAGCATCATGATCGGGTGTGAAACGCGTATGACAAGCTACTTTTGCCAGGGGTGGTGAACATGCACTGTTTTTGCCACTGTGGATAACAATAA
The DNA here is from genome assembly GCA_036172795.1 of Pelodytes ibericus. Lineage (NCBI taxonomy): Eukaryota > Metazoa > Chordata > Amphibia > Anura > Pelodytidae > Pelodytes > Pelodytes ibericus. The sequence goes on along the minus strand of CM069858.1, from coordinate 187,982,843 downwards.
ATCGTTTGATATTTGATGTTACACCAGTGATCCTGATACTATTTGGAGCCCATTTTTCCTGTACCCATGATTATCTACTCGTTCTTTACTGTGCAAGCTACCTCAGTGCAGTACAATTTCTAGAAGAGATGCACACCAAAAGTAGCCCTCACTAAAACACTGTCTGCAAGGGAGCTTAATGCCACAAAAATGGTCCACAAGGGCATCATTCTCCTGTCACTGATGCTCTCGCAGACACACTGACCACCAGTTGAATGTTATTCCTCAAATTTGGACAAAACACAAAGTGAGAAATCAAGTTAACCCTTTTAGCCCCACAGCTCACATGTGCACATGGTGACAGTTTTTTATTTATAATTATGTTTTATGTCTTATACTCTATTATATTCTATGTGCATTATGCCAAACAAGAAGCTGCAGCTGTATTTATATGGATTGTTATAGTCTTCTTCACCTAATTAATAGAAGTGAAACATTGTTGTGTTAAAGGAGATATTAACTTGTGACTCTTTTGTGTTGTTACTGGGAGTTAACCTGTTATTATGTATAACTGGGTGATGGTAAATTACACATTCATCTTGTTTTAATGATATGAATTAAACGTTATGTTTTCATTATGGGTACCGCACGAGTGGTTTCTCTCTGATGTTCATTTATTCAATCGTGGATTATCCCCTGGTGCTGTACCCAGTACCGTTATATAAAAAAAAAATTTAAACAGTAAGAAAATAGGACATGAAGAAGGGGTTAATATTTTATAAACATTCCTGAAGATGCCCAGAGTCATGTTGCACAGAACTGTTGTCAGCAGATAGTACAATGTATATATTATTTGTATTTCGAGAAATCTGTGTACTGCAAAACCACTTGGAAATGTCTAAACTAACTTGGCCTTTTATGAAAGTTCTCCAGCTATCGATGTTAAGACAGGCTTTCCCTTGAAGCTGCCATGCATGTTTCTGAATGTTCAAAGCATTATGAGCAAGTAGAACACTTAAGTTCTAAAGTTCTATTTTGACGGCAGCAAGACATACAATCTTGTTGCCAAGACATATATCAAGCAACTGGGTTATTTTTCCCACACTCGTTCCTTCTGTTCAAAACTGCTATGCTACAGCCAATGAAATGAACATGAAGACTGTGTGGACGGATGATCCACACTGTGCCAAAGAGAAGATAGCTTTCCTGATTTCATCTTTCTCGGTTTTTTTAGGTGGGATAGCCATCATACTGCTATGGAGAGCCTTGCAGTTTGTGCGAAGGGCACAAATCTCAAATACAGTAAGTTCATGCGTGTTCCTCATATTTAGAGACAATAAGGGTGGTAGAAAAGCACAAATTATCTTTAAATAGAAAGAAGATGGAACTGAAATAAAGAGAGGAGGCAATTTAAATGGAACTCAAAAAATAAAATAATAATAATAATAATATTTTTTACAAGGTTTTCTGTATATGTTTGGGCACTTGGGTTGGGCTATTGTCTCTCTATATTCTCCATCACTACCGTAAATAAATCAAAATCATCTTTTGGATCAAAAGCAGGAAAGTTAGGTAGAAACTTGATAAACTTAGGTCTTTCTTTTCAACCTTGTTGAAATTCTGGCTACAACTTTACCAGTAAGTGCAACATGAGAAGGTCAATAGCAATGGTTTTTATTTTAGGTGCATTGCGTAGAAACCAGTGGGTGGTTCCTGAAGAAGAATAAAAAGAAATTAATGAGTCTTCACATTCAGGTGATCTATTTGGTGGAAAGGCTGCTGTCGGCACAGACCTTAATTGGAAAAGTTTTGGTGAGTAGGATAAAGATATGCTTCCTTGTAGTTCAAGCTGGTTCTGGATGTTATAATTCAGGCAATGAAGTCTCTCGTCCTGCGTCCGTTTCCTGATATTCGTGTGATTGAGATGGTGTATTGCAGAGATAAAATTATGTCAGAATTCGAGCAGCTGCCAACTATGATCCCCACGGCTGGTTGAACTTCATTCAAGTAGTAGTCTGCCTTGGAATATATATATTTTTCTACTCGTTTCTAGTTTAACTGACCAGAGCATAGCACTAGTTATTTCATAGAGTTTTCATAAACCTTTATTTTCAGTTTTTATGGAACACATAATGGTAGCTATGAATTACGTGAAGATAAAGCCATAAATGTGTACAATGAACACTTTTGTCACTATATACTGGAGCTTCTATACTGCTTCATCTGTTTCAGACTAAGAGTGGTCTGAATTTCAAAAGAGATTAACATGCTGTTACAATAGCAAACACACACAAACAAATATAACAAATGATAAAAAAAAACTTTCAGACTGTGATCACTGTTTTTAAACAGAACATTTGTCAATAAAGCTGCAATGCCTTTAGCATCCAAAACTATAGTATAATACAGTATAATTAGTGTGAGTTGACATCATTTGGATTACACCATATGTTCTTATATTTTTATTGTTCATGGACAATGTGGCTCCTTTTGTACTATTTCCAAGGTTTGGTTTCTCAGCAAATATTAAAAATAAGAACTAAGGTAGGGTCAAAGAAACGATACAAAATGGCATATTAAAGTGGCACACATGAGACATAAAAAGAGAGAGCTACTACTGTTTAGCAAAAAAAAGAAAATATAAGTTTACTGAGATCCTATAAAGCCCAAAAGGTCATAACACACACATAATCATGAATAAATAACACCCCCAAAAATATACACAAAAACACACACTACATACATAAATATAAAGATGCAATAAAGATTGATAGCAGCAAAATAAATCATATGTTAATGAAAGATTGGTCACTCAACAATACCTATAAAGGAGAATGCAAAGATAGCAAAAGTAGCAAAAAAGCAAGAAAAGCAGATTATGAGCTAAAATGAGTATAGTCAAAATGTTGTTCCAATGATGCAGTCAGCCATCTGTTTGGAAGCAATACAGTCATATATTAGGCAAGCTGGTTAACGTAATAATTTGATATCTGATCTGTAATAGATTATCCATCCAAGGTAATTAGCAGAAATCATAAAGTGACCAATATCCTCTTCCAAAATGCACAATGCTGAGAGCAGCCATGCAGTAACGCTTGTGCTATTATAATAAAAATAAACAAACACATTAATTAACATGAAATACGCATAGGTAAGTAGTAATTATAGTTAAAAGCAGCTACCCACTGGACCAACCTTCATACGCATTGTTTTAAAAGATGCACACAATTTGCAAAATATCTAAAGGAAATAATATATGCATATGAAGTTTGCCGTCAAGATGAGCTAATGAGCAGGCGATAAGGATCACAGTGCAATTTGGTGCACACAAAATGAATTATAAATAGAGTTGAGTGGACACCTGGATGTTCGGGTTCGGTGGGTTTGGCCGAACTTCGGAAAAAAGTCCGGGTTCGGGGTCGAACTTGACCCCGAACCCCATTGAAGTCAATAGGGACCCGAACTTTTGGCCACTAAAATGCCTCTAAAAAAGTCCTGGAAAGGGCTAGAGGGCTGCAAAATGAAGGAAAATGTGGGTGAGTGTCCCCATTCATACGAATAGGTCAATTTACCGGTTTCGGTTTATAGAATAGCAATAGCATTACATGTATTCCATTTATAGAAAGCCAATAGTATTCCATGTATTCCATAAGCTGAAAGTCTATAAACCGAAAGACATTTGGTTTATAGACTTTCGGTTTATAGAATACATGTAATGCTATTGCTATTCTATAAACCGAAAGTCTATAAACCGAATGTCGTTCGGTTTATTGACTTTCAGCTCATGGAATACATGGAATACTATTGGCTTTCTATAAACCGAAATAGAGTCCCCATTCATAAGAATTTCTTATGAATGGGGACTCTATTTCAGTTTTTAGAAAGCCAATAGCATTACATACAATGTAATCGCCGAACCCCGAACTCCAACACGGACATACAGTGAAATGTCCGTGTTCGGGTCCAGGGTCCAAAAACCGTAGGTACGAAGCTGAACAGTGCGGTTCGGGTTCCCTCAACACTAATTATAAATGATCGTATGCAGCATGTATTCTGTAGTGGTACTGAATGGAACTTATTTGTCCTGAATCCATGAGATAAGAACACATTTAACCTATTTTATCTTTTCTGACTGTGGTTTGTAATTTATTTTTAATGTATTTATTGTTTGACCTGACTTGACATCCACATGTTTATAGTTGACATGTATTAATTTTATCCTTAATATCTCTGTAGAACTGAATTTTGTGTTTAGGGTATGTGTTCAGTGTACTAGTTGTAAATGTTTTATCAGTATTGTTCATGTAGCACTTTTGTCTTGTTTGACAGGTCATGTTGGTGTTTCTGTTCAGCATTGGGACTGTGATATTATATTTTATCATGTCTACACAGTAAGTACACATTCACTGTGGGTTTAGTTTTTTTTTCCCCCCCTAGAAATGACAGAATGCACAGCTACAGACATTATAAACATATGTCCCTATCTAGAGATATTGCATATCGGACTAATAACAAGCTGATACATTAAAAATCACTTCTACTCGGCACTAATAGAGTTTTATTGAATCCGCAGCTGATCATAGATAGTTTTACCCAACTTAAAGGTGCTCATTTTATTGACCTTAGAAGGTATATGGTAGTTTGTTGGAGGATGTCAAACAATACAGGCAATCACGGAGTACATTAGGCATTATGGACACAGATGTACTTCAATGACTCTCTGGCATTGTAAAAGATCCTTTTACAACAATTCTGCTTCCGGCATACATTCCCCCATTGATTAGAATGAATATTCTAATATTGATGTGTCACCAAAACTTGGTAGAAATTCAACAGCAATATAGAAATGCCCAATTTCTGTGAGGTTCAATAAAAGACATCCTGGTGTTCGTAGCCTGTACAGAGTGCTTCCCTTGTCTATTAGACACACAGCTATACAATTGGAATCTTTCAGATGCAAACAGTGGGTAGAGTTAAAATAAGAGATAATCATTTTGAAGTAAGAAAACAGTGGGAATTTTTTTTTTTCCAGCAGAGTGGACTATTAAGGGTCTACTCAGTATGGGCTCATTTAGCTCAAAATGAAGCCAAATTCAGAGATATAGGCAGTGTTAGCTGTTCGGAAACCGAAATTTCGGAATCATTCAGATCCACCAATTTAGCTATGATAAGCATTGATGTTTGGAAACCCAATAAACACCCTGAACATGCCCAAATTCAGGAAATATTCACAACATTTGCCTATAGCAATTCTCCAGAGTTTATCTGGTGAACTGAATTTCAACATATTTTAAAAATAGTCACATGGAAATTGTGTCATATATGCATATGTATCATATTTCATACAAATATTCATCATCACAATATTTGGGCAAAATAAGATATTTCTACATATATGAAACAATGACCATGTCAAAAAAATTGCTCAAAAGAAGTGTTAAGCAGCAAAACACTTGTGCAGCACTGACACTGATCATCACCTGTAATAACATCTTCAGTCTTTTTCTGTTTATGTCTTCACTCTCTCCTAGTGATGTCCTATTATTAATGCTATTAATAATGTGTCTCTATCTTTATGATTCCAGCCCTATAGAAATATGTCACTACTCTGGAGAGGTGATTGCAGCACTGGACCTGTTCTTTCATACTTTCTTTATATTTTACTTTGGACTGAGAGTGAGTGTTTTAATAACCAACTTGAACATGATCTATAATGTTTAAATCAAATTAAAACAAAATAATTATAAAAATGTATGTATTAACTAAAATGTGAACACCTATATGCTCTGTATGTATCAACATGTCCCAGGTGATGTGAGTGTTACCTTTAAAGACATATAGATTATACATTCTGCAGGGCAACATGTAAAAGTCACATGTGCCTTACAAAATTACTGATTATAGTATGCTTGGTTGTGGACAGTACGGTTGAGAGGGGCGGCAGCCTAGGTTAGAAGTATTTAAACAATGGCAAAAAAAGAAGGTAAAGGGTTAAATGCAATATGTTGTTTGTGGAAAATGTATTACATTATTCTAGAATCACAATGAGGTAGATGCAATCCTCCCCATCAATCACTGAATCTGTTACTTTAAGAGTAGCACAGGCTATCCCACAAGGAGTAGCATGACATTCAACTGCAGCAGGGACCGCAATATGCAGTGTAGTAAAGCACTGGTATCGTGGTAAGGGATTAATGGCATTTAACATAAAACACAGTTATTAAAAGTAAGCTATGGATCTGGTAGTGTAATAGCAACTCCCAGTCCCCTAGTGTCGCCCCCCTGCAGCAGCCACTCACTAGCGCCATTAAATTAATAAAAGTGCCCCCTTACTTACCAAGGGCCAGCACCCTACCTACTCCTCCCTACCTCTACCTTGCCCAGGTAAGGGGGGACGATCTAAAATGATCGTGCGGTGAAAATCGATCGAAAAACGATGTGCAGTGAAAATCAGTGTCAAATTAGAAGCATTCCTGTCCCAGCCCAGTTGGGATGTTGAAACCATTCAGTAGTAGAGCTGGGACAGAGAGGCTCCTCATCAGCCAATCAGACACCTCTTACTGTCTTTTGAAGTAGATGCCCTCCCATTCTGCACAGATTTTTTTAGAACAATTTTATTTTATATATTTGTTTTTTTTATGGGACCCGCGGGAGGTCACTGGCCCTGTGGGGCCCTTACTTGTATTTATTTGGTCTGAGATGTGAGGGAAGCCGTAGCACCTCTGACATTTTGTTTTGAAGTTTAACCCTTCCAGTGCTGTAATGAGCACTGTTTGTTTTCCCTACAGCACTGAAAGTGTTTAAATCTGCAAATATCAGCTATGCTAAGCAACTAGTGCACATTTAAGTAATTCTTTTCTCTTGTAAAACTGATGAGCAAAAAAATGAAAGATTTTTTTGTTCATAAATTTTTACCGTCTGTCACTGAATCACTGTTTGTGTGGTAATCACTGCACAGAACAATATTTCACTGCAGTTTTTTTTTTTACTGGCTCCACTAAACCTCCATAGAAAGGAGGGATCATTTTTTTAATAAATGCAATATTGATATTACCGCACACGTTAATGGTGTTTGTGGCAGGCACTGAATCATCACTGCCTGTTAATTTACCACCAACACCAGTTCTTCCTTAACCGGGGGGAGGGAGGGGTGGGGGGGTCTAACCCAGAATGTGGAGTTCTGGAGATCTTTAGTTACATGTCTCAATTTAGCTCAGTTCTGGCCAACGTTTGCACCACAGATGTTTATGAACTACATGTGCCATGATGCTCATTCAGCTTTATGACTGACTGAGCATCATGGGAAATGTAGTTTCCTAATACCTGCAGTGCCAAGTTTACCATTCAGTGCTATAATCTGTCCAAGAGAGTTTAGTGCCATAAGAATTTGTTCTCATAGAAAAGCCCAGCCACCATGAGGAATTGTGTTCTCCTGTATGACAGATTCATTCAGTAATAGAAGGAACCAGGAAAATGATTGCACAGAATATCATTTCCATACTTTCTTCTCAGATTTGTTGAAGAATATACAATCCTACAGCCAGATTTTGCTTAATATAAATGCTATAAACACAAACTGCTCCTATTCATTGATTCCATTCTTCTATAAACAGAAAGATTTGAACTATTGCATTGTGTGTCCTGAAAGCTGCACTTCTAATGTGGCTCCAATGAATCCAATCAAATGAAAGTACCGTATTGTCATTAATACCGTCCATACCTTACAGAACTTATTTACTGTAAACACATAGATCATAGAAGTGTTTATTTATTTATTACTGTAGGATGTTAAAGTGTAGAATGTAAGTCTATGCTTCTTGAAAAATTGATAAGACATCTATCAAATTAATTTGCCATTGATTACCTTCTTGTGAAAAATTTATTTATCATTAAATAAATCAATAGAAATCTTAATTGAAAAAAAAAAAATCCCCGTGTATGCTTTGTGTATGAGTTACGCGCTGTGTGAAGTATCACATGCTGTTCTTTTGCCTTGCAGTTTATTGCAGCTAAAGACAAGCTGGCATTCTGGATGGAGCTGGACTCAATAGTGGATTTCTTCACAATCCCACCTATTTGTGTTTCACTGTATTTAGGGGGAAATTGGCTTGGTAAGGGTTCTTTATGTTTGTATTCATATACAGTAAGACTATGGGGAGCGGGGGCTTTGACTAAATAGCAATGCTGGGGCACAGGTCTAAAAGTGGATCAATCAGCAGGAACATTCCATTGATTTCTGTGGTGATATTTCCACTTTTAGAACTTTGATCCTGAATTGCTTGTTATGCCTAATTCGGGATATAAGTGGCTTTACACAAATACAATGGTACCCATTAAATATAGCATTATTATTTAGCTGTTTTGCTCAATTTCGCTCAGCATTTCTGCTGGTACACGTTTTTTTTTCCATTTTTTTCAAAGGGCCGGAAAACAGTCTGTACAATATTTCCAACTTACTGTGGGATAGAGACACAGACTGGCCAAATAGCTGTTTAGCTGTGAGCTAGATTTGCCTCCATCATGGAGATTGTATAATGAAGCATAATGGTTCACTTATTTGATCTGGTAACCAAAGTGTTTTGTTCTTAATCATTTTTTAATGGCCTAAACCATTTACTCATCAGCAATCAACTACTCTGTAAAAATGTATAGCTTAATAAGCATAGGCTATTTTGTGTCTAGGTCTTCGTTTCCTACGAGCGCTGAGGTTATTGGAGCTCCCTAAAATTTTACTGCTACTTAAAGTCACTAAAACCAGGTAAGAATCACCTTGCAGGTGCCACTAAATATTTCAACTTTAAAAGAAGAAAAAGTACAAAAAAACCCACAGTGCACGTTCTCTGATGTTTATCTGTATACAGGGCTTTACATTCTGCTCTACCTCCAGCAGGTCAGGGCTGGTTCAAGAAGACTTTCACTACCAGCCCACATGTGTGGTTGGTGCATGTGTACACATGAATCTTCACTTGCTGCCACACTTCCCAGAAGGAAATCCACAGATATCCATATGCCCAGTGTATAGGGTTGCCACCTTTTCTTCCAAAAAATGTTTTTACTGGCCTGTCGGTAAAATACCGGCAAGGTAGCAACCCTATCAGTGTACCATCAGTACTAAAATGCTAAACAACAAGTGGGGGGGGGGGTAAATACTGTATCCATCGACCCTGTAAAGGTCCATGACATGTTTAGTATGACACTGGGTGTCACATGACATGTGTCAGAAATAAGGAAGCACCCATTTTTGTGCTGGTTAACAAGTAATGCTCCACAATTTCAATATTATCTGTTCTTTAACAAAACTATGTGATTCTAATTGGCCTATCGCTTCTTCTGACAGCACTGCAATAAAGCTCTCTAATCTCCTGGCCACCTTCCTCAGCTGCTGGCTGACTGCAGCTGGGTTTCTTCACCTGGTAAATAAACCATTTTTTTTTATCAAATGGACTTCTACAGGTTGTATATTTGCAATTGTACGTTATTACATTGAAAGCTGATGGGTTCTGATCAGTAAACATGGGGATGTGTATGAATTTACATGAGAATTGTTAAATTAAGTCCCAAATTCTCTAATCTTTACGACTGTTATTTAAGGACAACTGTCAGACACTGTAAATAAAAACGTTTAATGAAATAATATAATTAATGTACCTTATTGAGCCCTCTTTCCTCTGTATAGCTCTATCATGAGGCAGACATTTTTAGTCACATATTCATGCATCTCACCCAGATTCTAAACAACATGTTCGCCCCCTAATAGAGCTTTACAGAGCAAAGGGGACTTAGGTTCTTTATCTGTATTCGTTCATTAAAGCATTTATATTTAAACAACATTTTTATTTAACCCCTTAGTGACATGACTTTTTTGGCTTGTCCGACGCTTGGTGACATGGGCTGTTTTAACATTTCTGAGGTGTTTGTGTTTTGCTGTAATTTATTTCTGTCTCATTTAGTGTACCCGCACAAACTATATATTGTTTTTATCGTTATAAGAAGGGCTTTCTTTTGATACCATTATTTTGATAATAGCATATAATTTGATGTAAAAAAAATAATAAAATATGGCAAAAAAATTGAAAAAATACTTTTTTTATGACTTTTATTTGAAAAATCGTATACTCATGTACAAGAGACAACAAAAAAACACTGCTAAAAAGTTTCTAATATATGTCCTGAGTTCAGAAATAGCCCATGTTTTTATGTTTTTGTGCTTTTTTATTCATGTTACAGGGCCAGAACTATAAGTGGTGCAAAGCTATTTTAAAATCCTTTCTTTCAAAATTAGCGATAGTGACATTGTAACACTGATTTCTGTACTAAATCCATGAATGACCCCCAACATGTACATATTTTTGAAAACTAGACAACTCAGGGCATTTAACTTGGGGTATTTTGACACATTTCATGTAGCCATTTTACCACCAATCTATGCCAAAGTTTGCAGCAAAAAATATATTTTTTTAATTTTTCACATATATTGCAATTTAGGTAAACATTACCTTAAAATGTGAAGGGATATTTCCAAATAACACCTCAATATGTGTTCAGCAACATCTCCTGAGTACAGGGATACCACCCATGCATAGGTTTGTTGGTTTGTTTTGGGGCTAAAAGGCCACATTTAGGGGGTGCGCATTTTGGTTTTCCAACTTGGAATTCTGACATGCAGAAAACTTGTGCCCATGTCCCATTTGGGACATTTTTGAAGCCAGAAAGTGTATTCTACCCCACAAAACCATATATATTTTTAAACTAGACACCCTAGGGTATTTCAAATGGTAGTATTTTAACACTTTCCATGCACTAATTATACTACCAGCCTATGTCAATGTTTTGGGTAGTAATTTTTTTTCACATACATTGTACTTTGTGCATGAATTCACAGATCCTGTTATATATCAGTGCCAAACAACACCTCAATATGTGTTCAGCAACATCTCCTGAGTACAGGGATACCCCCCATGTATAGGTTGGTTAGGTTATTTGGGGGTTAAAAGGCCACATTTGAGAGGTGCGCTTTTTGGTTTTCCAACTTGGAATTCTGACGTGCAGAAAACCTGCTCCCATGTCCCATTTGGGACATTTTTGAAGCCAAAAAGTGTATTCTATCCCACAAAACCATATATTTTTGAAAACTAGACACCCTAGGGTATTTCAAATGGTAGTATTTTAACACTTTTCATGCACTAATTCTACCACCAGCCTATGTCAATGTTATGGATAGTAATTTGTTTTTCACATTCATTGTTCATCGGGCATGAATTCACAGATCCTATTATGTGTCAGTGCCAAACAACACCTTAATATGTGTTCAGCAACATCTCCTGAGTACAGGGATACCACCCATGTGTAGGTTAGTTAGATTATTTGGGGGCTAAAAGGCCACGTTTAGGGGGGGTGCATTTCCAACTTGGAATTTTGACATGTAGTCAGCCTGCGCCCATGTTCCATTTGGGACACTTTTGAAGCCTGTCAAAGTATTTTACCCCATAAAACCATATATTTTGGAAAACTAGACATCCTAGGGTATTTAAAATTGTGGTATTTTAACACTTTCTAAGTGCTAATTCTACCACCAACCTATGTCAAAGGGTTGGGATGTCATTTTTTCCCCACACACATTGTAGTTCAGGCAGGAATTTTCAGATTCTGGTATTTGCCACTGCCAACCAACACCTCAATATGTGTTCAGCAACATCTCCTGAGTACAGGGATACTCCCCATGCATAGGTTTGTTGGTTTGTATTGGGTCTAAAATTCCACATTTAGAGGGTGCGCAATTCCAACCTGGAATTTTGACATGTAGTCAGCCTGCGCCCATGTTCCATTTGGAACATTTTTTAAGCCGTCCAATGAATTTTACCCCATCAAACCATATATTTTTGGAAAATAGACATCCTAAGGTATTTCAAATGGTGGTATTTTAATACTGTATAGGTACTAATTCTACCACCAGCCTTTGTAAAAGTTTGTGGTAGTACTTTTTTGGGAGGTTTTTTTCCACATGCATTGTACTTCAGGCATGAATTCACAGATTCTGGTATATGTCACTGCCAAACAACAACCCAATATGTGTTCAGCAACATCTCTCGAGTACAGGGATAGCACCCATGCATAGGTTTGTTGGTTTGTTTTTGGCTAGAAGGCAACATTTGTGAGATGCGCATCTCAAAATTCCAACTTGGAATTTTGACATGTAGTCAACCTGCGTACGTGTCCTTTATGGGATATATCTTTGAAGCCAGCCAATGTAATTTACCCCCACCAAACCATATATTTTTTTATCGGTAGACCCCCATCACTACTTGTGGCAAGGGCTCAGCAGCCACCGATACATCGCTAGATGATGTATCAGAAAGCTGAATAGGGTCAAAATCGAACCCTGAGTCCGTGGCCTCAGAATCAGTGCGTAAGCAGTGATCTCGAGCAAAGAAGGGGTTAATAGCTCTTAGAAGAGCCTATCTAGTACTGTAATACATTACAGTACAAAGAAATTAATCCATAAAACAGTGCAGACAGAAAAACATACTGTTGCTGTGCAAGATTACTGCTTACACAGTGATGAATGGCAGGGAAGGGGTTAATACACAGTGAAAGACTTTCATAAAACCTGACAATTTTATAAAATGTTATTTTATATCACTAATACTGATCTGTCTCTTTCCGTCACAAAAATGTAAGTGAGGAGAGGGAGGCAGATCAATATTTGTGAATATTGATCCGACCAATTTTGATCTGACCAGGGCGAATGGTGAGCTTAATTGAGAAATCACCAAACCGCCTTTGCCACTAATTCGCTGTTACTGATCGCTATGCGCTCAGGCAGCTTAAAAAAAAAAACTCAAATATTTTTACTTTACATGTAATCCCCTAGCGGGTATGTGTAAAAAAAATAAAATAAAAATATGCAGACAGATAAAAATTGCTTTGGCGTCAATATCATTGCGTAAGCAGTGATCGACGGCAAAGAAGGGGTTAATAACTCTTAGAAGAGCCTTTTTAGTACTGTAATAAATTACAGTACAAAAAAAATTAACTCCTAAAAAATGCACAAACGGCAAAAATAAATGCGCTGATGTGCATGATCACTGCTTATGCAAGATCAGTGGCAGGGAAGGGGTTAAACGCAGGGAATTGCTTTAATAAAAATTTTTTTATTGTTTTAATATTTGTGTGTTGTGTATTTATTGTTTTTTTTTACTTTTAGAACTTTGATCTGTCTCTCTCCCTCACTAAAAAAATGTGAGGAGAGGGAGGCAGATCATAACTGGTCAGATCAATATAGGGTTAATATTGATCTGACCAGTCAGTGGGGATGTTCAGCAGAACATCCCCACTGCCTGTCAGTGTGCCTGGCAGTCACTGATTGCCTCTGTGAAGAGGCAATCGTGTGACAGCCAGAGAGCACAGGAAGCAGGTACTTCCTGCCTCCTGTGCTCTTGCCCTTAGAAGGGCAGCGCCATCTTGGTCACTTAGTGACCAAGATCATGCATTTTTTTTTTGTGTTTCTGATTGCCTCGACTTGCGAGGCAATCAGGAACACTTTCTGAGCATAGGAAGCGAAAAATTCGCTTCCTATGCTCATTTTTTAATGCCCGCGTTTTAAAGGCTCTGTGCCTTTAAAACCGGCATTTCGATCGCTCTCCGTAGCGATCGAAATGCCGACGGGCATTTTTTTTAGTATTGTACGATGCTTCCACACGGAAGCATCGTTACAATACCATCAGAGCACTGAAAGCGGAAAAACTCCGCTTTCAGTGCTCGTTTTGACACAGGACGGATTAGGTCCGTCCTGTGTCACTAACGCTTCGCCACACAGGACGGACCTAGTCCGTCCTGTGTCGCGAAGGGGTTAAAATACCTTCACGTGATGCAATGTTTCAATGAAACAGAACATCATTTTTTTGTCCTTAAATGCCTGATTTTTCACGTCAGTTCACCAACTTTTATTGTATAGAAACATAGTGCGTCTGTAGATAAGAACCATTCAGTCCATGTCTGCCCAATTTTCGAAATACTTTTATTAGTCCCCAGTTCCCTACCTTATATCTAGGATAGCCTTGTGTCTATCCCACACATGCTTAAACTCCTTCACTGTGTTTACCTCTACCATTCCGCTGGAAGGCTATTCCATACATTTACTACTCTCTCAGTAAAGTAATACTTCCTGATATAACTTTTTTTTTATCTTTGCCTCAATGGTGAATAATTTATTAGTGAATTTAATAGCGAATAGATTGTGATTTTTATTCACATATAAACACAATTCAATGCAGTTAAGTAGGTTGAAAGAGGGTCCTTCATCCACCCAAAATCTATGAGTAGGAAAAAAAGAAATCTATTAACATTATTTCCACTGTGACCCCAAAAAAGGACTTTTCATTTAATGACATTTTCATTCTGTTACAAAACTAAAAATCAAGACTGTCTTTTGTGAAAGAAATTATGTATCACATGACCTGTTTCAAACAAACTCATACAATAACAACATTATAGCATGTATGTATAGTATTTTACTAAAGATTAATAGAGACCTGGAATAATCTTCCAGTGGTGGTAGGAAACTAGTAATATGGACCAGTCATATTCCCTTTATGTACCATTTGTTTTCTTAGATGGAGATTACAGGAGACCCGTGGCTGGGCTATGAGAATGCCCAGAAGCTGAGTTACTTTGATTGCATTTATATGGTCATGGTCACTATGTCAACTGTTGGCTATGGGGACATTACAGCCCAAACAACTCTAGGCCGCATCTTCATGATCTTCTTCTTCGTTGGAGGACTGGTAAGGGTTCTCCTCCCATACATTCTAATCACAGAAGCCTATGTATCAATACAGAGCAGTGGCAACGCTTATAAGGGGTGATATAACTGGATATACACCTTCCTAATACAAACCATCGTCTCTAGTTTATTATCACAATACTCTACTGCTGCTCCAAAGCATGAGCTAATACTGAGCTCTGTTCAATATCCTGAGTTAATTTAGCTCAGGTCATTGACATGAACTGACTATTTAATGTCCTGAGTTAATTTAGCTCTTATCATTGACATGAATATTATAGATTGCAATAAAAATAATGAGTTAAAACCATTGAGAACTCACATCGTTGACTAAAGCTCATTAAGAGATATCACATGACTCCTTATTATACTCTACACGGGTTGCATAAATGTCTTAGTGTCTAGTACCTTGTGTAATAATATAGGGACAAAAATGGATTTGCCTTTTTGATGTGTTATGTTGCAATGATCTATTACAGAGTTCCAGATATCACTGTACATAAAAAAGAAAGCATGCCTGGCATAATAATGTATAACTCCAAAACTGAAAGTTTAATGTGTTGCACTTACATTTAAAAGGAGCTTTAAAGACACATCAAGATATTTATGAAACCATGTAGACAGCACCAATAAATGATAAATACCAAATAAATAATTTGACTAATATATAATTTTTTTATAGACATATAGTATATATATATATATATATAAATATAATATATAGATACAAATACAAAATTAAATAATAATGCAAAAAATAAAAAAATATATCTTTAAAAGTAATATAAAAATAGATTTCATTTCCTAGAAAAAGGTATCAGTCTCCTATAAAGGAATATGAATATTATATTGGAAATATCTATTTGTATATTATAAATAGCTGTACACAGGAGAGAGTGCATGTAGCCACCACAATAGTGGTGTTTAAATGTTTGTACCTGACCACTGGCTTACTAGTGATTTTTTGGGTCCCAGCAAGGAAGGGGGTTTGTTCATTTTCATCATTCTAGTTATTATATTTTCTAAATATCTAATAGTGTATGATTGTGTGGAGAGCCCCTTTACCCCCTAATTTTTAAGTTGTCATTTTTTTCAATGAACATGTTTGTCCCTATATGTCTTGCACTCTCTCCTGTGTACAACTATTTATAATACAAATGTAGCTATTTCCAATATAAGAGCCCAATCCCATTCTAAGAGATATATTGCTATATTTTCTGCAAATTAAATATATTTTATATATTCTCTTTAAGGACATTTTCTTTTTGGTTTGTTTTTTTATTATTTAATGTTGTTTTTCTTTTGTATTTATATCTATCTATCTATCTATCTATCTATCTATCTATCTATCTATCTATCTATCTATCTATCCATCTATCTATCTATCTATCTATATATATATATATACATATATATATATGTCTCTATATATAAATGTATATATATATATATATATATTTAACCCTCTGATGTCTGGAGCATGTTTGATTTTTAGTGCTGTCTTAATAGCTTTCTATTTGTTGGTCCTTTCTGAATTCAGTGGTGTTCCACTACAGATTTTTCTATAAAGAGTATCAGTTATCACACTGTTGGATGATCAAGCTCCACATGTGCTATTATTCATACCATTCTGGGTTTGTATTTATTTATTTGTTTTTGCTGGTGGTAAAGACAAGATGTGTTTATTTAGGTGTTGTGTATTTATTTAATAAGAACATCAATATGTTTGCTGGGTGTATTTGTAGGAGCTTCTTTCCCTCTAGAATAGAGATCATATTTGAAATAGATATAGAGCAGGATGATAAATATAACAAATGTTACCATTTATTAAAACAACATTGATATTCTTATATTTAGCTATTCAGCTTCCAGCACACAAGGTTACACATCCTCTGTCTATATCAATAGAAAACCAGGCAGGACCAAAACCACTTCAGCAGTAAAAAGCACCAATAAGGTATATCCTGGTTTGGCAGAAACCAATAAATCAATATATATCAGATGGCAGAGGTCCAGAAGGAAAAAAAAGTACTAGCATGGTGCAGTTTGGATACTCACATTACACGTTTCACCCCACTGGTCATCTACCTGGTGCCAGGATGTGGAACCTTGTATGCTGGAAACAGAATACCTACACGTAAAAATATGTATGCCATTTTAATAAATTATAACATTTGTTATACTTATCATCCTGTTCTATATCTACCGGTATTTCGAGTGTGATCAAGAGTGAAGAGGAGCTCCTACAGATAGACCCAACAAGTATAATGATGTGCCTTTAAAACTCCATTGAAATGTTAGTGTGATACAGTGAACCTTACTTTTGGAGTTATACAATATTATACTATCTCTGAGCACATGAACCATTCTTGTTATGGGTTGCATAAACCTTGAATGTTGAGCTGCCACAACTAGCACATGGAGGTGATAAGAAGGGATACCAGGGGGTGGATGTAACTGTTTATTACAAGCTAGAAAATGATGACCATGAATGGTAGCATTTGAGGATGAAAAAATACATGTTATGGTATATAGCAATAATGATATATATGTTAGCTGCAAATACATGGAAATATTAAGGTTTTTTGGTAATTATTATTATTTATGAATAATTGGTGCCTTGCATATTGAACTTCAGATGGATTTATATCTTTTAGGCAATGTTTGCCAGCAAAGCTCCTGAAATCATGGCTATTGTAGGAAAGAACAAACAGAACAAAGGATCTCACATGATTATGGGTGGAAGAAAGTAAGTAAATATGGATAATAATGAGACAAAATCCCTGGATTTGGTACTTGTACCATTTATATTCCATTGTCTGCTTTGTAGGACAGGAATTTCCATTAGTCATGGTTCTATGTTTATAATGTCTCTGTCTCCCAGTGCCGTTAAAGAGGGTCTAAGTACCTCAAACAGTATTTACTTAGACAGAAGGATAGTGTGATGCTTTATATCTGCAATACATGATGCCAAGGTTAAAAGGCCTCTCTGATGATCAGATTGCTGGGAAAAATCTAAATCTTGAGGTGTTGCACTGGATTTTTAAAATATAATGTATTCCTTTTATTTTCCCCCAAAATGTAAACAATACTACAACTATTTAATGACTAAAAGGTTTTCAAATGGGTCTTCATACTATTACCAACACACCTGACACACAGTACGGATCCGCTAGACTTAGTTCTCATGTACCATCCAACCCTTCATTTATGAAGGTAAGTTGTGCAATGGACACACTGCCAACATAATTGGGGCTATTGGGGCTATTCACTAAAATGTGAGTTGCGGTGGGTAGCACCATTTCAGCTATACATTGTGCAGGAACAAACCAGATGAGTTCACTTAGCGGGGGAAACTAACCGGGTGTGTCCCTGCATAAAGTATAGCTAACCTGGTGTGATGACATGTTCATCTCACCTTAACTCACCTGATACTCACTTCAAATCACCTGCTACTCACCTCAACTCACCTGCTACTCACTTCAACTCACCTGCTACTCACCTCAACTCACCTGCTATTCACTTCAACTCACCTGCTACTCACTTCAACTCACCTGCTATTTACTTCAACTCACCTGCTATTCACTTCAACTCATTTTCTATTCACTTCAACTCACCTGCTATTCACTTCAACTCACCTGCTATTCACTTCAACTCACCTGCTTTTCACTTCAACTCACTTTCTATTCACTTCAACTTACCTGCTACTTACTTCAACTCACCTGCTATTCACTAATGTGGCTCTCACATTGCAAACCCTGGACATACCCCATCACCCACGTTAAACAGCCATGACATGCCCCATCAGCATCATTGCCCACCTAGGACATATCTCAGCACCCACATTGCACGCCCAGGATTTAGCCCATCGCATACATTGCACATCCAGGACATGCCCCCAGCCCCCCGTGATATGTCACATCACCCACATTGCACACTGTAGTGAATGGAGAATAGAACATAACTTAAAAAATACATCAAAGTAATGCCCAAAAAATTATTAAAAATTCTTAACTTTATTTAGTCTTTCCAACTGTTTTAGTGTAAATTCTGAAGACTTTTGCAACTGTTTAGCGAATAATCTTTTGAGATAAACAAATTTCCACCTTTTCTTCAGGCACATTGTGGTCTGTGGGTACATAACCCTCGAAAACGTGACCGCCTTGCTCAATGAATTTTTGGATAGAGACAAAGGAGATATCAGCACCGAGATTCTCTTTATGGAAGAGTAAGTCTGACTGTTTCTATACTTTAAATCTGGGGCCATAGTAAGTCTTTCTGCTAAAAAGTGAACTGCAACAATCAGGCATAAATAGTTGACTTTGAAAAACATTCCAACTTCCCTGTCTTTCCAACTCTGCTATTAATACCTAATATTTGCAGTTCACTTGTTAGTTCAGCACATTTAACATTTTAGTAAAGGGGTCATAATATCTTTCTTAATTAATAATTGTACCTACTTGGCAGAGCTTTTGTGTGGTATGAGAGTTATAAATACCCTATGACCTAGGCATCCAACTGAGACCCTCCAGCTGTTCCTGGACTACAACTACCATAATTCTCTGCCATTTTACAAGGCTGCTGGGGGATTATGGGCTTTGTAGTTCAACAACAGCTGGATGGTTACAGTTGGATGCTTAGGCCCAATTTGATAATAAGTTATTAACAAAGTAGGTCAATTATATTCAGCATTAAAAACATGTTTTAGTTCATTATGCCTTTTTCTGCAGCAGTTTCAGTTCATGTAATCAATGGAATGTCCTTTAAAGCACTAATTGGTTGTGTCCTGTGTTTCACTTTGTAGAATCACACTTAACCTGGAGTTAGAAGCTATGTTTAAATGCCACCACATTCAGACCACCTTTTTCTATGGATCTGTTCTGAACTACAATGACCTTAACAGAGTGAAGGTAAATCATGTTAAGGTTGTCCAAAAATATGAGAACATCTGCCACTGGCTCTCAAGATAATTTCATCGGCAAAATCCAATGGCCCTTCAAGACCCGTTATAAGCAGTGCTGAATTTAGCACGAGGATAACAAGGCACGTGCCTAGGGCGGCATTTGCCTTGTATGCCTATAAGGTGCGGCACAAAAATTAAAAAAAATGTAAAAAAAAGTCTCCCCTTTTAAAAAAATAAAAAATAACCTTGCTTGCCGGCATAGACAATGGCTGGTCTCTACCGGGATGCAGGCTGCACAGGGAGCCAAACAGGCAGCACAGAGAAACCTCCATGCTGGCTGTTTGGCTCCCCATGCACTGTGATGAGAAAGTGCAGACAGGTCACGGGACCTCTCTGCACACAATGCGGGGGAGCCAAACAGGCAGCATGACGGACACCATGCTGCCTGCCACTAGCCACCAAAGACAAAGGTAAGTCCTGGGGGATAGGGATATGTATTAGTCAAATTGGCTGTGTCTTATTGATGGCAAAATAATACTGGCATATTATTGGGCAAATTGGCTGGGGCATATTAAATGGCAAAATAATACTGGCATATTATTGGGCACATTGGCTGGGGCATATTAAATGGCAAAATAATATTGGCATATTATTGGGCAAAGTGGCTGAAGCTTATTAATGGCAAAATAATACTGGCATATTAATGGGAAAGCTGTGGCATATTTAATGCACACACGGTGGCATATTTTAATAGGCAAACTGACTGTTGCATGTGTTAATGACAAAGTGACTGTGGTATGTTAATTGGTACCTGACAGTGGCTTATTTTTATTGGCAAAGTGATGCTGTGGCATGTTCTGTGGGGCAAAATAACATGTACTATGAGGAAAAGTGATACTGTGGCTTTTTCTGCAGGGGCAGTTCCTTGGGACAAAGTGAAACTGTGGTATGTTTTGTGACACTGTGGCATGCCTAATTGTGTGGGTGCAATATAAGTGCAAGCTAAGTGCTGTGGGTGTAATATAGGTGCATGGCAAGTGCTGTGGGTACTGTATGGTGCTGTGTGACATTCTTTGGGTGCAATGTGGGTGCAGAAAAAGGGAATAGAAACAAGAAATGCAATTTTCCAAATACATTTGTATTACACATACAAATAGTTGAATGTGATATGAAAATAGTTGCATATAATATTAAAAAGTTTACATTTACATACAGTTTTTTACAATGCGACTTAAGAAAAATTGGGTCGAGGGTGTCCCACTGCTAAAGACTTTGCCTAGGGCCCACTAGGGTCTTAAAGCAGCCCTGTGAGGGGGGCATGTGATGGGGTGATGGAGGCATGAGATGGGGTAATGGCGACATGTTATGGGGGCATGTAATGTGTTTGTAATGGGGTGATGGGGACATGTAATGAGGGTGATGGGGCGTTTAATGTGGGTGATGGGGCATGTCCTGAGTGTGCAACGTGGGTGGGGGCTGCCCAAATTTTGTCTTCCTAGGGCAGCACAAAACCAAGATACACCACTGGTTATAAGTCACCCCCACTTACTGATTACACTGTATTAACATAGTTTACATCTTCACAGTGAACGGCATTGTAAATACGTATTATCATATGGCAGTAGGGTTGCCAACCAGCCGGTATTTTACCAGCAGGTCTGGTAAAAAAATGTCTTGCTGCCTATGTTAAGTCTCTGGAGGCAATAGCAAGGCCGGTATTTTTGTGTTGTAAAGGTGACAACCCTACATGGCAGGGGCGCCAAAATGTGTTCTGAAGTGAGCAGCATTTTCAGAAGTGCATGTGTGGATTGGGCCACATTAAATTATTTGTTACTTACACAATTCCTAGCCAGCCAAAAATGTTCATTAATTTCGAAGCAATACCAAAGCAGTCCGAAACCAGTTTCTATCAACTTTATTAAATGGGCTGCACTTATCATTTGGGACGTATTTGGTCATATGGGGTTGGTTTAATAATACACACACATTTGTATTGTAGTACAGAGTGTTCATCTTCACAGCCCACCCCATTTTGTTTTGGCCACAGATGCAGCGTGCTGATGCCTGCCTTATATTAGCCAACAAGCATGCCTCCGATCCACGACATGAAGATATGAAAAACATCATGAGGTAAGTGTGTGAAATCCACCCAAAACGATTTTAGCTATATTATGTTAGAGTCTCTTCAGACAAGAAGGAAGTGTGCGATGCAGTGGTCCAGTTTTCAGGGGACACTCTTGAGTGGGACTTTTGTGCCCAGATTTCTTCCCAACAATTTCCCTTGGTTCATGATAAACCTGAAAAGGAAGAATTCAATCAAAAATATAGCTGAATTCTCTCTCATTAAAAACTATCTTTTGAAATGTATGGCAGCTCTCCTATGGACGAGGGTTTTGGCAGCCATAGACGTACATTTCAGCTCGTCAGTGTGGTATGCTCGATACCCCTCTAGATACATGTCTGGGCTGGGGGTCCACATCTGACAAAGTGAAGGATCCAAAAATGGACAGAGCTAAAAAAGTGTCCTGTAGTATGGTACGAAACAAGGAGCAGCTCACATAGAGATTGGGCATTTAAAAGTTAAAGGATGGGAAGTAACAGAGCAGCAAAATGTAGGCCAAAATAACAGCACTGAAAATAATTATTCAATTGTGCTATTTCTGTAACTATTATTGTGGACTATGTTTGTCAGTTTATAAAAAAAAACAGATTTTTTTACAAATTGTGTTTCCATTGCCAGTATTTCATACATTACCTGTTTTATTTTTCTTTCTTTATTTCATCCAGTCATTTTAGTAAGTATATTTTTTGCTGTTTTTCTTAATTTAGGACCATATCCATCAAACGTTATTACCCACAGACCAGGGTAATTATACAGATTCTGAAATCCGAAAACAAAGTAAGTATAGCGGGGCGAAGGACCACTATGTAAACCACTGATGTCCAAGTATTCTGTATGTTCTGATATTCATATGTCATTTGTGTCGCATTAATGTTTTTATTACTTACAGCAAGAGTGAAGAATAGCTTTCCATTGAAAAAGTTGGGTTATTTAATAATACAAAAGCAGCCTGAAACTCTTTAAATCAAATTTATTCACACAAATTTACATATTTATAGCACTAATAATTATATATTATATATGTGGAATTAAGTTAGTTGGGCCACATCTTGCAGTCAAATGGGCCACATTTAGTCCACAGGCCACTCGTTTGATGCCACTAATATTAATATTGTCTAGGTACTCCAAATGATCAAATGCAATTCATTGCAGCAGCTGCTAAAACAATACAAGAAATCCAAAAAAAAGCTTACATTATAAGTAGCTAATTTGGAAAAATTCTCCCATTAGAGAATTTTTCCAACTCTTTTACATTGGCCAACTTTGAAAAAAACACAGGAGCACTATACCTTATAATAGAAATATGTATTTAACAGTATTAACTTATTGACTACACCTATATAAAAATATATGATTCGTTTGTCTCATTTACAAACTGAGGTCTTTTATAATTTTTTTCATATTAATTTGATTCATGCACATTTCTGCCATTTATATGTATGCTATGTCATTCTACAAAATGACCAGTGGAGGGCAGCAAATTCTTAACATATGAAATCACATCCTGTAACAAACTCTTTGCCCTAGATTCACCTGCAGAATATTCCTGCCTGGGACTGGAGACTTGGTGACGCCATCAACTGCCTTCAAGAACTCAAACTGGGCTTCATGGCTCAGAGCTGCCTTGTCCCTGGGCTGTCCACAATGCTCATAAATCTATGTGCAAAGAAAGATCATACAGAGGTAATAAACAATAGAATAAAGCATAGCGAGGCTTAGCCGAGTAACCCAAGAAGTTACATAATAATAATAATAATAATAATGATAAAGTCTGTAGCACTTTTTTCTATGTGAGAATTCACAGAAGAACAAATAGGGCTTTATTCATGCAAGAGGGAATTGACAAGGGAATTGACAACTTGTGTCCAAAATATGAGAATAAAGTTACAAGTACAATTGATTGTACATTCCAGTTTATCGTCTAATCAGTAGCTGCCATGCTTTCCTAGGAAACTATGCTAGTTCAGAGAGAGACCCTTATTTTCAAAGGGGGTTCAACGGGGGGGGGGAGGGGTTGCCCTTGACAAAGCGCAAACATCTGGGCGCGAAACGCGTAGGTTTTACTGCCCCACCGGGTATTTCTCACTACTTTGCAATTCAGCTGTGGCGTTTATCTCAATAAACCTTTTTGCACAGCAAGAATCTGGAGTACCAATCTCAATTATTTGTATTATTTTTTATGGTGTTGACCCTCTATCCTTCTCCTTCTACTGTAAGAGCTGCAAGTCGGCAGGAGTGCCGAGAGGAGTGGCCAACCCTGAACAACAGGAGTCACAGCTGGTTCCCGTCTCTCTTTTGTGTTCAACAGACGGGACCTAGTTAAGAGGGGACCTAGTATGGAGTCACCACTCCTTACAGGACCCGATCCTACGAGCAGAATGAGTCCCCATTCTCACTGAATGGCTAATTTCTTTTGTGGAGTCGGAAACAAATCTCTTAGTCAAATATACTTCAAGCTCTGCTATTTTGGTCTTCATTTTGCAATTCAAGTCAAATTGTAAGATATACCAACAAGGCAGGATTTCCATTTAACCGTGGTACCCAACCGAGTCCTCAAAACCCAGCCAACAGTCCAAAATTTAAGTATTATCTAGTTGTGTCTAAGGTGTTTTAAAAACATCTTAGACACAACTGTGTAATCCCTAAACCCTGGACTGTTGGGTGGGCACTGACCATTGCTTCTGGGTAACATGAAAGGATCTTATTACTACCATCCAGTTAGATCAATCTATGCAATAATCTACAAGTATTTTAGTATTAAGTATTTTAAATATGTTACATTTTTCTATTATTTGTGACTTGTTAATATTATATTAATGTGTGTGACTTGTTTATATGATATAATTATTATTTGTTACTTGTTTATATTATATTATTATTTGTGACTTGTTAATATTATATTAATGTGTGTGACTTGTTTATATGATATTATTATTATTTGTTACTTGTTTATATTATATTATTGTTTGTGACTTGTTAATATTATATTAATGTGTGTGACTTGTTTATATGATATTATTATTATTTGTTACTTGTTTATATTATATTATTGTTTGTGACTTGTTTATATGATATTATTATTATGTGTGACTTGTTTATATTATATTATTGTTTGTGACTTGTTTATATTTTATCTTCATCTATTTCCTCTCTGCTTAAAGGGAAACTAAGCAGGCAGCTGTCTGGTCGGTGACCAGCTCTCTCTGTGCATTGGATCAATAGGGGGCACCTTAATTATGTCCTGCTTGCTGATCCCATGCAAAAATGAGAGTTTCTTGCTGCACTAGCAGTGAAAGACCCTTGCATTCATCAGTCAGAGTGGGAAGAGCTCCCGCTCTGATTGGCTGTGCGAGTGCTGACATTGTCAGCACACGACAACCAGGAACTGCTGTGTCTCGCATGTGAGACACAGCAGATAGTAAACCCGCATGCATCTATTAAAATACACTTCGGGTTTACTTAAAGGTCCCGGGACATGATTTGTTTAAGGAAGCAAGGGTTAAACAAGGTTTAATGTACCTTTAAATACTACCACAAATCTGACTAGTTGTCAGTGAATTAAGCAGCATATTACTGATAAACTAGCCCTTACATGACCCTTTATGTGCTCCCTCCACAAGGTGTCTGTGTAGTTCAGTGTAGTGAGGGGAAAGTGTGTTTTGGAAAGCAGTTGCCAGTGAAATCACTTAACTAACTACATTAAGAATGGGGATAGAATGAGAAAGTATTATGGAGCTATTCACTAAACGGTAAGTTGAGGTGAGTAGCGGGTGAGTTGAGGTGAGTAGCGGGTGAGTTGAGGTGAGTAGCGGGTGAGTTGAGGTGACTAGCGGGTGAGTTGAGGTGAGATGATCATTTCATCTCACCAATTTAGCTATACATTGTGCAGGAACAAACCAGGTTATTTTTCCCATTAAGTGAACTCATCAAGTTTGTTTCTGGACAATGTATAGCTGAATTGGTGAGATAAAACGTTCATCTCACCTTAAATCACTTGCTTTTCACTTCAACTCACCTGCTACTCACCACAACTCACCTGCTACTCACCACAACTCACCTTCTTTTCACTTCAACTCACCTGCTACTCACCGCAACTCACCTACTATTCACCTAAACTCACCTTTTAGAGTGCAGGTGAGAAGGATAATGACACGTTTAATTGTCTAGAAAGCAGGAATAAAATTAGGATCTGAAGGAACACTGGTTAATGTATAGTTTTGGGTGAGATGGTGATAAGGTGGGATACATTATAACATTAGAGGGATATATAATACTTTAGTATTTTGTATAAAAATATGTGTTAATGTTAAAAAGATCCTTGTCATAATATGGGAGCGTGTGGAAGACATCTGAATGTGAAATCTAATGGCATGAGTGCATGGTAGTTGGGGAAGGGCTGTAAGTAACCTCTGCCTCTATGACCTTTCTTGTAATGGATTACTAGGCTCAGCAGTGTATTTCATTGCAGGTGAATAAAAACAGCTGGCAGTGGCATTTCCTGGACAGTGCCAATAATTCCTTGTTGACAGGGCCGCTTTCCAATGACTTTGTGGGGATGACCTTTAATGAAGTGTGCAGGTAAGACCCCCATTGGCTGGGGCCAGAATATTATGTATTTCACATTAATATCTTAATCTATCAAACTTGAAAGGACCGCTCTAACATGAAAATGAAGTATTTTTCTTTCATGCATATTAAAGTTAAATAATTCTAAAAATGTATGTGCTCATTAAAATATCTGTATTCTAGATAGGTGTAATTTATTAGGTTTTTAGCATTTATTGACCCTCGTCATGTGGCTGGTACTTCGGAGGGAAAAGTGACATTTTAAAGGCTTTAAAAAAAGCAAAATACTAAATGGTCTACTCAGTACAGAACTAGCTGGGCCGAAATAGGGACAGATCTGTCAAAGTCGTCAAATTTCGGCCACTCCATATAGTGAATTTAAAAGTGCCTGAAATCAGCAATTTTCTTAATAAAGACAAACTGGCCAGAATTGGGGCCAGATTGGTCAAATATAGTGGATTTTGACCGCAATCAGCAATTTTCTGCGATTTTCGACCATATATTCAGAGTTTTGGCCGTGCAAATCCTATGGATTCTTTCTATAGAATATGGGTCAAAAAGAAAATACATTCTGCACGGCAGCATGAACATGTTATCTGCCCCTCCAAGTGGCAAAATACACACACTTATTTGTAAAATCAGAAGTAGATGTCGTTAAACTAAGATCTATTAAGCTAATAGTCAGAAAACTTGCTGCCTATGACTAAGTCTGTTGTGTACGAAATGCGTCGGGTGTGTATGAACGGTGCCTAAGGACTTAACCGATGGATTTCTATATATTGATCCAAATAAATGAAATATTTTATTGAATTCAATTTGGGTCCAGTCTTTGTCTCTGTCACTAACACTTCTCTCAAGATAAATGTGTTTGGCCTATTGTGTTAGAAGTTTATGTTTTTTTCTAGCAAGAAAACAACAGCTATTCAGAAAGTGTGGTTCTAATGCATTATTGCTTGGAATACAAGTAATAAAACAGTAGAAAGCATTTAATGTTGTGACTGCATTTGAAAAAGTATTTTAATGAAATTTGGGTAAGCTTCAGAGCTCAAGACCGCACATCTAATTATCCTCCAGAAAGTGCAGTCTTTTACACTCTTTTCCTTGGGCTGTAGGTTGCTAGATATTAGTACTACTTAGACCAATAGTCAATCTCACCAGTATTAATGATATAATTAATTCCTCTTCCTAGGATT
The DNA here is from genome assembly GCA_036172795.1 of Pelodytes ibericus. Lineage (NCBI taxonomy): Eukaryota > Metazoa > Chordata > Amphibia > Anura > Pelodytidae > Pelodytes > Pelodytes ibericus. Next base: position 187,955,298 of record CM069858.1, on the reverse strand, counting down.
TGCTTTGTACAGATGAATATTGTACTGATGGCAATTGAATACAAATCTGAAACAGGAGTCAGGTATTTATCTCTTTATAATACACTTAGAATACATTTCCCAAGTTAGAGGGCCATGTCACCAAACCAGTCTATACACTGTGAATGTTGAGGGTAGAATATGATCTATAAACTGGGCTACCAGCATTTTTTGCAAATGTGTGGGTCAGAGGCGTCGCTAGGGGGGGGGCTACTGGGGCTGAAGCCCCGAGTCTCCACTCCATAGCCCCGAGTCTCAGGCACTGCTGTTAAAATTATTAACAGCAGTGCACAGTTCTTCATGCTGGCATGTCCCTGAGTGACAGGGAGCCCCACGCTATATCTGTGCCTCAGTGACAGCTGTGGCACGGCAGGTCTCTGTCTCTTCTAGCAGAGACCTGCTTCTAATAGAATTTCCCTGCCCGATGCCAATCAGACGCGGGGGCGGGGCTTAAGCCTGTGACTCCGCCCCCTCCACCGAGCAGCAGGAAGGCAGCATGGAGGGAGCTTGTTATTCTCCTTCTAATTATCAGAACTGCACACACTATATATCTGGGCTAGTCTACTCCAGAATACGATATCTATCTGTGTTATTCTGCTCCTGAATACATTATTTATCTGTGCTAGTCTACTCCAGAATCCATTATCCATCTGTGCTATTCTACTCCAGAATATGTTATCTATCTGTGCTATTCTACTCCAGAATATGTTATATATCTGTGCTGTTCTACTCCAGAATATGTTATATATCTGTGTTATTCTGCTCCTGAATACATTATTTATCTGTGCTAGTCCACTCCAGAATCCGTTATCCATCTGTGCTATTCTACTCCAGAATATATCTATCTGTGCTATTCTACTCCAGAATATGTTATATATCTGTGCTATTCTGCTCCAGAATATGTTATCTATCTGTGCTTTTCTGCTCCAGAATATGTTATCTCTCTGTGCTATTCTACTCCAGAATATGTTATCTATCTGTGCTTTTCTGCTCCAGAATACGTTATCTATCTGTGCTTTTCTACTCCAGAATATGTTATATATCTGTGCTGTTCTACTCCAGAATATGTTATATATCTGTGCTATTCTACTCCAGAATACGTTATCCATCTGTGCTATTCTACTCCAGAATATGTTATATATCTGTGCTATTCTACTCCAGAATATGTTATATATCTGTGCTGTTCTACTCCAGAATATGTTATATATCTGTGCTATTCTACTCCAGAATACGTTATCTATCTGTGCTTTTCTACTCCAGAATATGTTATATATCTGTGCTGTTCTACTCCAGAATATGTTATATATCTGTGCTATTCTACTCCAGAATACGTTATCTATCTGTGCTATTCTACTCCAGAATATGTTATATATCTGTGCTATTCTACTCCAGAATATGTTATATATCTGTGCTGTTCTACTCCAGAATATGTTATATATCTGTGCTATTCTACTCCAGAATACGTTATCTATCTGTGCTTTTCTACTCCAGAATATGTTATATATCTGTGCTGTTCTACTCCAGAATATGTTATATATCTGTGCTATTCTACTCCAGAATACGTTATCTATCTGTGCTATTCTACTCCAGAATATGTTATCTATCTGTGCTGTTCTACTCCAGAATATGTTATATATCTGTGCTGTTCTACTGCAGAATTTGAAGTTTTCCATTTCCTTACCTGTTACACTTTACAAATAATGCTTCCATTTTAAAATATACAGTATGGACCAGTGGAAAAGTTTCTTTTTATCTAGAATCTGTGGGTGTAGGGTGACCACATTTTATTTCTGCCATTCAGGGACACATGTAGATTTAAGATCGAATAACATATTTATAAAATAAATACAGTTATTATGAGACTGGAGCAGTTTCAGAGAATTAACCCATCTATTAGCACATAGGCAGTTTCAGAAAATTAACCCATCTATTAGCACATAGGCAGTTTGAGAAAATTAACCCCTCTATTTAACAGATGGGCAGTGTCAGAGAATTAACCCCTCTATTTAACAGATGGGCAGTGTCAGAGAACTAACCCCTCTATTTAACAGACAGGCAGTTTCAGAGAACTAACCCCTCTATTTAACAGACAGGCAGTTTCAGAGAATTAACCCCTCTATTTAACAGACAGGCTGTGTCAGAGAATTAACACCTTTATTTAACAGACAGGCGGTTTCCGAGAGTTAACCCCTCTATCACTATCCATTACATAAACAAAGGTGGATCTATTCACTAAACCAGGGGTCCTCAAACTACGGCCCGCGGGCCACATGCGGCCCGCCGAGGACATTTATGTGGCCCGCGGGGGGTGCTGCCGGCACCCACCCCGTTTACTTTTTTTTTTCTTTCTGGCAGCCGCAAAGGATGCGGCTGCAGGAAGAAAAAAAAAAAAAAATTCACCGCGACCGGATGTGACGTTACGTCACATCCGGATCCGGTAACTGTTTCCCTCCTCCACAGGAGGACACCGCGCGAGACGTCCGGGGACACAGCAGCTGGAGGTAAGTGATGGGGAAGCGGGGGAGGAGGGAGGGATAACGAGCACTATTCCTGGCCTCTGACTGGCATAATATTCCTGGGCATCTGAATGGCAAAATATTCCTGGGCTTCTGAATGGCATAATATTCCTGGGCATCTGAATGGCATAATATTCCTGGCCATCTGAATGGCATAATATTCCTGGGCATCTGAATGGCATAATATTCCTGGCCATCTGAATGGCATAATATTCCTGGGCATCTGAATGGCATAATATTCCTGGGCATCTGACTGGCATCATATTCCTGGGCATCTGAATGGCATAATATTCCTGGGCATCTGACTGGCATCATATTCCTAGGCATCTGACTGGCATCATATTCCTGGGCATCTGACTGGCATCATATTCCTGGGCATCTGAATGGCATAATATTCCTGGGCATCTGAATGGCATAATATTCCTGGCCATCTGACTGGCATAATATTCCTGGGCATCTGACTGGCATCATATTCCTAGGCATCTGACTGGCATCATATTCCTGGGCATCTGACTGGCATCATATTCCTGGCCATCTGACTGGCATCATATTCCTGGCCATCTGACTGGCATAATATTCCTGGGCATCTGACTGGCATCATATTCCTAGGCATCTGGCTGGCATCATATTCCTGGGCATCTGACTGGCATCATATTCCTGGGCATCTGAATGGCAAAATATTCCTGGGCTTCTGAATGGCATAATATTCCTGGCCATCTGACTGGCATCATATTCCTGGCCATCTGACTGGCATCATATTCCTGGCCATCTGACTGGCATCATATTCCTGGGCATCTGACTGGCATCATATTCCTGGCCATCTGACTGGCATCATATTCCTAGGCATCTGACTGGCATAATATTCCTGGGCATCTGACTGGCATCATATTCCTAGGCATCTGAATGGCATAATATTCCTGGGCATCTGACTGGCATCATATTCCTGGCCATATGACTGGCATAATATTCCTGGGCATCTGACTGGCATCATATTCCTGGCCATATGACTGGCATAATATTCCTGGGCATCTGACTGGCATCATATTCCTAGGCATCTGACTGGCATCATATTCCTGGCCATCTGACTGGCATCATATTCCTGGCCATCTGACTGGCATCATATTCCTGGCCATCTGACTGGCATAATTTTCCTGGGCATCTGACTGGCATCATATTCCTAGGCATCTGACTGGCATAATATTCCTGGGCATCTGACTGGCATCATATTCCTAGGCATCTGGCTGGCATCATATTCCTGGGCATCTGACTGGCATCATATTCCTGGGCATCTGAATGGCAAAATATTCCTGGGCTTCTGAATGGCATAATATTCCTGGCCATCTGACTGGCATCATATTCCTGGGCTTCTGAATGGCATAATATTCCTGGGCATCTGAATGGCATAATATTCCTGGCCATCTGAATGGCATAATATTCCTGGGCATCTGAATGGCATAATATTCCTGGGCATCTGACTGGCATCATATTCATGGGCATCTGACTGGCATCATATTCATGGGCATCTGACTGGCATAATATTCCTGGCCATCTGAATGGCATAATATTCCTGGGCATCTGAATGGCATAATATTCCTGGGCATCTGACTGGCATCATATTCATGGGCATCTGACTGGCATAATATTCCTGGGCATCTGACTGGCATAATATTCCTGGGCATCTGAATGGCATAATATTCCTGGGCATCTGAATGGCATAATATTCCTGGCCATCTGACTGGCATAATATTCCTGGGCATCTGACTGGCATCATATTCCTAGGCATCTGACTGGCATCATATTCCTAGGCATCTGACTGGCATCATATTCCTGGCCATCTGACTGGCATCATATTCCTGGCCATCTGACTGGCATCATATTCCTTGCCATCTGACTGGCATCATATTCCTGGGCATCTGACTGGCATCATATTCCTGGGCATCTGACTGGCATCATATTCCTGGGCATCTGAATGGCATAATATTCCTGGCCATCTGACTGGCATCATATTCCTGGCCATCTGAATGGCATCATATTCCTGGGCATCTGACTGGCATCATATTCCTGGCCATCTGAATGGCATCATATTCCTGGGCATCTGACTGGCATCATATTCCTGGGCATCTGAATGGCATAATATTCCTGGGCATCTGAATGGCATAATATTCCTGGCCATCTGACTGGCATCATATTCCTGGGCATCTGACTGGCATCATATTCCTAGGCATCTGACTGGCATCATATTCCTGGGCATCTGACTGGCATCATATTCCTGGGCATCTGACTGGCATCATATTCCTGGGCATCTGACTAGCATCATATTCCTGGCCATCTGACTGGCATCATATTCCTGGCCATCTGACTGGCATAATATTCCTGGCCATCTGACTGGCATCATATTCCTAGGCATCTGACTGGCATCATATTCCTGGGCATCTGACTGGCATCATATTCCTGGGCATCTGAATGGCATAATATTCCTGGCCATCTGACTGGCATCATATTCCTGGCCATCTGAATGGCATCATATTCCTGGGCATCTGACTGGCATAATATTCCTGGGCATCTGAATGGCATAATATTCCTGGCCATCTGACTGGCATCATATTCCTGGCCATCTGAATGGCATCATATTCCTGGGCATCTGACTGGCATAATATTCCTGGGCATCTGAATGGCATAATATTCCTGGCCATCTGACTGGCATCATATTCCTGGCCATCTGACTGGCATCATATTCCTGGGCATCTGACTGGCATAATATTCCTGAGCATCTGACTGGCATAATATTCCTGGGCTCTGACTGGCACACTATTCCCATTGAAATACTGGTAAGTTTGTTGATTTAACTTTACTTTAAATATTGTATTTGTTCTCGTTTTGTTCAAAATAAGATATATGCAGTGTGCATAGGCATTTCTTCATAGTTTTTATTTTTACTATAGTCCGGCCCTTCAACGGTCTGAGGGACAGTGAACTGGCCCCCTGTTTAAAAAGTTTGAGGACCCCTGCACTAAACGGTGAGATAAGGGGAGTTGATGTGAGATGAACATTTAATCTCACCATTTTAGCTATATATTGTGCATGGACAATCCTGACAAATTTGCTTGGCGGGGAAAACTCACCAGGTTTGTACCTGCACAATGTATAGTTAAAATGGTGAGATGAAATGTTCCTCCCAACTCAACTGAAACTCACCTTTAAGCGAATAGACTTCAGAGTTACTTACACAGTCTTGTCACTCACACACACACATACACACACACACACACACACACTGTGAGAGAGTGTGGAGTTCACCATATAAGGTGCATGCCTGCAATGAGCTCCGTGAAGGAGGTTGCAGGAAGTTGGAAAAGGCTTCTGAATTCTCACCCATTCAGGAGAGTTGGATTGGTCCCACCTGATTGGCTGAGACTTTCTCTTAGAGCTCTCAATCTAGGACTTTGCATTATCTGGGAGTGAGGCTGTCCCAGGACGCAGGTCATACAGTCCCATTGATGGCAGTCATGGACATGTGGTCACCCTTCTTGTGTGTAATGAAATGTTAATAGTTTGTGGGATCCCTCAGCTGTACCACTAGAGATGTTGTGCATTTTGCAAGTGAGCATTGAGCCCTATGGGAAATCCAGTCCTGCTCGCTGTCTGTTACTGTTACCTGTTTATTTATTTGAATGTACCTGTTTATTTACTATGATTTACATGGATCTACATGTTTGTCAGTATTTTAGTAAACCCATGTGAGCAAGTGGCACTGCATGAAAACACAACTGGTTTCTTCATTGCAAGATCTATGACTGAAGTACAGAGGTTAGTGTTTTACGCTTTGTCTGTATGATACAAGTGATTCTCCTAATCACTCATCTTTACCAAACATAGGAAATATGCATAGGAACTTCACTATCTGAGGTTTACAGGTGAACTAGTGTGCTTCACAAACGTGAAAATAACTTGCAGCGACATTCATAATATATGAGCCACAATGACCTCTTAATCCAGTAATGGAGTCTGATTAAGTGGCTATCCAGTAGTAACATTCCAGGTGAGACCGAGAGTGTTCTCATTACTCAAATAAAAGGGGTGAGGGTTGGATTGTATTAAAAACATAGAATGTGTTGGCAGGAAAGTAGCATTCAGCCCATCTAGTCTGCCTAATTTTCTAAATACTTGTATTAGTCCCTGGCCTTATCTTATATCTAGGATAGCCTTATGCCTATCCCACGCATGCTTAAACTCTGTCACTGTGCTAATCTCTATCACTTCTGCTGGAAGCTATTCCATGCATCCACTACCCTCTCAGTAAAGTAATACTTCCTGATATGACTTTTAAACCTTTGCACCTCTAATTTAAGACAAAGGGGTCTGATCATCTGACCCATTTTTCTATACATTGTGCAGGTATAAACCTGGTGAGTTTCCCACGCTAAGCAAACTCACCGGGTTTGTCCTTACACAATGTATAACTAAATTGTTGAAATTAAATGCTCATGTTATCTCACCTCAACTCACCTGCAACTCACCTTATAGTGAATAGCTAGATCACTGTGTCCTCTTGTTGTGACAGATAGAAACATAGAATCAGAGAGATAATATTTTCGCTAGGTGGTGCTATTGGCTGATTTTCAGGATTCCATTTTCATCAGAGCCACATAGATCCAGCCAGTGTGGTGGGTGAATGTTTGACACTAAGCTCTACAACTAGACACACAGTTGCATGCAATCCATGGTTCAGAATTGTTTTCATTTTTTTTTCAGGTCCTCTGTATACTGCAGACTTTGTCATGATGGTGTTCACAACCCTTTGCTCATCAAGAAATGTGCCTGTGTAAAACCTCTGCCATCATCATCAGGTACAGGCCTTATTTTATTTAACAAATCAAGTCTATACTTGTGAAATCTTAGGATAGCCCTGTATTAGACATGGAATAAAGCAGGAAACAAGTAGAGTTACAATTATATCATTTATTAACTGAGAGTTTGATTGTAAGCTTTCAAGACCAAGTTGGTAGGTCCCTCTGGCATTAATGAGACTAAAAGTAAATGTTCTAATTATAAATGAAAACTCACAGCTTTAAAACAAAAAGGACCAAATAATAACAGGTGTAGTGAAGAATCGTCTTAGGAGGAAATTCGCCAGTCTTACAGATCTAACAGATATATTCAGTTCAGTCAGAGAAACTTTGATCGGTCCACATCCTGGTTAAAGAGGCCATATAATCATTTGACACATGCCAGATCCACGAAGATGTCAAATATTTTCCGTTTGAGATAAGTCCATTGCAGAAATCCAGTGTGTATAAAAAGATTAATAATTTGTAATATTATACTGGGAAATAAATGCACAGTCTCTATCAAGGCCAGAGATGATGGTATTAATGCAGCATATCAGTTTGATCTCCCATTTTTTTCTCCCAGTCTGGGTGCGGTACAGTCCCATCAGTACCATACTTTCATATCCTGGATACTGTGTGTCCAGCTTGACAGAAATTTTCTCCTACAAATGTATCTGGGGGGTTTTCTGATTGATAGTGTGTCGGTGGTAATTAATCCGTTTGTGTAATGCTTGGCCTGTTTATCCTGCTGTTGGGCACTTCACACAAATGATGAGGTATACAGCGTTCAATGGTTTAGCAATAGTGGATTGTCCGTCTGGTAGTGACCCAATGAGTACAACTGCAGCTCTATAGCTTGTGTGAAATCTTAAAGTCCAAGTTTGGAATAGCCTGCCAACTTACTAGTTCATTGTCCACTACCACTGCACACTGTGATTGCACCATAGACAATTTACTCATAGACAATGTGTCAACTTCCTGTCAGATCCTTAGTGATGTGCTGAGTCAATGACTTAAATCATAGATGCCAACATTGGCCATGTTTCCAGGGACACATATTTGTTCCACATGCTGCAGAAAGAGCATGCAGAGTGCAGCCCGGCAGTATGTAGGATGGATATACACACAGCCACAATCCAATTAATTAATCAGGGTGGAGATCTCATAGGACCATGATTAATTATTTGGATTCTGTCTGTGGTTATATCCATCATAAATACTGCTGGGCGCACTTTGCATGGTCTTTCTGCAGCATGTAGAACAAATATGTGTCCCTGGAAACATGGCCGATGTTGGCAACTATGCTTATATAAGCATTCAATCTATGCTGCCTGTCCGTTCCATAGATAGATTTGAGATCCTTTGAGATCCTGCCTCAGAGAAGCCTCATTTTCTTGAGACCTGTTCCTATTTAAATATGTGTATCTGATTCAAAAAGCAGTTAAATTCCCTTTATTCACAATGATTCCTTGCTTGTTTTGTGCAATGTTCTTACACACCAGTAGAGGGCGGGCAAGTTACACTAAACATCCTATAATACTTAAGCGTCCTTTTGATGTTTCAACTTGTTTTTAATTATACAAATGGGTATGTTCATTTACCATCTTTCATTATACACAACTTGAACCTTTTTTAATGTGTGTTTCTACAGCATTCTTTTTTTCTTTTATTCTGTTTCTTTCCTTGGATTTATATTGATGTTTAGATTGTATTGTTTACTTTGTTCAGCTTCACAGTAACTTTTTCCCATCCGTTTTGCAGGACATGACCTGCTGATGCCTAAAATGTCCAGATCTTTAGGTGTGCTCCCTGATCCTGACCCTAGGTAAGATCATGTTCAAAACTGTTGGAATATCCAAGGTGTTACTTGACTATTATCCCATTGTACTCAGTCAGCTCAGTCCTGGTTGGAAATAAACACTGTTTTTTGGCCTTGTTAATTGTGAGTAGTTAAACAGATTGAGACAATTTTCCCTTTTTGTACAAACATGGTTGGTTAATTGAAAGAAGCTATATTTATCCTGATATTAACTATTGCCAATTTTAAAAATAAAACTTTTTAGTATTTATAATCTAAATGCAAAACGATGTGATATATATTTGTGACTTAGTAAATACAATGAGTCACGAGTGAAAAGATCTATGAAATACCAATAAACATCACCAATAAGCTGCCTGCACTATAATATATAGCACATTTAAATGAAAGCAATATTATAGTTGTTGGGATATTTACATTTTTACTGATCAAGGTTTTTCTCAGATATAGTATAGAGTACCTCAAAATGTATTGATTAAAAACACACCATAAGAATTAACTGGTACTACCTATGTTTCTGACACAGATCCTCAACACACCTTTCATCACAGTCTTCCTTATCTAATACCCAGGGCCGCCACCAGGAATTTCAGGGCCCCTTACTGAATAAATGTTCTGATCCCCCTAACCGCCCCCCCCCCAATATCTCCCATTCGCCCCAACTACCCTCACAAGCATGGGCAGACTAGATGGACCGAATGGTTCTTATCTGCCGACACATTCTATGTTTCTATGTTTCTATCCCGGTCTAGTGTAATATGGAGGGTGTTTGGGAGCAGCTGGTTAATATGCCAGTAATATTTTTCCACTCAAAATGCCAGTAATATTTTGACACTCAATATGCCAGTAATATTTTGACACTCAATAAATCAGTATTTAGCCATTCAATATGCCATTCTTTGCCATTTAATATGGCAGTATTTTGCCCCTCAATATGCCAGGATTTTTCCCTCAATATTCCAGAATTCTGCCCCTCAATATGGCAGGATTCTGCCTCTCAATATGTCATTCTTTTGCCCTCAATATGCCAGGATTTTCCCCCTCAATTTCCATTTAATATGACGGGATTCTGCCCCTCAATATGCCATTATTTTGCCTTCAATATGCCAGGATTTTGCCTCTCAATGTGCCAGGATTTTGCCCCACAATATGCCAGGATATTGCCCCTCAATATGCCAAGATTTTGCCAATTAATATGTCATTCTTTTTGCCCTCAATATGCCATGCTTCTGACCCTCATTATGCCAGGCTTTTGCCCCTCAATATGCCATTCTTTTGCCCTAAATATGCCAGGATATTGCCCCTCAATATGCCAGGATTTTGCCTCTCAATATGCCAGGATATTGCCCTCAATATGCCAGGATTCTGCTCCTCAATATGCCAGGATTCTGCCTCTCAATATGCCAGGATTTTGCCCCTCAGTATGCCAGGATATTGCCTATCAATATGCCAGGATTTTTCCTTTCAATGTGCCAGGATTTTGCCCCTCAATATGCCAGGATATTGCCCCTCAATATGCCAGTATATTGCCCCTCAATATGCCAGGATATTGCCCGTCAATATGCCAGGATGTTGCCAATTAATATGTCATTCTTTTTGCCCTCAATATGCCAGGCTTTTGCCCCTCAATATGCCATTCTTTTGCCCTAAATATGCCAGGATATGACCCCTCAATATGCCAGTATTTTGCCCCTCAATATGCCAGTATTTTCCCCTCAATATTCCTCCCAGTATGCTAGCGTTATGCTTGTTTGCCCCTCCTGCCCCCTTTCCCAGTACTTACCTCCTTGCTGCTGTCTCCTAGTGCAGGTCCGCGGCTGTGAGGGAAGCGTTGTGCACTCCCCTCCAGCTGTGCGGCTTCAATAAAGTTTGTTTTAAACAAACTTTATTGAAGCCGCGCGGCTGGAGGGGAGCGCACATTGCTTCCCTCACAGCCGCAGACCGGCTTTAACAGGGGATTTTTTTTATTTATCATGGCGTGACCCTGGCCCCTTGGACCCGCCGGACCCGGGATGCCAGTTTCGCCCGTCACCCCCTGATAGTGGGCCTGCTAACACCTATCCTATCCTCTATTTCCTTTAGATTGGTAGATTAGTCACTTGTTTGTGTATCAGTTTCCTTTGTTTCATTTAACTGATTTTCAGATATATGATACAATATTAGAAATGAGAACATTGGTCAAATGAGTTTCTCATGATAAAAAATAAAAAATTAGTTAATTACTGTTTACAGGAAGGGGATTAACAAAAATGTGGTATGTTTTAGAAAAGTCATGTTATGAGAGTATTTGAAGACCTTTTTAAACAGTATAGCGAACACATGTACATTTATGTGCTGGTTAAAAATCTACAAAACAAGTACAGCATGATCTACAATGTTGATCTAGAACTGTGGTTCTCCAAACCTCATAAGTCTCTGTGTTTACTGTTTCTAGGCTACCCATTAGAAGAGTTCACAGCAAAACCATGTTGGACTCTACCGGAATGTTTCATTGGTGCAAAGAGGTACCTCTGGAAAAAGCTGCACTGGTAAGTCTCTGGAACATTTGTATTATTATTTTTATTAATACTTATTTAGAGATAAAAGTTTGGTAAGCAAAGATGAACTGCACAATACAAAAGATGTTTTAATTGGTAATACCCCCCCTTCCCACCCCATGGTTAATGCCAATAAACTTGTATAAAATGTTTTGATTTGTTGAGAAAATAAGCCTTATCATCTTTTAACAATGGGTGCTGATTAGAGTTGAGCGGACACCTGGATGTTCGGGTTCGAGAGGTTCAACCGAAAAATGTCCGGGTCCGTGCTCGAACTTGACCCCGAATCTGAACCCCATTGAAGTCAATGGGGACACAGACTTTTGGCCATTAAAATGCCTCTAAAAAAGTCATGGAAAGGGCTAGAGGGCTGCAAAAGGAATTAAAATGTGGGTGAGAGTAGGGCAAGTGTTCTGCAAGCAAATGTGGATAGGGAAATATCTTAAAATAACATAAAATAAAGACAAATTAGAAATACAGCTGAGCCATAAAATAGCACTAGATGGAATCTTTGATTTTAGCTTTGGAAGAACATAAATCTCAATCTAAAGCATGGCTGCCAGGAGGATCAACAGAATTATCAATTTGAGAGAGGGTTGGAGTGCAGGGTATTCTCTTTCAGTTTATACTAAGTGACACATAGGTTGAGGAGGCGTTGACCATGGCGGTGTAGGTGGAAGCGGCGCTGGAGGAGGAGGAGGAATAGCCAGAATTTTTCAAAGTGTGCTGTAAGCACAGTATTTGACGGTTCTATTTGACTCTCAGATATGAAGTGCACCGCAAGACGCAAATGTACTATTTAGCACCCAAATTATTAGAATTTTTCAAAGTGCGCTGTAAGCACAGTATTTGACAGTTCTATTTAAATCTCAGATATGAAGTGCACCGCAAGACGCAAATGTACTATTTAACACCCAAAACTATTAGAAATGTTTTAAGTGCGCTGTAAGCACAGTATTTGACGGTTCTATTTGACTCTCATATGTAATACATGTAATGCTATTGCTATTCTATAAACCGAAATAGAGTCCCCATTCATAAGAATAGGTCAACTGACCTATTCTTATGAATGGGGACTCTATTTCGGTTTATAGAATAGCAATAGCATTACATGTATTCCATAAACCGAAAGTATATTTTTGTTTTATAGAATACATGTAATGATATTGCTATTCTATAAAAAGAAAGTCTATAAACCGAATGTCTTTCTGTTTATAGACTTTCGGCTTATAGAATACATGTGATGCTATTGGCTATTCTATAAACCGAAAGTCTATAAACCAAATGACTTTCAGCTTAAAGACTTTCGGTTTATAGCCGAACCTCGAACTCCAACTCGAACAGACAGTGAAATGTCCAGGTTCGGGTCCGGGGTACGGACACCGTAATGTTCAGTACGACCCCTAAAAGTGCGGTTCGGGTTTCGCTCAACACTAGTGCTGATCATCACTAAATGCACCTTAATAGACATCTTCTAAAATGATTCCTCGTGTGGGATTTCATTATTCTGACTAATATGTCTTCATTGTGATATTTGAAGGCTGTTGTCCACACTATCAAGTCACAGGGGTTCCCTGGCAGCTACATTTGCATTCCTGACACCATGTGCTGAACACATGTTGTCTTGTGTGTCCCTTTAAAAACAGTACAATGTTTTATAAGAGTCGCTGGAATGGGTACTTTCATAATGATTTGTAGTCAGCACTGCACCAAGCAGAACATATTTCATGTGGTATTATCATTTTGTTTAGTCAATTCATTAGAGCATGTGCTTACATTTACACTGATATGTTTCTCTTGGTCCATGATTTACTGTGCAAAATTCCTAAGGATGCTGGGAGAGATCTGTGCGCGTTTAGCAGAAATCACACTTTACTGAGAATTTGGCAGAGAAACACTAATTGATTATCTAAAAAGAATCACTTTGTGTCAAATTAATAAAATCTAATTAGTCTCCATAAAGTCAAAAACATAAATAAGGGTAGTCCAGCTCGACTAATACCAGGCAATACTAAATTAGAATTCCTTGTGAAATGGTACCCACTAGGGCGATGCTCACATATCTTTAGTGCTTTCTTTTGCCATTACGTATTACACTGGCACCACCCATAAGGGAACTGCAGACCCGAAATATCGGGTGATGTAGTAAACCAAAACTAATGTTACCAACATCAACAGTGGAGTACGGGTGACATCCCTCTTGACACATGGAGCTAGTGTGCAACATGGAACTATGGAGATTTTCTTTGTATATATAAACATGTCTAACTTACATTAGTTGTCATAAGTGAGTTGCATTTAGTATTTTTTTTAATTTCGTTTTATTAAAAAGTCTGAAATATGTATGGAAAGACATGTTGGGTGATTTTCTGCTGAAACATGTTAACTTAAACTCTTGTATTTGTGGCTGTTATTGAAGCACATGGTGACTATTTAGATAAACACAATTTAGAGATGATTTTTGATGTTTTTAAATGTTTCTTTAATAGTTCTTTTGTTTTGTACTTTTTATCACATGTATATATTTGTAACATGTGACCTGGTTGTATAAGAAAGGTATGCCACATGGAACATTATCAATTATGAAACAAACCTCTGAGTACTTTTTATAATAGCATTTTATAATGAAGAGGTTTTTGTGAAGCAAAACATTAAAACATTAGTGAAACATCCAGTGGCCCTAGTATGAGAATAACATGGCATGTACTTTTTAACCCTTTGGCGACACAGGACATGTATCTGTGCTAAAATGAGCTTTTGAAGCAATCCATAATGTTGAGGCATTCAGCAACACCGATAGCCGCCACTGGGGTGATCGGATAATAATAATGTCTTTCTAATATGACACTGCTATGAGCAAGAGCCTGTCGCTTCCGACGTTCTCAGGTTATTGTTTGACTGCTTCCAGAGGCAGTCAACAACACTAAGATAAAAAACCACATTTGCCTTAGTTATCCTTCATGCAATGCACTACTTGCAGTTATTGTCCTATAACTTGCAAATAACAACAGAAAAGCATGTAAATATTGGATATTTATTATTATTTTGTAGTTACTTTTTGCAAACTACCAGTTGATGAGGTCTAACTAGGTCTGGCCGAGCTAAGGTTCCCTTTATTAGTAGCATGTGAAACTGAGGGACTCTCTATGCAGAAGCAGTGAGATGCCAATGGATCTTACAGACCCCAGTCAAATGTAAGGGGGAGTCTATTGATCTGACTCATGCAAGCACTCAGGTCACCTCTGTAAATAAAGTTTGGTAACTTGGTTTCCAAATCTCAGGGGGTTATTAACAAAAACATAAGTTGTAGGTGAATTTAGGTGAGATGAACATTTGAAATAACCAATGTGGCTATATATTGGGCAGGGAGAATCTTAGTGGGTTTGCCCATTGGAGGAAACTTACCAGGTTTGTTCCTGCACAATGTGTAGTTAAATGGTGAGATGAAATGTTCAGTGCAACTCATCTCACCTGCAACTTAACTTTTATTGAATAGACTCCTCAGACCTAAAAAATGCAATCTTCTACTGCAATAAAGATGATTATTTACAGTTTAGACAGAATCCAACTCTCCAAAAAGTAGAATGTGAAACAAATGCACAACAGTTATTGCACTAAACCAAATCTGACACTTATTTATGGACATTCTGATGGTTATGTTATATATTTGGATACAAGGCTAATACATCATCATATGCAAACTGCTGTGGTCTGTTGGATACCATATAACTCTTTGTCTGTGGTTATTTGGGCATGGTGGGGGTTTTAGGTCATGTTTATGGTAACTGCACTGCACTATCCCTGCTACCTCCATACTTGTCACATTTAAATTGTAACCATAACAGTTCTTCACACATATCAGCACAATATGTGTTCTGATCTTTGATGTAAGAGACATTAGATACAGTTAAAATATATGTATTTTACACTATTGTTAAATAAAATGTAATCACTTAATCGACTTAGCCCCATCAATAGAAAGCCTTGATAACATAAGCGCAACCCCTCTACCCACCAAATCTGAAACTGGCAGTCTGTCAGCATTACCATCTTTTGGGAAGCACGTTAAACATTTGGTACCAAACAAATGTTCTTTCTTGAGAGCTGTTACTTAATGGATCAGAGAAGAGAAGTGTTTATGTCCCATAAATTCTAACAGTAACACAGAATGCACAGCAAGAAGGACCAAGAATCAAGACCTTCAAGGAAGCCTAATCAATTAAACATAATGTACACGCATTATATACTGAGAGGTACACCAACAGGGCTGTTACTGTGTATCTGCAGCACACAACTACAGGCAATAACAAACTATAGTGCTGATTTATAAACCCCCAAACAGGGCCACAGTTGTTGGGTTAGCATGCGAGGGGCGAAAGGTTGGATGACTCATCAGGCCATTTGTTCCTCATTAGACCCTTTGGATCAGCCAGACCACTATTGCCAGTGGACCCTTATGAAGAATATTAAACTGGCATCCTGAAAATATAATGTGAAAGCTCCCTTGATGTCAGTGTGTAGTGACAGAGGATGTGAGGAAGTTAGTTATACCCCTATTAAATCCACCAGTAATGACAATAGAGACTTGTCCATCTGGTATGAGGCAATAGAGGGGTGAATACAATGGGAATGTAACGCTAATTAATGGGCTCTAGAAAGAAATAACAGAAAGTTGTTTTTCATATAAAGATAACTAAGGATTTTATTATATAATGTCATGCTCCTTATAGATAGAAACACATATAGCAGGAACATGTGGAGGTACTTGCTTCCTGAAAGGCGGGTCAGTAAACCAAAAAGCCAATTATCTACATGCACTCTTTTAATATAATAGCACAATAACACAATCACATATTAAGTTATCGGCATTGGCTGGTTATTACTTCAGCTAGGAATTACACGGATGTCAGATAAACAAGCACTTTTTCATGTATTGAGTGGTGTAAATGTATAATTGCAAGGACAAGGCAATTTCAAGGTTAAGGCCAAAGTAGCCAAGCAGGAATAATTCTACAGTACAGCTAAATTCTCCAATTTATCCAACTGGGGCACTTCGTCCTTTACATTCCCTTGTCAATTACCTCTACCATGAATAAAGCTTAATTAGGGTATAGAGAAGGAACAAAAACATGTAAAATTATCATCTGCTGTGATTATGGAATTACATCTTTCTCTTGGTGGACAAACATTGGGGTGATAGGATCATTTCAACAGGTATCATAATATTGTTATGACTAGAAACAAAGAAATGGGGATTTTGAATTGTGCTCCATCCATAGTAATGTCAATGGAAGTCAAACTAAGAAAATGCTGTAGAGAAGTCTTGTGTGAATAATGTTAAATCCCCAATTGATGACACAATACTTTAACTTTACCAATAACTTTATTAAACACAATGTAATAATCCAACACAAATTCATCCTTGCCAATAACTGACATAATCAGCTATAATTATTATCCCTCCGCCCTTTTCTTACCCAATACTCAAACCATCCAGGCTTCACTCCCCCTTGTCCACTAGCCGAGTGGGCACGTCCATACCATTGAGATTAGGTGAGGGGATTCACGTGGATTGGCAAGGATACACCCCATCTGCTGTGATAAGAAACAAGCGTTAGAACATAGCAAACAGTTAATACAATTCCCACCTTAAACCTTGAACCCTTTCACTCCCCACACTCACACAAGGGCCATGTCCACTTAGCTGTGCTTTGTTCCCAAGTGTCAAACACAGTGGAATTAAATGATTGAATTACCTTACAGAGCTCACTGATGGTATACATTCTTCACAGGAGCACTGATTATTTTATCTGGTGAATAATGAGCCATTTTGTTCCTTCCCAAATTTCCAAATAGAAAACGAATATGTTCATCATATCATATTTCTTCAAGTGTAATTTTTCCTTGTTAATTGCAGATTTGTAGGACTTCATGTATATGGTTTTTAGGTTATTTGTGCTCATGTTTAAATATATAAGTCCATTATGTATTAATGAAAAGGCTGTGTTTGATCTCTGTACGCACTATCCCTGACTTTTCTCTTTGTTGATGTTTACAATGCAA
Source organism: Pelodytes ibericus (assembly GCA_036172795.1). Lineage (NCBI taxonomy): Eukaryota > Metazoa > Chordata > Amphibia > Anura > Pelodytidae > Pelodytes > Pelodytes ibericus. The sequence continues at coordinate 187,937,516 of CM069858.1, read as the reverse complement.
TGCTTGTTTACCATATAGACCCACAGAGAGGCGGCGCTCATGAATTTCCAGGATCACATTGTGGTCAGTATCTTTGGAGAATCTAATTCCACCTTGATTGGGCTACGTGACTTCGTCATGCCTCTGCGCACCAGCAACTTGGCCTACGAAGAGCTAAAGCCAATCATATTTCTTGGGGAATTGAGCTATATGAAGAGGGAATGGACATCCATCCAGTACTTCCCCAAGCTCTTTCTCTTTCCCGTAAGTGATACCTGGATCTGTCAATGTGTATCTGACGAGAGATGTCTCACTCCACTCTTTCTATCATTCATTGCTACATATCTACCTGACAAACATATGATAGGTTTTCTCAAAAGAGGAGTTTTACACAGAGTGCTGGTACTACATCTGCTCAGGGAAAACAAAATCCTCTCATCAACTATGCCTTATGATTCTCTTTTGTTAAGCGCTTGATTTATATCTTCCCTATGGCTTCCCTAAGGGATACAATTGTAGTATAAAAAATCTTGCGACGCGTTTCGCCCTATAGGGGCTTTTTCAGAGCAGCTCTGAAAAAGCCCCTATAGGGCGAAACGCATCGCAAGATTTGTGACGTCCCAACGTGAGCTGCTTTCCCGGAAGCTTCTGTCTTTTCACTACACGAGACTGCTGATTACCTATCGTTTAGTACCGGTCCTGGATCACCCTGCTGCTGCAAGAACTCTGCTAAACGGACTAGCCAGGTGAATCTGCTTCCGATTTAGTTTTTTATTGCCTTTTTATACCTGTTGCCGCTTTCTGCTGTTTTTTATGTAAGATTCTATACTCCGGGGGGGAGATTAAAGTTTTTTGTTATTTTTTATGCTACAATTGTATCCCTCTGCTTATATTTCTATATACATCACTGTGACTCCCTTGATGAACGAGCACCTTACTATTGGGGATTATAGGACTTAGAGTCCATCACCTAATACACCCAGAGCCGGTTACTTAGGCTCTACATATTGTGAGTATATCTCCAAAGGGAGAAATATTCATCGGTACCACTTACTGACAATACTGCACATTATTTCCATATTATTCTTTTTTTACATATACCCGGATTATTACATCTACCGCTGATATGTATTTTTTTATATATCTCACTTTGCGCAACACTTTATCACTTTTTCACCTACAACTGTCCTTTCAACTAATAGTCCCCACAGATATAATAATACGTCATTCATCAGCATGAAAGATATGTATTGCTGAGATTTCCTGCAGCCACTCTTTATAAAATAAATGTGTACATTGCGTCCCATAATGTTCGGTTTTACAGTTGTCCCTAATGCCAGGCTTTCTTTTTCAGGGTTCTGGACTCTCATGTGCCAACCTGAGGTCTGTGAACATATCCAAATGTTCCATGTGTGTCATCATGTCCTCTGTCTGGACTGGAGAAACCAAGCAGTATATGGAGGACACCGAATGTATACTGGCCACTCTTAATATGAGGTCCATGAATCTTAGGCACAGACCATCGAGCTCAGGTAATTCACTAAATGTAAATAGTAATTACCATTGTGAGGTAACTAAAAGTTAGAGGGACTCATACCTCCCAACAGACCCCACCAGCAATGTGGTGAAGTGTCTTTGGAAAGGGAGTGCCAACAATACTGTACGCCAATTCTCAGCGGTAATGTACATGTGCAAGATTCTGAGTATGTGCAGTATTTGTTCTCAACGTTCCTGGAGAATGACAAATACTATGAAAGAGTAGCCGTGAACTGGGTCTATTGTCCATAAACTGGGACAGTTTGAGGTGATAGAGAGGGAGAATTCCTACAAGGAATACATGTGCCAAGTATTTATATTAGCTGGCACTTTAATGTTATGATCCTTTATGTCCCACCTTTTTTCATTTAGTTTTGACCACGAGCAATAACCACAGGTAAACTTTGAGCTCCGTGGTCCATAGTTCTATATGGTCTCTCTTTCTGTTATAGTAGACATTTGTTGAATTCTCACTTTAATACCCCTTAATCTGGCCATACTATTATTATTCCAAAGCTTTGGTGAATCAGTGGCCATAAGAATACATAGATAATACGCTTTCCTTGTGTATATGTAGCGACCGTATGTCTGATTTGTAATACCAACTAAAATGTACATGAGTTATTATATATCAGCCACTGATGGCGTCTCTGCTATAGGTAGGAAAACATTCATACTTATCAGGCATGTGTTTTAATTGGTAACAGTGTGTTTTATCAGTATAAAAATCTCTAACAGTGTGGAAATCACATTATCAGTAACCCACTACTCAAAAACATCATTTCTAGAAATAAAATGCTTACAGCACTTTAAAGAGCCACTAAAGTTTAAAAAAAACTGTGACATCTTCAACAGGTGCAAATGTTATTTTTACACTGCACTCACTCTGAGGGAAAAGTGACATGTAATTTAGGCGTGGCATGCCACTTCTGCCTTTCAATAGCTCTCCCGGCTGTCAGCAGTGAATTTTCTGTCCCCTGCTACGACAGTGAGAGACTCTCATATTTGCATGATTTACATATAGGACAGCTTGTTCTAGCTAGATCAGCTTGCATGCCGTAGATCAGCTTGCATACCTTAGATCAGTGGTGGCAAACCTATGGCACAGGTGACACAAATGGCACTCAGAGATCTCAGAGATGGCACTCAGCCTGTGTCTATAGGATCACCATCTGTTATGGAGGACCCAGTAAGTTAGGCACTTCAGTGCACATTTTGTACTTAACCTCTCATTGGTGTAGAAGAAATTATAGGAAGGGAAGCAGAATAGGAACAAGCATGATGGCTGATACTGAAGTATGTAGAAATGCCTGAAATGAGAGGCACTCTGAGAGATTCATCTTGGCTTCCTGCAGATGACTGGGCACTCAAGTTCAACTTATTTTTTACCATCACTGCCTTAGACTGTTGCACACAGGTCCCAGGTGGGGGGACAGGGAAAATGTATATTTTAAAGTGTTTAGCCACCCCGTTCTTAACCCATAATATGATGTATTGATATCTTGTGTTCCTGTGAAGGAAGTAAAAGTTTTTTTTGAAGTTTCCTACACTTTAACAAGAATGCAAACGTAACTTCCATAAATAAATCAAATGATTATGTCACCATGATCTTATCGACACCATATAATATGTTAATACAAATTATGTGTTATATAACGGAGGTCTTTGTTTTAACAATACAGAACATAATTGTGCTTTTGGTGGATGGGGAGCAGAATTAATAACCATGGGTAGTTTCCTGGTCTCTGAGTCAATACTCTTGTACATGTGTATCATATCTGATTGAATAGCTGAGGATTTATGAGCGAATAAGCTGCAGATACTGAGTACCCTATAAGTGGATATTCTAGCTGTCACTGTCAGGCTCATTTGTTTGCCAACCTGGGACTGATGATTAAATGAATGACTATTCATGGCAGGAGTTGCACATTTAGTAACCTCACTTTATGAAATGTCAAGTGATGCCAGTGTGACCATGTCCTCCTCTTTCTGGAATCCAGTCAAGGTTTTCATTGAAGAGATCAAGTTATATGTAAGCTAGAAAATGCTAAGGGGAAAGATATTGTCAGGACATAAATATCCCATGATAACATGATAACATGGAATTTCTGTGCCAACAAAAAGTAGACATGGAACGTACCAACATGGGTAAGAACCACTCAGAAACAGGTGGTGTGCTGGCTCCTCCCATCCAAAATTCTATTCAGGGGAAATGTCTGTAACTAAGTTTGATGAGTCGTTTAACCCATATGTGAGCTTTGTTGTTTTTAAATTGCTGTGGCATCATGGTAACACTATCTGATCATTGGAGGCCATTATTGATCACCTACAATGGTCATTTAGACACGGGACCTGAATAAGTTAAGGGTATTGGCCAGTATTGCTGCTGTGCCCCAGCAGGTACCTCATGTAGCATTGGCAAACATACAGAAAGAGCAGTAGCATTCTTTCCAACAGATTCAAATTTGCCAAGAGAGATCCATTTTATTGGGGGTTCCTGTCTCGTCTGTCCTAACCCTGTGCACAGGCAGCATTGCATTTAAACTGTGTATGTCTAACAAATGTACACAGCCTAAATGAGAAATGAGCTCCAGTCATCCAGTATTTTTACCAGGTAGCCTGGTGCTCAAATCTGCAGGGTCAAACAATGATGTATAATGCATTCTCTGCCTCCTTTTAGGCTCTGCCTCCTTTTTGTCCTGGGTAAGCAGCCAGTTGACAAGCATGCAGTAGATACATGGAATAGTGTTTCAGTGGAAATACTAAAAACTAACACTATAACTAAATGCAAGAATGCTTGGGATGTGCATAAGGTCCCATTAAATCTAAGATTTTCTTGTAAGCAGACCACATGGGCAACTTGATTTAAAAATGTTTGTACCAAAGGGGCTGATAACATAAAATGTCTTTCTGGATGGTTTTGAGGTTAATTCGTCATTTTATATTTTCAGCTCTAAATTGTGTACCAAGGACACAAATGTAAAATAATTAGCAGTTTCCCAATTTACGTTTTCGAGCGCTGACACAAAGGACATGTTTTACTGCATCAAAGCACAAATATCAGCACTTACACATTTTACTCCGTTTGATGCGTTTGGATAGCTGTCTCTGCCCCTTTCTTACATCAGCCCAGACTTTGTGGAGTGAAAATATAATATTAAGCATTATCCCAGTCTCTGTAGTAATGTAATTCTTTGTAATTGAATGCAAGTTTTATTAAACACCTCACGGGATGAACACTTTCCCTGTTCTCTGTATCCAAACCATCACTTTCAATTACTTTCCTTATGTTGGCAGCTTAAGAAAAAAATAAAATAAACAGCATTACCAAAAAAAAAAAAAATCTAAATTACCATCCCTCAGGAGTCAGGGCCAGCCAGTTAAAGGCTGTAGTTTTGCTTTAACTCTCTCTGCCTTGGAAAGCGTGTATGAAGCCACATTTATAACAGAAAAAGCTGAGGGCAGTTGGGCAGACCACGGGCCCTTTTATTTAATATAGGGTCTTGGGCCCTTGCACCATTAATCAATAAGGTGGGGGTGGGGGGCATTATCGCCAGCCTTATCACTAAGAAAGGGGGTGGGGTCATGTGGCCCGGTCCCTGGCTGCATTATTCATTATAAAGAACATACAATGATTCTCCATATAAATGTATGGGGACCTCCAAGGCATGGGTGCCATGTCTCTGCACTACCCCTCATGAAAAACAAGTCACCAATATAACACCAATGCCACAAAGCCATAAATATTTGACCTCTCATAGACATAGCAATGACCCACACCTAGGTGTGGATCTAGTGCAGGCATCCATGGCAAGGTTTGTGAAGAACATCATTAAATTGTACATAAAAAATAGGTTTGGCACTTAATCAATATTTTACCGCCATGTTAAAATTGGTCTTAAGCGAATTGGCTTATCTATGGAGACAATAGCATGGCCAGTATTATTTTCTTTTGAAGAAAATATAGTAACTCTATTCACAAGGTCCAGTAAGTGTCCACCATGAACAATGTTGGTGCTTACCTATGATCTGGTGTCTTCTACAGGAAGCCTAGTGCATATCTGATAGTAAGGGCTAATACAGAAAAATAATTAATGTGTATATATATATATATATATATATATATATATATATATATATATATATATATATATATATATATACATTAGCCCTGAACTACGCATTTTTCCTAAGTATTTACTAATGAAGCGGGGATCTGATCACCTTACGTGGGCTGAGTCATTCCTGTCTTCTGTCACAATTTATGTCTTTCTCATGTTTTAGCCTTTGACAGGTGTGATTGTTGCTTCTCCCTTTTCATACATTGATTTCTGTGTTTATGTTTTGCCACACACAGCTTCCATGAATATGCCGGGCCAGAAGGAGCCTTTGTCCAGTATTCCTGTTATCACAGAGCTGAGTAAGTCTTTCTGCAAGCTGTAAATTCACAGTAGTAAATCTGCTCTCTGCATTATTAATAGGGTTGGGTTTAAAAGTTCCTCCTCGAAGCTGATCAAGCTCAACTTCTCTGTGCTGAGTAAACATGAACAGGCAGTCTGGGCTGGTCCTAAAAAGTCACAGGTGGAAAACAGTAAGATGAAGATGTCTTTATTTGAGAATTATTTTCAGGGGTTGGCTAAAAAGCAATCAAATCCCTCGCTCAAAACTAATGAATTAACTTTATGGCAAAATGTGCAAGCTTTTTAATGTGAGATACCAGCTGGGCTAGGGACAGCATTGCTCTTGCTTTTATTGGACTACAACTCACAGCATTCCTAGGCAGTCATAATGTGGCTGCATTCACAATGACAGCTTTCATGTGTTATTTTTTATCATTAATATTTACTCTTTAAACTATAAATAATGTAATAATAATGAAGGGATATTAAACCACAATTTTACATTTTTAAATTAATACATTTACTATATAAAATGGCTTACCTTTTATCATGGTCTAATGTGCTGGAACAAACAACTTGCATATACATTTTTACCATGTTCTATGCTGTTACTACAGTTACTGCTGTTACTACTAGCAGCTTCACCCAATGATTTATCCCAAGTCTTTGTTTTTGGGTAAAGACTATGGGAAATGTGGGTACTTTGCAGAGAAACCCTTCAAAAATAATAAAAAATAAGAAGAAACAGCCTCATATATTTTTTGGGTTTACTTCTTCTTTAAACATTACGCCTTACAGTGCTTGGCACACAGTCAGTATAGCTTCTGATCCTGTGTTTTGAAGCTACTGTAGACGTCCAACGTGCACAGGCTGTCAGATCCTTCAATCTAGCCCTGGCTATGGCAGTAGTACATGCCTGTCTGTGACCTGGCAAATGTACGCTTGTTATTTTAGCTTTTATTCTCCTCCGTTACAGAAGACTCTGATGCTAAACTCTGCTAATCAGCACGCATGCCACTAATTAAATCATCTTCTAGCAATGAAACCACCTCACAAATAAAACTGACAGGTGTCTATGCTTTAATTAGAAGCCCTCTAAAGGTTCCAGCATGCTGGGAGGTGATGCTTGTCAAATTAATGTTACATGGCACAGCCTGTTATGTGAATACACAGGGAGGCTACCTCACTCTACAAGCAAAGCAGAGCAGACAGCTCCTCAGCCACGGGGAAAAGGTTCTGTTTGAGATCTGTGCCATGCTGCATCTGCGGTAGAGAAACTTGTACCTACGTAAATAAATGTGCAAGGTATATTGGCATTTAAGGCTGCGGGCCTTTGTCACGATAAAATAATGTGATCTGAAACATCGATCATTATGTTCGACTTCATCAGGGAAGAACTGTGAGTGTATCTGTTTATTTAAATAGATACATTATTTTATTAGTTATCAACTTACTTTGTGGTCTTTAAAGTAACCCTTCCATCGCTATATATGAATTAACTGGTTATATGTTTCCATTGTCTTTTTTTTAATAGAGAAAGCATCAAACATAACGTTTCTTAGCGAGGACAATAACATCCATAAACATGCAGAGACAGACCCTCATCAAACATGCACATTTGCCACTGGGTCTGTGTTCTCTGAATATTTTCTGGACACATTAATGCCAATGGTAAGTGACATGCAACCTGCTGCCAAAGATTACTCTAGTTTTGCTATGCACATGGTCTGTAATCAAAGGTAATGGGCAAAGTAATGGGCATTCAATTACTCTGCTCCAACAATGAGATCATAGACACATTCTCTGTTCATTGGTTCTGACTGTGTTCAGAAGGGATAGGAAAAGTGTCTTTTGTTCTGTGAAGGTCCATAGTCCATGGTTTAATTGTATGTCACAAAGACTAGTACATGTCCACTATGAATAAAGTTGGTGACTTCCCCTGGAGTTTAGTGTGATGGATCAGAGGGTATATACTAATTGAACTCTAGCTAAGTATTGGGTTTTTAGTTGGGCCCAACCCTACTGTCTTTAACAGCATAACTGACCGAAGAACATAGTCCTCAAGATCTTCAAGCACTGTAGACAGGTGGTCATGCTACTCATAGTTCCATAGTGGTCAATTCTACTTTCTCCATAAAGAAAGGAACATGCAGGATAGCCAAAACCCTGCTGGAAGGTTGCTGCCCCCTCTCCCTACATGTTTGTAGCTTCATCATGTTGTTTCTCTGGCTCAGCTGACCACACATTGGCTAACACTCCCACTGACATCCTGTCTCCAATATGCACTATACTGTCCTGAACATGCTAAAGACTGGACAATTAGAACAGAGTGCACAATGCCAAAGCATGCTGAAGGACTTATCAAGTAGTCCACTTGGGAAAGAAGGGATAAACCTATGCCTGAAATGCCCAAGAGGGCTACAAGGAAAACAACCATTGTAAATAGTGCTGACAAATGACACAAGCGCTTACTTAAAGCTGGAACAAATGGCTGTCCGATTAGTCCAGGAAGCATTTCAGGATGTGAAGCTAGCTTCAAGCTTTTAGCGGCTATTTATTCTATTATATCTGCTCACACTGCAACTTTCTGATCACACTTACGTTTCCTATAAAATCCAGTGCCGTATTTTTATGAGCAGAGACTATGGGCTCAGGTCATTGAATATCACTGACGACATTATACATTTCTGAGTTAAAAAGACAGTGCTAAGTGATAATTCAGGTCACTGAATATATATCTGTTCAGACACCTCAGGAATTTCAGAATAGGGTTTACTCCTCCCGTCCCATGTGAGCTACATGGTCTCATCCACATGCTAAGTCCTATTTCTGACACAGTTGTAACTTGTTCTAGCCAGAATGGTACTTTATATAGACTGTAACCATGCGAGTACAGACTGCAGAGATACAGACTTTAGGGGCAGCTGTCTCCTTGGTGCTGTTACCCAAATCCTAATTTTCAACAAAGGAACAGATCCTGAATTGAATGTAACGTTTAACCTTGTAGCCTGCAGAATAATGGTCACTCTCTTGCTTAAAAATGGTTTGGCATCACTGGTCTAGACCATGAGGGGGGGGGGGGGGAGGGGGGGAGTGTTTATTAAGATGTTGGTGCTAAAGAATTTAGAAGATATATATGGAATTATATTTTAATCATTCCAACGGTGTATTTTGATCCAAGCTTAACTGTGCTGAGTTTTCCTCATCACAGCACAATAGTCTGAGAAATTCCATACATGATTTCTTCTTAGTGCCTTTTTAATTTCAGGAAACACTGAATCCTTTTTTTTTTTTTTTTTTAGGAATCCTCTATATGGAAGTTGTAGCCTCTAGCATTCAAGGTGTTTTAAAATCATTTGGGGGCTTTGACTTTAAAACAATACATTATTTGTTGATTTGTGTTGTTGCTTTACTTTTTCAGCAGCAATGCTTGGTGTTCTTTTTTTAGCTAATAAAATAATAAATATTGGGGACAGTTTTTTTGTCACCAAAATCTGCTATTATTATAAACTAATGTGGAGTAAGAGCCCATTTTGAGATCAGGGCCGGACTGGGAGAAAAATTCGGCCCGGGCATTTTTTGATCACAGCGGCCCACTAAGAAGGGGGCGGGGCAGAGGATGTGTGTTTTGTCATCACCAAGGACAAACACGCTCCCTCTCAAAGTGAGCATATTGGTTCAATGCTCTTCCAGGGCAGACCATGCGCAGAGCTCTGCTGAAGAGCTCTAGAATGAGAAAAAAGCCCTGTATTTGTTCTGCACAGTGCAAGCAAATGTAATAACATGCTTGCACTGTGTTTCCTTGCAACTTGTCTCTGGTGTCTCTATAAATGGATACCAGGAGACAAAAATGCCAGGAAAGAGTATTGAGCATGTGTTTGGAGCCTGCTTGTGGGATTGCGTGTGTGTAGAGTAAGCTGATTGTGCTGTGGTATTGTGTAATAAGGTTCGGTTTTAGTTGTGTTGTGTTTGTGGTGTAATGTGATGCATATGTGGCTAGGGGCTGTATAGAATGTGTGTATAGGGGATATAGCAAGTGTGTGCATACAGGCTATAGTGTGTGTGTGTGAATATATATATAGATGTAGTGTGTGTTTAGGGGTGTAGTATGTGTTTGCTTACAAGGAATCTAGTGTGTGTGTATATATACATATATATATATATATGAGTCTAGTGTGTGTTTGAAGGACCCAGAATGTGTATAGGAGATCTAGTGAGTGTGTGTTTATAACGGTTTCATAGTGTATATAGGGATCTAGTGTGTGTATGTGAGTAGAGCATCCAGAGTTGGGTAAGGGATCTAGTGTGTGTCTGGAATGTAATGTGTTTAGGGGTGCAGTATGTGTGTGAGGGGTGCTGTGTGTATATATATATATATATGTAAGTATTGTGTATGTCTGTTGTGCAGTGTGTTGGGGGGTTCTGTGTGTATGTGAGGGGTGCAGTATGTGTGTGTGAGGGGGGCGGTGTGATGAGGGGGGCGGTGTGTGGGGGGGGCGGTGTGTGAGGGTGGGGCGGTGTGTGAGGGGGGCGTGTGTGAGAGTGATGTGTGTGAGTGCTGTGTATGATGTGTGTGAGAGTGCTGTGTGTGATGGGTGTGAGAATGCTGTGTGTGATGGGTGTGAGAATGCTGTGTGTGATGGGTGTGAGAGTGCTCTGTGTGAGAATGCTGTGTGTGATGGGTGTGAGAGTGCTGTGTGTGTGAGAGTGCTGTGTGTGTGAGAGTGCTCTGTGTGAGAATGCTGTGTGTGATGGGTGAGAGTGCTGGGTGTGAGAGTGCTGTGTGTGTGAGAATGCTGTGTGTGATAGGTGTGAGAGTGATCTGTGTGAGAATGCTGTGTGTGTGAGAGTGCTGTGTGTGTGAGAGTGCTCTGTGTGATGGGTGAGAGTGCTGGGTGTGAGAGTGCTGTGTGTGATGGGTGAGAGTGCTGTGTGTGTGAGAGTGCTGGGTGTGAGAGTGCTGTGTGTGATGGGTGTGAGAGTGCTGTGTGTGAGTGCTGTGTGTGATGGGTGTGAGAGTGCTGTATAAATGTTAGAATGGATTGTGTGTGTGTGTGTGTGTGTGAGGGGGGGGGGGGGTAAATAAACAAATAAAATAACAGGCATTATGTCCGGGGGGGACATAATGCCTGTTATTTTATTTGTTTATTTACCTACCCCCCCCCCCCCCTACACACACACACACACACACAATCCATTCTAACATTTATACAGCACTCTCACACCCATCACACACAGCACTCACACACAGCACTCTCACACCCATCACACACAGCACTCTCACACCCAGCACTCTTGCTATGGCAATGCTCCGGATCTCGCGAGAGGAACCCGGTGGAGCTGCAAGTTAGAGCTCCACCGGGTCCTCTTTTCAGTCTCCCTCCCTCTCTCCCCGCCGGCGGCCGGATTTGACAGCATGTGGGCCGGTGAGGGAGATCTTTGATGTCCTCACCGGCCCTTCATGTCAAACAGCGGGGCCGGCGCTCGGATAGTGCCGGCCCTGCATAGACCGGCAGGGGAGATTCTGGGACCTAGAGGCCACTGCTGGGACCTCCCCTGCCGGCCTCGGCCCATGGCCACCGCGGCCCACCGGGCATTTGCCCGGTGTGCCCGATGGCCAGTCCGGGCCTGTTTGAGATACTCGAAATTGCTAATAACTAAATTTCCAGAAGATTTTTGTCAATTTCTGTGCTCTTTTTACACAATTTTCATATGTTTCTTTCTTTTTTTTTTTTTTAGTCTTTGGTATATTTTCATATAAAATTAACATTAAAACATACAAAACAATACATCATTCAGATACATCCCCAGAAATGAGTAGCAAGGTCAGTTCTTATTGAGACAGTGTATCAAGCTCAAAGACATTTTATATAAATTGCATATTCTCCATAGTTAATTCAGGAGATCAAATGTTAAGTTTTCCAAAAAGCTTACATATTCCTTTTTTAAATTCTATTTTACATTCTACACATTTTATATTTTACACTTTTCTACACTATTCATAATTCCCCTCCCCTTTACCTATCTCCGCCAACCTTAATCTTAATTCTTATCCTTCTATATGCCTTAGTATTACACCAATACTGTAAGAAATATTATGGTTTCATTGACCTTACTTAATAATCAAAAATTTGATCTTAACATTTTACTACCCGACAGACAATACAAAAAAAAATCTACATTCAAAAGAAAAATCAGTCAAACATATCTTCTCGCATTAATCTACGTATATCCCATCCAGGACCACATTTCCTCCTTTCTTCCCTTTTTCCTATTCCTATTTCCTTTTCTAACTTGTACTTAGATTTTCTACTTTCATTCTTTCCGAGTCCTTATAATCCCCTTAAATCCTGCCTCCTCCAAATTGTATCTCTTGGGCTTGTACTTCCATCTGACCCATTGGTAATCATGTTATCATGTTGGTATCTATCCCATAGACCCCATATTTAGTTGAAATGGTTCAGTGTATTTACCATTCTATGTGCCATTTTCTCATACGCTCTGTTAATATTCACTGAGTTCACTACATCTTTACATGTTGGGGGTTCCTGGTCTTTCCAGGCCCTCGCTATACATACATTTGCGGTGGTCAAAATCTGCAATATTAGTTTACTTTTATTCTTTGTAATTTTTTCTGGTATTATATTCAGCAGTAGGAATTCGGGTGTATATGGCAAAGATATTAAAAATATTGCCTCTAAAAGTAATTGAATCCCCCGCCAAAACGCCTGCAATTTTGGGCAATACCACCATATATGCGCCATATTACCCTTTTGGCCGCATTTCCTCCAACATGATGGGGATACTGTTACATACATTTTTGATAACTTAGTAGGCACATAATACCAATGATATAGAACCTTCCTAACTGTTTCGAAATGTGATATGTTCTTGGATACTCCTTGAATCTTTGTCATGGAGTTAAACCATATTTTTGTTTCTATATTTATGTTAAGTTGTTGTTCCCACTTTAACATAAATGATAATTTTTGTGTGTTATCTGAACTATTCTGTAAATTATATCCAATGGAAATTGCTTTTTTGGCATACAGGGCTTTTCCAGCCAACTCCACCACCTTTGAACTCTTACCCAATACTGTTGTCTGTAACCCGTTGTTACCGCTCAACACATGTCTTATTTGTAATTATTTAAAAAATTCTGAGTGTTCTAGGGAAAATCTTATTCTAAGTGTGGAGAAGGGTATCATATCTCCATTAGAATATAATAATCCTATGGTTTTAATCCCATTCTGTATGCAGTTTATACTTCACAGAGAACACAGACTAGTGACTCAGTCTCTCCACAACTTCTTATATGAAAAGCTGTATTTACAAAATTACAAGGCAATGAGGAGCAAACTGTCCGCACTATCAAAAAGCCTTTAGTTTAAAGCGTTATTATTACAACTGTAAAGTGCTGTCCTTTCATTTGTCATTAAATAGTCCTCTTTCTTCCATCCAGACCTATTTCAACTGGCAAGGGTTGAGTTTACTCCAGACTCTGGTAACAGGCGGTAGCACCCCAGAGCTCGAACAACAACTGGCCGACGAGGATGCCCTAATAAAAAGCACACCAAATGCAGCACATGATGCACTTCGAGAAAGATCCAAGCTGTGTCTCATTCCGTTAAATGACCCTACATTCCAATTCAGCGAGGTAAGTCTGCACAAGTCTGTAGTGACTATACAACAAGTTACCAGATACACATAAACAGTCATAACCTCCGATGCTACAATTGGACAAAAGGGAACATTTTGCTTTAGTGGTTGTAATCTGGGATGGGGGTATTGGCAAGAAATTATGTACTGATCATTTTTTACATTGTTTAAAACAAGACCTACAAATTTTATGTGCACTGAGTATACATATTGGGGATTATGTTTAAATGTAATTTAAAAAGCAAAGTGCTAAAAGTTTCAAGTAATAATAATAACGGATGTTAAGATGTGGCAGAGAGTTCCAGAGTGTGGAAGCAGAATTAGGTGTAAGGGGCCCTGTTTCTCTAAGGTATTAGAGGCCATCAGGTCAATGGAGAGTGTGGAGAACAACTTTTATGTGAAATGATGGTTTGTTAGTAGTTTAGTCCCTGTGTTTTGAACCATCTGTAAGCACTGGAGTTATTTATTTCTGGAAGGCCTAAGCACGGTGCATCCAGACAAGAAGTATTAAAAGCATCCTCTGGTGGGTATAGGTGCCTTACCATGGCTATGTTCCTCAGAAGTAAGAGAAAAATCAGCAGGAATATTTTTTTTCAGTGGTGAACTATTCCCCACGATTGACCTTAGCAAATAATGCTGATTTGTTATTATTACTGTGCTGTGGTGATACACTCATACTCAACACTCAATTTGAGATTCTAGAACAGGTAATAAAGGCAGGTCAGGGTAAGAATGAGGGCTAATAGGTCATGCAAGATGGACTGTCAGACAATTTAGGGCTAGCCATGAGCACAACAAACACTAAGTACTTGGGAGACACAGACTGAGATGATTAGCAGATTGCACTTCTGCAGGTGGTTGTGTCTGTTTATCTGATCTGAACCATGTGTTTTTTCTTCTCTCTGTGGGTTCTGTTCACTACAATGTGAGTTGAGGTGAGATCAACATTTCATCTCACCATTTTAACTATAGATTGTGCAGGTACACACCCGGTGAGTTTCCCCCACTAGGCAAACTCACCAAATCTCCCTACACAATGTATGACTAAACTGGTGAAATTAAATGTTCATCTCACCTCATGTCACCTGCAACTCACCTTTTAGTGTGATGTACATATAACAACATCCCTGGCTGAGCCCTTATTCTTTTTCCATTCAAGGGTGATACATATGGGAATGTCTTCGGTAAGGCACTGGAGTCCAATGTCATCCCTATTGGAATCTACCGGCTTATGGATGGAACCAGCCCAGTCCAAAGCAGGTCAGTGTAATGTACTAAGTAGTAATAGGCACCACATTTTGGGAAATTTTGTAAATAAGTGGCTAAGAATCATCTTGCTATTGGTGTTGCGTATGTGGTTTAGACTGATGAGATAACGATCGGTCAAAAATCGGTGAGCAGGGGCAGAGTGGGTAGTAGTGTGCAGTGTGTGGAGCTACACATCACTCTGCTATTGGAAAATTAGACACAGGGCTAAAGGCCCAGCAGTGAGCTTCCACAATCAGAGTCTCTGGGTATAAACAGATTTAACAGATGTTATTATGTTCCAGTAGGTGGGCAATTTAAGGTCCAGGAAGGACCACTAGCAGCAGGGCCCAAATGTAGTACCCTCTAAAAATCATGCACATACACGTGTTACCAAGTTAAACAGACGCAGGATAATTGCCATTATACATAAGGTTGCCCTCCCTCCCTTTTCTTTTTTTCAACTTTCCGACACTTTTATTTGAGGTTGTGTTAACACTTTTCCAGTGCTGCTAGTTTGTTTATACACTGGAGAATGTGACCATAGCGCTACTTTGATCACTAGAGTGAGACATACCTGAGCATTACAATGTTCTAATAGCTGCCCTTTTCCCATATATATATATATATATATATATATATATATATATATATATATATATATATATATATATTGATTTGATACACATGGAAAACTCTTTATAATAAAATTATCATTATGCCGTCTATAGTTGAATAAATATAAACTTATATTTTAATTACAAGGTAACATTTCATGAGACCCCTTCAAATAAATAATGACTAGCAATTGGGTTTTGGAGGTAAACAGGGAATTTCAGTAAATCAGTTTTTAGAAGGGTCAGGGTGCGGATGGTACAATTTAATCTCCCTTGCTATTGGAAAATCACATTATACATAGAAACTTAGTATTGCAATTCAGTTCTGAACAAGCTCATCTAAAGTCACACTAACATTGAGTTTTGCAAACTCTTACACTGGCACTCAATGGGTTAAAAAAGCTTTTTGTTTAATTTACAAGCTAATGTCTTGGACTTGTTTATGATTTCAGCCAATTTACAGTACCTATAGCTGGATACAAAGTAACAAATCTGTAATGTCCCTTTACAGTGCATTAAGTCATGGGTGCACTGCATGTTTAATGAGCACTTCTGCCATCAAAACCCGGATTCCCATTAGCGCATCATAAACGCACATCTGACGCTTTGCTGCGACCTGTTTTCTCTATTAAAATAGCATCACTCATAATTCGTCAATTCACAACTATGAAAAATGCTTGAAGTGAAGCTTATAAAATTCGCCAATAATTTGCTTTGGCCACAGGCTCAAAAAATATTTGTCAAGAATTTGAGTAATAAACAGCACCACATGATTATACTTCTAATAAGAAACAGCAGACACTAGCATGACATTCCAGTATTAATATGCAAAACAATAACACGAACACAGGTCTGCTGCACGGAAATATATATTTTCTGTATTTTACATGGTTTTTCGTCAGGGAAATCGTTTTAAGTATTTGCACATTTGCTATCTGCTGCGCTGGATGAGTATCTGGAACTCACTTACCCAGCTCTCTTCTTCATTCCCAGTCTAACTAAAACACCTATTACATAGCCTCTGATCAGACTCAACTATGTGGAGCTGTCACAATCTTCTTTAAGAAGACTGTGACATTTTGGGGTTAGTTTTACTGATCTCTTGCTTTTATTATGTTTGAAAGCAATTTATTTGTTTTGTATTTCCTGTTTCACGTTGTTTCCCAAAGGTATGTATTGGAATGTGTACTTTTGTAATGTGTGCTTAAAGGAATCCCACTTGTCTTCTGTGTTTAGTCCAAACAATCCTTCCCAGTCTACATGTTCAATCAATGCCCTTAGTCCATCAAAGTGGGCCTACTAAAATTAAGTGTTTTGGTGGAGTAGTTATCAGTTAGCTTTTTTGCATTAATCTCAAATGAAACAATGTTATGGTCACTATTCCCCAAGTGTTCTCTTACTTGAGTGTTTGAGATAAGCTCCTGGTTCTTTGTTAATACCACCAGTAATTCAAAATGCAAATGCCAACTGCACCCTCAAAAATCAGGACTCAACAATATAAAACACAGAACTGTGTAAGTCTGATAGACATGACTGATTTATTCAGCATGAAACATATATTTATTTGGGCAGAGCTGTCTGGGCTTGACGCGTTTCGCATTGATTGACTATACCTCACCCACATGTGAAAGCTAAGGTCACAATTAGAACCTGCCATGTAATCACAGTTGACAAAGAGTAGGATAAGTAAGCTCAGACTTAATATTGTCAACACATGTATTACTGTATCAGTATTTATATGTTAACAATATAAATATTGATACTAAAATGACAACAATGTTAATAGTGAAATAGAAATGAAAAATACCAAGATTGCATAAAGAAATGATACAAAGGCCGGTGTGTAAAACAGATCACAAGTTTGGAAATCAAATATATCATAAAGTGTTATGATAAAGTAAGATATAATAATAAAAACAGAAGAGCAGTGAAAAAAAGAGATTAGTTCAATAAACCAAGACATCTCCGCTATATGTGTATTAAATGAAAGAGGGAATTACAGAGAAATGACAAGGGAATTTCAAACTTAAGGCCAAAGTGTCAAAGTTTGAAAAATTCTCCAATTCAACTGGATTTGTAGCACAATACAAAATAATTGTGTAAAGAAAAATGTGCATTTTTAATTGCATTAAAATATGTCAAACTGTGGCCCTCCAGATGTTGCAGGACTACATTTCCCTTACTCCTCTGCCAGCCTTTTAGCTGAAAGAGCATTATGGGAGATGTAGTTCATCAGCAACTAGAGTGCCGCAGGTTGACTCCATCTTATTTAGGCATTAATAACCATGCTATACACGTCACTATATCAAAGTATTTTGTTATACAGCAATGCTTGAGAATTTTGTTTATTCTACACCAGGTATGTGATCACCAGGCCAGTAAAACAGTTCTTAATGCTGGCCACAGATCTGCTATACTGTGTGGCACCGTTTAAAGAGCAGCCAAGTGCATTATCCTTTGGAGATCAGGAATTAGCACCCATCCAACCTGTTACACAAGAGGAAGTTCTGCTGAATTTTATCAAATTATCAAGCAGTGTCTGACATGCTGACATGGGCTTATTAAATGATTAATCTGACATGAAAATTACCTGCATTTTATTTATTAATTATTATTATTATTATTATTTATTATGTAGTCATCAAAAATGGAATATCTGGGAAGGAAAAAAGAACATTTAAAGTGTTTCAAAAATACAACAATCAAAGTAACCTAAATGATTACTATACTTGTAATGAGCTCATACATATATATATAATGCAGCCACCCATACAGAGCACACATCTGTAGATCTTTCCCATCAAATGTACAGCTGGGGTTTTCAGCACACATATAACTCGTTCATGCTCTCCTGCAGAATGTACAATTATTGCATAACCAGGGGGAACCAAATAACTATTCAAGTAAGGTATCCTGCAGACACCATCCTCTGAATCAATTGGGGGCATGTATAAACACTGCGCACACGCACATTGTGCCAAATGTGTAGATTTAGGTTGTGTCGGCGCCTGTTGCGCAGGTGAAGCCTATGTGCAAAAAGCACTAAAAAGCACCTGATTTGTGTCGGGGAACCTCCGCCAAACACAGCGTGAGGGAGGTTCCACTCTCTATCACTGCAAAGTGTCGGGAGTTCTAAAAACATTCACCCAGAGAGAACTGGAAAACAGCACTCCCTAAATGCACAAGCCAAGGCTCCACAACCCCCAACAGCAGAAATAAACAGACACGATGCTCAGCACTTGAGTGAGGTGTAGTTTAATCCCACATGCATGGCAACGTTTTGACCCCCCCTGGGTCCTTGTCAAGCTGGGAGTTATACAAAAGCCCAATCACCGTGATGCATAACAAACACTATGCAGTGCGGGATTATTTATACATATACCCCAATGAATCCTTCAAGTGTAACATACTCCTGTTATAATACAAAGAATACCTTGACAAATATAGTGAATAAGACAGGAGGGTTAAGTGGTTAAACTATGGCTTATTCAGTTGAGTTACCAAACCAGCAACATTTCGGCCAGTCCACATTGCCAGTGATGTTGAAGAAGAAAATATTACAAATCGCCATACTATGCACCATGTAAAACTGTTGAGGTTCTACACCTTCAAAATTTAGTTGAAGATTAAGTAATCTAAGTTAGTCTTTTCCAACTAGTTAATGAATTTAGAAGGACAGATTACAGGAGGGACTGTTAATGGTGTAATTGGCTACATCTTGGGATATATAGCTTCAAGGACTTGAAGGAAATTGGTTATGCAATAAAATAATTTAAATATATTAATTTGTGTAAAGAAACACTTCAGGCTGAAAAAAATATTCTATTCCTTTTTAATGTGTCTAAAAGTTTTAATTTAAAAGGGAAAATGCATTAAGTTGATATGTTCAATATTGAAATCAACTTAATAATTTACCTCTCAATTTGATATATTTTATATGTTTTCTGCAGCTCTCAATCCCCATCAGGTTTTGATCTTTTTTTTTTTTTTATTATTGCATTTTCCTTTTCATCCCTATAGCGCATTACAAACATATTCAAGTATTCAACTTGTAGAAGCTCAGTGTATGTTCTCTATTGTGTGTACTACTGTTTGCTGGAATTTTATAGAAACATTGAGGAGTAAAGTAAAGATATTTGTTCTCTTGCTTATGGGGGCACTCCAGGTCTCAAACTATGTTTGATGTATATGGTAGTGTTTAATCTGTACACTGTACAGTATTGTTGCATAGAACTAGATGCTGTAGAGCCGAAACTTCTTTTAAAGTGTTTTTGTTCTAGCCACCCCCTGCTTTTTTTTTACACTGCAAAAGAAGAATAGAGAAAAGTGCTAGAGCCGGAACAACCCTCATTAAGCTGGTCACTGCATCCCTTTTTATGACAACACTGAACGGGGGCGACTATCAATAGTCACTTACAATACACTTGCAACATATTTGAATGGCATACACAAGTGATGGCAAACTTCATCTTCAACCACATGTGGCACTGAAGCACCTCTGAGGTGGCGCTCTATATCTGATTACAGTGTCACCACCATCATCATATATTGAAGAAAGTGCAGCATACACGGCCACTGAGAGAGAGTAATAAAAGGAAAAACTTTAAAACAGGGAGAAGGGAAACGAAAATAAAGAGTCTGCAATGAAAATGGGAGAGAGGTCCTAGAACAAGGGGTAAAAATGCACTTTATGACATTATTATCTTCGTTTCCTGTTGAATAACAGGCATTTGGAATTAAAAACCTTCAACATCACTGGTATAAACTGTGTCTAACACAACTGGCTTTTAGTGGCTGAAATCACTAATGGACTTTAATATACTATATAATGATAATAGAGTTAGTGCACATTTACATTCTGTTTAAAATCATTATAGGTACCTATTTCTTTTTCACTTTAGTGTTTTTTTTCTTTTTGAGGGTCTACAGCATATCATATAATTAAACATTTTTATACATTTAGATGCTATAATAAAAGTCATGTTTAAACATAGACCTATCTGTTTATAAATATTGTGACTGAGTGATCATTTAAACAAATTTACTAACATGCACAAAATCTGGAAACTTAAGTCTACATATTTCAGGGATAAAAAAAAACTGGTGAGAGGTAATTTTGTAGAGAAACATATTAAATAAAAGAAAAAATAGTACACACAGAGAATATTTCTCCTATTAGTGGTGTTGGGTCTAGAAATAATGAATGTCTGAAAGGCAGAGAAGATTTAGATGATTAAATTAATACTTATTATTTTTTTAAGTAGCTACCTAAATCAAGAGACTAAATAGATCCATTTTTTTTTGTCATTGGAATCTTTTTAATGAATATAATATATAAGAAAATGGTTCTAGCCTTAGTCTAAAGTAAGTCTCAACTGCCCATATATTAGCATATTAACCGCTATAAACATAAATTATTTAAAGACGCTTTCTGTATATACTAGAGACGAGAAAAATAACACAAATGCTTCTAGGTTATTATTATGTCAATAGATTTAAAACATGCAGATTTCTACCAGCTGTGAAATGCTTCATGTATTGTCACTTGCAGTATGAGTTATAGTGATTTATAAAGTTATTTAGATGACTTAAAATGACATTATATTATATTCAGAAATTGATGTTCGCAATCATAGCAGATGATCTATTAATCTACTTTTTAACTCCAATAATTGTGGAATAGTGTCCCACTATTGGTTGAGCATGGGGCTATAAGGTAAGGTTGCCTAAGAACATATATTCAGGAGAGATTTAATTTACTATGGTTTTAAATGATAATGTTATATTATTTATTGTGTTAAACTAAATGACAAATCTGAATAATTGAGGAAACAAAATGATTCCTACAATTTGGCTATTCATAGGCCATCGTCACTGTAAAGGTTCCTGATCTTTATTACACCTTCTTTTATCTTTGCCCCTTCTTAATCCTCACCCAACCCTACCCAAGCTCCCGATTGAAATAAAAACATGACACTTGAATTTTGGTAAAAAAATAGGCCACTTTTTATTAAACAAAAACAGAACTGTATCAGCCAATCACCATAACTTAATTTTCAAATAAGATACAGACTAACAAATCATCAATATAAATGTTATACAATTGGAATGACTCAAAAAACAGGATGTGAGTGGTGTCTTTAAGATAGAGGATGGGCAAAGATGAAGAGAGTTGGCCCTGTATAATTCACTGTTTAAAATGTGAGTTTTTAACCCCTTAGTGACAAGACATTTTCACCTTGACTTTCCCTTGGTGACAATGGCTGTTTTGACATTTCTAGGGTGTTTGTGTTTAGCTGTAATTTTTTTCTTTCTCACATACAGTACCCACACAAATTATATGTTGTTTTTATCGTCATAAGAAGGGCTTTCATTAGATACCATTATGTTCATCATATCTTATTATTTACTACAAAAAAAAATCATAAAATATGATGAAAAATAAAAAAAAAACACTTTTTCTAACTTTGACCTAAAATATAATTTACACAAATAAAATCATTAAAAAAGACCCCGTCTAAATAGTTTCTAAATGTTGTCCCGAGTTCAAAAATATGCATGTTTCCATATTTTTCGGTATTTTTTTGCGAGTTATGGGGCAAAAACCAAAAATAGTGTTTTTTGTTTTTTTCCTATATTGATCTTTTGACCCCAACCCGAACCTAAAATTTAACCCTAACACTAAATTTAACCCAAACTCTAATCCTTATTATATCCATTAATATTTTTTAACTTTAATTGAATTTTAACCCTATCCCTTATGCTAAAAAATATTTAATTTTTACCCTATAGGCTAATATAGCTAAATAACCGGTTTTTAATTAATTAAATATGTATTTAAAAATGTTTCCAGTGCAATGCTACTAAACTACCACTAGGGGCAGTCAAGTAGCATATTCAGAGCGACAGAAGTGAAGTTACTTTCACTTCCAAAGCTCAGACCGGCAGAGGGCTTAGCCATATTGACGGAGCGGCATGCTCCGTCAATATGGCTCCCCACGATTGCTCTGTGGGCCGATCGTGGGGGTCCCAAAATAGAAATTTCCGTGCTGGCTATTGCCTCGATGTCGAGGCAATAGACCAGCACTGTTAAAGCGGTTTTCGCGATCGTTGATCGCGAAAACCGCTTCATTCACTGCAGGACGTTCCAGGCACGTCCTTTGTCATTAAGGGAGATTCTCCCAGGACGTGCTTGGCACGTCCTTTGTCGGCAAGAGGTTAAAGATGTATCTATAAATTCTCCATGGTCAGCTAAACTCTTTTAGTAGGAGAAGATTACCAAGTTTTGACCATCACACTGTATAGTTCAGTCAGATAAGACTGACTGTGTCCAACTCCACAGTCAAAACAGTCATATCTTCAAAAATAAGTTTTGCTACATGGTTTGCTCCACAGCCCTTTGTGCAGCCCCTTCCTCTGCCACTGTTAGTGTATTCCCAGGTAGGAGGGTTAGGTTCAGTAAAGTAGTCAGTAGTATAGTCAGGTAGGTCAGGCTGAAATAAAGTTATAGCACTGGGGTGTTGCAAAGATTGGTGCATATAGTGCTGCTTTAATTAACTGATTAATTAATTTAATTGATCCTTAAAAGGATATGAGAGAGAAGAAGGGAGTTAAAGCCTGGTTGTCTTTGTGCAAGGAACCTATTTATCACTGAGCAAACATTTTGTGGACGAAAGACACAGTGGTCCTCCAGGGAGCTTACATATTTCTTAAATCAATGTTTGTCATCGTTAAGGTGAATTAAAGGCTGCAGTTTATAATCTAACCCAAGCCTGTAGAAAGAGGCACCAGATTAAAGTATGAGACAGCCTGCTGTATATGTCAGTAATACTCTACAGGTAGGTATTAATCATGAAGCCATATGAATGTATAACACAGAAGGAGACCTGACTGATCTTATCACCGAAATGCCTACGGATACAGTGGAACAGAGGCGTCGCTAGGGGTGGGCTACTGGGGCTATAGCCCCGAGTCCCCCCTTCATAGCCCCGAATGGAGACTCTGGGGCTAAAGTATCCTTTAGCCCCGAGACTCCAGGGCTGTAATTGTTTAAAAAAAAAAAATCCCCCGCTGAGCTTTCCTCCGTCTGGGACATGGTCCCAGAATCGGAGGATTAACCTCACGCGGGGGTGATGGCCGATCTGGAGGAGAGGCTGCTATTGGGAGCTCTCTCCCTAGCCTCTCCTCCTCGAGGTGCGGCCCACAGGCAAGTGCCTGCGGCGTCCGCACCTCCTGGTCATGCAGAAACAGGTCGACGGGTGCAAGCTCCGCTGCGTCGCGCTGTGAGAAGTTCCTGAAGACACCGCCGAAAACGCAAGTAAGCTGAAGGTAAGGTAATACAAATAAAAAATTTAAGAAATGTGTGACTGTATGTGGGTGTCTCAATGTGTGCAAGTGTGTGTCACAGTGGGTGTCAGGGTGTCTCAGTGGGTGTCAGGGTGTCTCAGTGGGTGTCAGGGTGTCTCAGTGTATATAAGTGTGTGTCTGGGTGTCTCAATGTGTGTAAGTATGTGTCTGGGTGTCTCAATGTGTGCAAGTGTGTGTCTGGGTGTCTCAGTGTGTGTAAGTGTGTGTCTGGGTGTCTCAATGTGTGCAAGTGTGTGCAAGTGTGTGTCTAGGTGTCTCAGTGGGTGTCAGGGTGTCTCAGTGGGTGTCAGTGTCTCAGTGTATATAAGTGTGTGTCTGGGTGTCTCAATGTGTGTAAGTATGTGTCTGGGTGTCTCAATGTGTGCAAGTGTGTGTCTGGGTGTCTCAGTGTGTGTCTGGGTGTCTCAATGTGTGCACGTGTGTGTCAGGGTGTCTCAGTGTGTGTCAGTGTCTCAGTGTATATAAGTGTGTGTCTGGGTGTCTCAATGTGTGTAAGTATGTGTCTGGGTGTCTCAATGTGTGCAAGTGGGTGTCTGGGTGTCTCAATGTGTTCAACTGTGTGTCTGCGTGTCTCAGTGTGTGTAAGTGTTTATCTGGGTGTCTCAGTGTGTGTAAGTATGTGTCTGGGTATCTCAGTGTTTGTCTATATGTGTCTCAGTGTGTGTCTGGGTGTCTCAATGTGTGTCTGGGTGTCTCAATGTGTGTCTGGGTGTCTCAATGTGTGTCTGGATGTCTCTGGATGTCTCAGTGTGTGTAAGTGTGTGTCTGGGTGTCTCGGTGTGTGTAAGTATGTGTCTGGGTGTCTCAGTGTGTGTCTGGGTGTCTTAGTGTGTGTCTGGGTGTCTCAATGTGTGTGTATGGGTGTCTCAATGTGTGTGTGTCTCAATGTGTATGTCTGGGTGTCTCAATGTGTGTAAGGGTGTTTGCGTAAGTGTATGTGCGTGAGTGTGTCTGTGTGAGAGAGAGAGATGGTGTGTGTGAGAGAGAGATGGTGTGTGTGTGTGTGTGAGAGAGAGACGGTGTGTGTGTGTGAGAGAGAGAGAGAGACTGTGTGAGAGAGAAATAGACGGTGTGTGTGTGAGAAAGAGAGATAGACGGTGTGTGTGTGTGTGTGTGAGAGAGATAGACGGTGTGTGTGTGTGAGAGAGACAGTGTGTGTGTGAGAGAGAGAGACTGTGTGTGAGAGAGAGACAGTGTGTGTGTGAGAAAGACAGTGTGTGTGAGAGAGAGACAGTGTGTGTGTGAGAGAGACAGTGTGTGTGTGAGAGAGACAGTGTGTGTGTGAGAGAGACAGTGTGTGTGAGAGAGAGACAGTGTGTGTGTGAGAGAGACAGTGTGTGTGTGAGAGAGAGAGACAGTGTGTGTGTGAGAGAGAGACAGTGTGTGTGTGTGAGAGAGAGAGACAGAGAGAGACGGTGTGTGTGAGAAAGAAAGACAGCGTGTGTGAAAAAGAGAGAGAGACAGTGTGTGTGTGTGAGAGAGACAGTGTGTGTGTGAAAGAGAGAGAGAGACTGTGTGAGAGAGAAATAGACGGTGTGTGTGTGAGAAAGAGAGATAGACGGTGTGTGTGTGTGTGTGTGAGAGAGATAGACGGTGTGTGTGTGTGAGAGAGACAGTGTGTGTGTGAGAGAGAGAGACTGTGTGTGAGAGAGAGACAGTGTGTGTGTGAGAAAGACAGTGTGTGTGAGAGAGAGACAGTGTGTGTGTGAGAGAGACAGTGTGTGTGTGAGAGAGACTGTGTGTGTGTGAGAGAGACAGTGTGTGTGAGAGAGAGACAGTGTGTGTGTGAGAGAGACAGTGTGTGTGTGAGAGAGAGAGACAGTGTGTGTGAGAGAGAGACAGTGTGTGTGTGAGAGAGAGACAGTGTGTGTGTGAGAGAGAGACAGTGTGTGTGTGAGAGAGAGAGACAGAGAGAGATGGTGTGTGTGAGAAAGAAAGACAGCGTGTGTGAAAAAGAGAGAGAGACAGTGTGTGTGTGAGAGAGAGACAGTGTGTGTGTGAAAGAGAGAGAGAGACTGTGTGAGAGAGAAATAGACGGTGTGTGTGTGAGAAAGAGAGATAGACGGTGTGTGTGTGAGAGAGAGAGACGGTGTGTGTGTGAGAGAGAGAGACGGTGTGTGTGTGTGTGAGAGACGGTGTATGTGTGAGAGAGACAGTGTGTGTGTGTGTGTGTGTGAGAGAGAGAGACAGTGTGTGTGAGAGAGAGAGACAGTGTGTGTGTGAGAGAGAGACAGTGTGTGTGAGAGAGAGAGACAGTGTGTGTGTGAGAGAGAGAGACAGTGTGTATGTGAGAGAGACTGTGTGTGTGAGAGAGAGAGACAGAGAGAGATGGCATGTGTGAGAAAGAGAGACAGTGTGTGTGAGAAAGAGAGAGACGGTGTATGTGAGAAAGAGACGCAGTGTGTGTGAGAAAGAGAGATAGATGGTGTGTGTGTGAGAGAGAGAGACGGTGTGTGTGTGAGAGAGAGAGACGGTGTGTGTGTGAGAGAGAGAGACGGTGTGTGTGTGTGAGAGAGACGGTGTATGTGTGAGAGAGACAGTGTGTGTGTGTGTGTGAGAGAGAGAGACAGTGTGTGTGTGAGAGAGAGACAGTGTGTGTGAGAGAGAGAGAGAGACAGTGTGTGTGTGAGAGAGAGAGAGACTGTGTGTATGTGAGAGAGACTGTGTGTGTGAGAGAGAGAGACAGAGAGAGATGGCATGTGTGAGAAAGAGAGACAGCGTGTGTGAAAAAGAGAGAGAGACAGTGTGTGTGTGAGAGAGAGACAGTGTGTGTGTGAAAGAGAGAGAGAGACTGTGTGAGAGAGAAATAGACGGTGTGTGTGTGAGAAAGAGAGATAGACGGTGTGTGTGTGAGAGAGAGAGACGGTGTGTGTGTGAGAGAGAGAGACGGTGTGTGTGTGTGTGAGAGACGGTGTATGTGTGAGAGAGACAGTGTGTGTGTGTGTGTGTGTGAGAGAGAGAGACAGTGTGTGTGAGAGAGAGAGACAGTGTGTGTGTGAGAGAGAGACAGTGTGTGTGAGAGAGAGAGACAGTGTGTGTGTGAGAGAGAGAGACAGTGTGTATGTGAGAGAGACTGTGTGTGTGAGAGAGAGAGACAGAGAGAGATGGCATGTGTGAGAAAGAGAGACAGTGTGTGTGAGAAAGAGAGAGACGGTGTATGTGAGAAAGAGACGCAGTGTGTGTGAGAAAGAGAGATAGATGGTGTGTGTGTGAGAGAGAGAGACGGTGTGTGTGTGAGAGAGAGAGACGGTGTGTGTGTGAGAGAGAGAGACGGTGTGTGTGTGTGAGAGAGACGGTGTATGTGTGAGAGAGACAGTGTGTGTGTGTGTGTGAGAGAGAGAGACAGTGTGTGTGTGAGAGAGAGACAGTGTGTGTGAGAGAGAGAGAGAGACAGTGTGTGTGTGAGAGAGAGAGAGACTGTGTGTATGTGAGAGAGACTGTGTGTGTGAGAGAGAGAGACAGAGAGAGATGGCATGTGTGAGAAAGAGAGACAGCGTGTGTGAGAAAGATCGAGACGGTGTATGTGAGAAAGAGACGCAGTGTGTGTGACAGAGCTCATCTGGGCTCTAGCCCCAGATCATTGGAAGACTTAGCAACGCCCCTGCAGTGGAACAATGTACATGTTTGCCTGAATCACCTGAAATACATTCAGATAGGGCTGTATTGAAATCGTAGCCATAAACTCCACATTATATCTTCTGGCATGTTAGCTGCAAACCACTATCATATTTAATAAATGTTTATAGCTCAAAATAATTGTAGAAATGTGCAGCTGTCAATGGATATCTAGACTGGATGTCCCCTTTGGGCAGACCTCCAGTCCAGATAATTCTGGAGAGGTCTGCATTTCTACAATCATTTTGTGGTTATTTAACTTGCTGCCATTAGATAGATTGGTATCCTTGAACAGCCTTTAGGAAATAATGGGGAGTTCGAGGCTACCACTTCAGTTTGATTGAAATGATTTAAGATGACCAAATTTCGGGCAGGTTTGAGGTCATTTAAATGATGCCCGAATGGCCCAAATTAAATGGTCGTTTGAGTCATTGAAATGATCCAAATTAGTGAGAAATTCAGAGCTTCATTTTTCTTAAAGGAGATCAGAACTCTCTGAATAGTGACATTATTGGAAGAGCATCTAGTGTAATTAGTCCATTCTCCAAAACATGAAAGTGACAGCCTCATGGACGGTCTTACTGTGGCAAATTTACATTGTTCTGATAGCCTTGGATGCTCATGTCATGTATGCTAAGAAATTAAAGAGATGCTTGTTACACAACAATGAATATGCTGAGATTATAATAGCTCACTACGCAGTTCTGTCAGTATGAGTTTTAGAAACAGTTATTTAGCTTTATTTAGATGCCGTGGCCAAGCACTTGCCGATGTTTAGAATTTCCTGTTGTGGAAAGATCTTTGAATTGTTATTTTATTGTATTTCTTTTATTCTAATACTGTCCTTTAGATAAGCTTTTGTTTTACTAACTAACTTTTAACAACTAGTTGTTAAAGCAAAAGCTTATATAAAGGACAAAATTATTGCACTACCGCCCACCAGCTGTTAAAGATAATTTGAAACACGTCCTGTGGGTTATAGCTGTGTTTCTTTATAGTGCAATATCCTAACTGTTCAATAGACCTGGCCAGGTGAACAGACCCAGTGGGTAAGGGATCCTTGCCTTTATTTCTGTCTTATTTTATTCTATTTTCTTGTTTTTGTCCATTTGTGGCTTTTTATATATGTATTTTTTATAATACCATACATCTTATTTATGTACATTTATCACCATGTGATCACTCATTGATTTTGTGACTGGATTTTGTTGTCATATACTTTATATTTATATTTTATATATCTATTTATTTGTAATAAATTTCTATATTTCTATATTTCCTTGTCTTTGTAGTCTATTACATTATATTGCCCTTGTATATATATAGCGCTGTCTCACGTCTACACAAAGGACAGTATTAGTTTACTAGGAAAGTTGAAAGGTGTCACTTGGTGTAAAGATTACACCCTAGTCACCTGTGATGTAGCATCATCATACACGTGTATTAAACACGATAAGGGA
This sequence comes from Pelodytes ibericus, assembly GCA_036172795.1. Lineage (NCBI taxonomy): Eukaryota > Metazoa > Chordata > Amphibia > Anura > Pelodytidae > Pelodytes > Pelodytes ibericus. The sequence goes on along the minus strand of CM069858.1, from coordinate 187,908,638 downwards.
TGTGAGGCAGTTCAATTTTTTCTTGACAAATCTACTAAATTCCCAGATCTACAGAGGACTTTTATATTGAATGGTATTAAGTGGCTCTTAACAACAATTTTTTTTTTGGGGGTATCAAAATAATTTTTTTCTACAATTGCAAGGGACAGCCATGGACACCAAATTTGCCCCAGTTATGCAAACCTGTATATGGCATTCTGGGAAGCTTGTTTCATTTATGGGTTGCATGATTGGGCTGCAAATTTGGTGTCCTATACACATTATATAGATGACATATGTTTTATTTGGAAGGGTGACGAGGGTTCATTAACATCTTTCCTTAATTTTCTTAATACTAACAACTGGAATATTAAATTGACTTTTGAGTACAGTAAACATAAAGTTAAGTTTCTAGATTCTTTAATCTTTTCTTTCTTTTTCCCTTCTTTTGTATCTACCGAGCAAGGGGGGGGGGGGGGGGGGGAGGAGTTATTAGTCTTTTTCGGTTACACACTTCCTATGGGGAGGTTATCTTCTTTAAATTTCTTTTGGGGTTTTCTTCTCTTTTTCTTTTCTTTTCCTTCCCTCTCTGTTCGGGTTTACCTGCTTTTCCCTCTCTTTTATATATATATCCCTGTATTTTTCTTTTTCTTTTCCCTTCCTTTCCTTCTTCCTTCTCCTCATTTATTCATTCCTATTCCTTATTTTTAATTTCCCTTTATTATTATTTCTATTCTTCTTTCATCTTATTTTTTACAAAGATTTTTAATCCTCCTTTATTTTGACCAATTCCTTCTCTATTATTATTATTATTATAAGTGTGTGTGCTGCTTTTCTCTAAGTGGTTTTTTAAAATGCGTAAGGTTCCCCACTCTCTTTTTTTTTTTTTACCCCTTATGTGTCTTATTCTATCCTCTCTTGTGAAAAAGGAAGAAAAAAGACCTTTATGTGTTGATTTCCTCTTTATATATATTATTACCTAGTGAACTTTTCAACGTGTTATCCTCCTTTATATCTCTCTTTTTTTCTCCTCCCATAGGTGTAAGATTCCTCATTGTGCCTATTAATTTAACCTATCAATGTCCTTTTTTATTTATATTTTTTTTCTTTCCCTTTTCCCATTTCCCTTTTCCTTCTCTTTCCCTCTTCCCTTCTCTGCCTAGTGAACTTTTAAACATTTTATCATCTTTTATATCTCCCTCTGATCTCTTAAGTGTAAAGTTTTACTTTGTGCATATAAATAATTTTTTGTGAGTATAATTCCTATTATCCATCAAGTTGAAAGGTTTCTTCAAACAGAAAGCACTATTGTATCTGTTTATTTTTTGGGAACTAAATTGAGATCTTCAATCAAAATCCAAAAGAAATTTGCCTGTTGTTTATCATAAGTATTTTTTATTATTATTATTTTCACAAAATAATTTATTTGAACTAAAAAATATGTATATTTACATTTGGTATATATATTTCTAGATAATTTTTTTCACTTAAATCTCCTTCAAATGGGAATACACTGTTCACTCATTAAAACCACTTAATTTATTAAAATCTCAAAGGAGAACAGCATGCCTATACAAGATGACACTGTATCATCATGAGTCATTGAGGAGTTACATTTTAGCGCTTACCAAGTATATTTTGGCCCCTGAAAGCAAGCCTGCAGCTTTTAAAAGGTCCCCAGTAGCACACAATATCTAGATGCATAATCTGTAGGGACGAGCAATGTGACTGTATGAAGTCACCAGTTTGCAAGACAAGATCTGAGAAGGTTCATGGAACGTCAGTAAATTGTCTGCCACAAAATCCGGTTAATGACCATCTTGGCGCTGTGAGATCATAAAAATAATAATAATATTAATACAAATATTTAAAGGCAATGCAAATTGTCAAACCCCAATACTAACCCTTAATAGTAACCATGAGCCCTGATACTAACCCCTAATAACCTGAACCCTAATACTGACCCCTAATATTAACCCTGAGCCCTAATACTAACCATAAAACTATCCCTAACCCTGACCCTAATACTAACCCCAAACCCCAATACTAACCCTTAATAGTAACTATGAGCCCTGATACTAACCCCTAATATTAACCCTGAGCAGTAATATGAACCATAAAACTAATCCTGACCCCAATACTAACCCAAAACCCCAATACTAAGCCATAATATTAACCCCTAAAAGTAACCATGAACCCAGATACTATGATACTAACCCCTAATAACCTGAACTCTTATACTAATCCCTAATATTAACCATGAGCCCTAATACTAATCCTAGCCCTTCTAATTAGAGTTGAGCAGACACCTGGATGTTCGGGTCCGGCGGGTTCGGCCGAACTTCGAAAAAAAGTCTGGGTCCAGACTCGAACTTGACCCCGAACCCCATTTAAGTCCCGAACTGGGTACCCAAACTTTTGTCCACTAAAATTCATCTAAAAAAGTCCTGGAAAGGGCTAGAGGGATGCAAAAGGAAGTAAAATGGTGATAAGAGTAGGATAAGTGCCCTGCAAACAAATGTGGATAGGGAAATAACTTAAAATAACATAAAATACATACAAATTTAAAATACAGCTGAGCCATAAAATAGCACTAGATGGAATCTTTGATTTTAGCTTTGGAAGAACATAAATCAAAATCTAAAGCATGGCTGCCAGGAGGATCAACAGAATTATCCATTTGAGAGAGGGTTGGAGTGCAGGGTATCCTCTTTCAGTTTATACTAAGTGACCCACAGGTTGAGGAGGCGGTGACCGTGGCGGTGTAGGTGGAAGTGGTGTGAATTTTCTCAACTTTTTTTTTATCATATATCTTCCTTTTCTATTTGTGTACTTTATACATTTCAGATTTCCCTTGCAGTGTAAAAAAGCCCCAGTTTTTTTGTGCAATTGTATTACTTTATGTTATGTCTGCCCCTCTTTTTTGTGTGTCTGAATCTCTTGATTTAAAGTGTAATATTTGACTTCTTGTATGTTCTAGTTTCTTTCTATTTTTGCATGCTCTCAATGAGGTCCCAAAAGCATTTCCTTATCCCCTTTTATTCTTAATCATATTCTGTGTACTCTTATTTCATTTCTGTTATTGAACAGTTATTGTTATTGAAGCTTTGAGCACCGGCTACATTTTCCCTGTCAGACTGAGTCCACTCAAAGTGGCCTCATCTGACAGGTGGGATCCCGCTATAAGTGCCTGCAGCGGGATCCGAAAACAGAAAAAAGGCACTTAAAGTCAGGACGGCATAGTACGTCCTAACGTCACGAAGGGGTTAAGGATTTAAACAACATAAGACTCTTAATGAACATCAAAAAAGAGAAAGGGGGTAACGTGGTGGTGACGAATGAGGGCTTGTATGTTTTTGAAATCCGGAGACAATTGAGAGACAGGGATAAATATGAGGTATTGAACTCGAATCCCACAAATACTATTGTCAATAAACTTATGTTGAAGTTAAATTTAGCATATCCATCTGGCCTTCTAAATATGGAAGAACACAAAGCCCTCATGAGTAGCCACCCCGTTACTTCTATATATTACCAAAACTTCATAAAAGTATGACCCATCCCCCAGGCTGCCCAATTGTGGCAGGAATTGGTGGGCCCCTTGAAAATGTCAGTTGATTTGTTGAATACATTCTCCGTCCTTTATTGGTAACCTTGCCCTCCTATGTTAAGGACACTACGGATGTCTTTTGTAGACTTGAGGGCTTGGTCATTACAGAGTCCACCCTTTTGGTAACAATCGATGTTTAGAGCCTGTATTCATCTATCCCTCATAAAGTGGTTATAAAGGCCTCAGAGCATTTTCTCAGGAGCAGAGGCTCTAAATATGACAAGAATACTGACTTTGTTCTGAATCTATTGGGAAAGATTCTGACCAATAATTGTTTCACTTTTGACAAATGTTATTTCCTGCATAAGAGGGGAATGGCTATGGGGGCCAGGTATGTGCCCACATATGCCTGTCTGCATCTGGGAGCCTGGGAACAGGAGGTGGTCTTTGACCATTTGGCGGATTATTTTGGAGCACATGTGGCTCTTTGGATCGGATACATTGACGACGTTTTGAAGATGTGGGAGGGAACTGTGACTTAGTTAGAGGAGTTTATGAGATTAATCAATGTAAATGATCGTAATCTCAGATTTACGTATGAACACAGTAGGTCTGAGGTGGCATTCCTGGATTTACGGAGTAGGAGATGGCCTAGAAACTGATGTTTAACGTAAGGAGAGAGCAACGAATTCACTTTTGTAAGCAGAAAGTCGTCATCCTTGGTCCCTTATTCAATGCATACCAGTTGGACAGTTTCTTTCCATTAGAAGGAACTGCGCAACGGAGGACCGTTTTAGGACCCAAGCTGATGAACTTAGGCTACGATTTAAAGAGAGAGGGTATAGTAAAGTGAGTATCGCTAAAGGATATTATAGAGCTCAGGAGAGTATAAGGGATCAAAGAGAACTTTTCTTTGGGAAGACGTTACAGTCTGACACTAAAGATGTGGTTATATTTATCTCCACATACAACGAGGAGTGGAAGGATGCCAGAAACATTTTGGAGAAACATTGGAGGATTCTCCAATTTGACAAGGGGTAGCTCAATTTTTAGGAGATCATCCTCAACTTGCAGCTAGGAGTGCCCCAAACCTTAGAGATCTTTTGGTTCACAGCCATTTTGAGAGGTCACGTGAAGAAGATAATTGGTTATTACAGGATGGAAAATAAGGATGGATGTTATCCATGTCAATGCTGCAAGGCTTGCAGTAGCATCTGTAAAGTAAATAAGTGTCAGAATACAAAGGGAGAAACATTTTATGTAAAGGGACACATCACATGTAACACAATGTGGGTGATATATGCCCTTCAATGCCCCTGTGACAAATACTATGTAAGACCAACCGTATATCGAAGGATAGAATTTTGGAACATCTGGGGGATTTTAGAAATTAAAATGAAGATAGCCCTTTAGCTTTACAGTTCGCAGAAAGTCATGAGAACTTTAGAGGCGGTGGTGTAAATAGGAAATCATTACAAACAAAATGTAGGGGGATAGTGAACTTACAAGCTCTGACTCCGGTTGGATTAAATGAGGAAATAAAATATGGATGTTTCTTACCTACGTAATTTCAATAAATTAATTAATGCAACTGAATCTCAATATGATCACTTTTCAATATGAGGATTAATTGAAAGATGGACTATCCGGTGCCATTTAGTTCAGTCTTGTGATCTTCTCCTATTGGTCCATAATGTATTAATAGCCATCTATGTCAGTTTCTCTCCTCCCCATGAAATGCCCCTTATGTAATCCCCTGTGGCACTGTATTTGAATGAGAGTGTGTCTCCAGTTGCTTTGTGAGACTCTCTCTTTATTTATTTATTCATTTATTTACATATTCACTTATTTAATTTTTTTTAAAATATTTTTTGAGTTAAATTCATTAAAATGTCCAAATGAATATTAGGTTGTGTATTATATACTATTGATTATTTTTGTTGGTTTATTTTTATGTTTGGTATCCTGCCCGGTCTAGGGGTTTAATGTACCACTGTTTAATTAGTTTAGGTGTTGTGTTAATTTGTTTAACTGAATATTTCTGCCTATCCGGTTCAAGAGCATAAAAAGCATGACTTGTGGGCAGGTTAGAAGTAAACCCGGAGGTTATCTCATCCTGTTGGTGACCAGAAAGCTAGGCGGGGTGTTGATATTTCCTCCAGCTATTTGACGACATGATTTAGCCATCTCAACGACCTGCGGGTTGCAGGTGGTTGATTTTACATTGTGTATATATATATATATATATATATTCATATATATATATATCTATCTATATATATATATATATATATATATATATATATATATAGCTATATATATATATATATATATACATACAAATTTATTTATACTTTATTGGATACTTGATAACTGTCTTATCGCCCTGGACTGATTTTTTTTCTCATTGGTACCACTGATGGGCGGGTTGTAATTTTTTACACACCCATCGGATTAGTACTTTTTTATCCTGTTGGTTTTATGTCATTTTATTTATACCGCTACTGTGTTAGTTTATTGTGTTATTAGGGCGTTTACAGTGTTTTAGTGGTGTTCACTCTATGGCCTCATGGTTCATGGGACTATTAATACATTTTAATATACTATTTTTGCATATTTTGTGTGCTGACCTTATTTTACGGTTCTTTTGAGAGCCTGGTTAACTGTATTAACCTCTACCACTTCTGCTGGAAGGCTATTCCATACATCCACTAACCTCTCAGTAAAGTAATCCTTTCTTTAGTCCCTGGCCTTATCTTATATCTAGGATAGCCTTATACCTATCCAATGCATGCTTAAACTACTTCACTATATTAACCTCTACCACTTCTACTGGAAGACTATTCCATACATCCACTACCCTCTCAGTAAAGTAATACTTTAATTAGTCCCTGACCATATCTTATATCTAGGATAGCCTTATACTTAGCCCACACATGCTTAAACTCATTCACTATATTAACCGCTAGCACTTCTGTTGGAAGGCTATTCCATACATCCACTACCCTCTCAGTAAAGCAATACTTTCATTAGTCCCTGGCCTTACCATATCTAGCATAACCTTATGCCTATCCCATGCATACTTCACTGTATTAACCTCTACCACTTCTACTGGAAGACTATTCCATGCATTCAGTACTCTCAGTAAAGTAATCCTTTCATTAGTACCTTGCCTTATCGTATACCTAGGATAGCCTTGTACCCATCTCAGGCATGATTAAACTCCTTCACTGTACTAACCTCTACCACTTGTGCTGGAAGGCTGTTCCATCCATCCACTACCCTCTCAGTAAAGTAATCCTTTCATTAGTCCCTGGCCTTATCTTATATATAAGATAATCTTATGCCTATCCCATGCATGCTTTTACTCCTTCACTGTATTAACCCAGGGGCGGATCCAAAGTCTGATCTCGGGAAGGGCACATGCCCTTCTGTCTTTTCCTCTCTCCCATGTCCTTCTGTCACGCTCCTCTCCCTTCCCATGACTGTTGCACTCCTCTCACTCCCCTGTCCATCTGTCTTTCCTCTCATTTCCAAGCTCTCTGTCTCTCCTCTCCCATCCCATGTCTGTCTCTCCTCTCCCATGTCTGTCTGTCTCTCCTCTCCCTTGTTCGTCTGTCTCTCCTCTGCCATCCCATGTCTGTCTGTCTTTCCACTATCATCCCATTTATGTCTCTCTCTTCTCCCTTCCCATTTATGTCTCTCTCCTTTCCCTTCCCATGTCTGTCTGTCTCCTCTCCCTTCCCATGTCTCTCTCAATTATCTACCTCCTATGACTGTCTCTTTGTTCCTCTAACCATGTATGTGTCTCTCCTCTTCCCCATAGCTGTCTCTTGTCCTCCTCTCCCTCATCTGTGTTCTCTCCTCTATCCCCCGTCTGTGTTCTCTCCTCTCTCCCCCACCCGTCAGTGTTCTCTCTTCTCCTCCCTTCAGTGTTCTCTCTTCTCCCCCATAAGTGTTCTCTCCTCTCTCTCCCCTTTCAGTGTTCTCTCCTCTCTCCACTCCCATCAGTGTTCTCTCCTCTCTTCCTGGTTTTGGTTTTGTGCTGCCCTAGGCAGACAAAATTTGGACACCCCCCTTACCCACGATGCACACCCACGACATGACCCATAACCCACGTTGCACACCAAGGACATGCCCTATCACCCCATTTACATGTCTCCATCACCCCGTTACATACACTTTGCCAATATTATTTGCCATTATTATTCCCCAGCCATTTTGCCCAGTAATATGCCAGTATCGTTTGCTATTAATATTCCCCAGCCAATTTGCCCAATAATATGCCAGCATTATTTGCCATTAATAAGTCACAGCCAATTTGCCAAATAATATGCCAGTATTTGCCATTTAATCTTCCCATGTCAATTTGCCCAATAATATGCCAGTATTATTTGCCATTTAATATTTCCCTGTTCATTTGCCCATTAATATGCCAGTGTTATTTGCCATTTAATATGCCCCAGCCAATTTGCCCAATAATATGCCAGTGGTGGCTAGTGGCAGGCAGCATGGTCTCTTCCATGCTGCCTGTTCAGCTTCCCGGCGGTTGTGCAGACAGGGCACGTGATCAGCGTGCGGATGACGTCACAGCACCGGTCACGTTACCTGTCGGCACTTCCCTGTCACACTGCACGGGAAGCTGAACAGGCAGCATGGAGATTTCTATATGTTGCCTGTTCAGCTCACCGTGCAGCCTGCTGGCAGGCAGAGCGATGGTGAGGGGAGATCTTCTGATCTCCTCTCACCTCCGTCTCTGCCAGCAAGTGTGTTTTTTGTGTGTGTGTGTTGTTTTTTTAAGCAGCGGTGTCTGTTTTCCTCTTCTGGGGGAGGGGGGGGGGGGGGCAATGGCCCCTGGATCCACTACTGTATTAACCTCTACCACTTCTGCTTGAAAGCTATTTCATACATCCACTACCAGGAGCCCCATTAGCTATGCCACACACAGGAGCTCCATTAGCTATGTCACACAGAGGAGCCCCATTAGCAATGCCACACTGAGAGGAGACCTAAAATTATGTCACACACAGGGCTATTAAATATGCCACAGACCAGCTCTTTAATTATGCCACACATTGGAGCCCAATAAATATGCAATACACGGGAGCCCTGTGAGGTGACTGCAGGCCAGAAGGATATATATGATATCTAATAATACAATTAGTTGCATTTATACTTATTTGATTATGATTTTTTTTAATATCCAACTATTTTCATATGTAATAAAAAGGTTTTTGAAAAATTGCATTTTAATTTCTATAATACAACCATCTTTTCATTGAAACCATTAATGCAGGAATTTGAAAAATTTAGCAAGATATCAAACTATAAGCTGAACAAAACCAAATCACCCTCATTGGATTTCTCCCTGCCAATAACTGAGAGAGAAATCCTAATGCAGAATTATAAGTTCATCTGGGCAAAACAACATTTCTAAATATCTAGGAATTACAATAACCCGGGACGTACAGACGTTAATGCAGTTTAATGGAGCTTTTACAATCAACTAACCAACTAATAAAACGTTGGAAAAACCTAATATTATCTTGGTGGGGAAGAATTCATGTAGTTAACTCATCCATTATCCCGAAATGGAATTATTTGTCTATTATGCTCCCGCTAAACATCCCAGATGAATGGTTGGGGATGCAACATCTATATTCAAAAACAGAAGGTTGGAATGAGATAGAGAAAGAAGAAGCAGCAATTCATGACCTGTCCCTATTACTATGTCCCTATTACTATGGGAAACTACAACTAAGAGTCACAACAAATTTAGTATGCAAGGAAACACTATCACCAATCAACTGATAAGGAGATGGCTTCAAGTAAAAAAAATCTTGGATCTGAACAATAAAATATACGATTTCTTCCGCATCAACCAAATAGAACAAAATATTAACCCCTTAGTGACAAGACCTTTTCACCTTGACTTTCCCTTGGTGACAATGGCTGTTTTGACATTTCTGGCGTGTTTGTGTTTAGCTGCAATTTTTTTCTTTCTCACATACAGTACCCACACAAATTATATGTTGTTTTTATCGTCATAAGAAGGGCTTTCATAAGATACCATTGTGTTCATCATATCTTATAATTTACTACAAAAAAAAACTAAAATATGATGACATTTTTTTAAAAACCTACTTTTTCTAACTTTGACCTAAAATATAATTTACACAAATAAAATCATTAAAAAAAGACCCCTTCTAAATAGTTTCTAAATGTTGTCCCGAGTTCAGAAATATGCATGTTTCCATATTTTTCGGTATTTTTTGCGAGTTATGGGGCAAAAAACAAAAATAGTGTTTTTTGTTTTTTTCCTATATTGACCATTTGACCCCAACCCGAACCCAAAATTTAACCCTAACACTAAATTTAACCCCAACTCTAATCCTTATTATATCCCTTAATATGTTTTAATTTTAATTTAATTTTTCTTTTTGTAAATCAGTGTTTTTATTAGATATTTTCAAAAAAGATGAAACGGGAAAGGGATACATAATTGAGAAATGGAGATGGGGGAGAGGGGATACAGAATCAAGAAATAATTAGGGGATGGGTAGGGTAAAATAATAAAATACATTTACTCTTTTCCAAGTAACACAGACACCCCATTACTCAAATCATATGTTGCCTCTGGCACCATCAGACCCTTACCTGATCTTTTACTCGGAGCCCAGGTTACACCCACAACCGCACTCCAATATCTACAACTAAGGTAATTTAGATAGGAAACCTTTTAGTTGTAGATATTGGAGTGCGGTTGTGGGTGTAATCTGGGCTCCGAGTAAAAGATCAGGTAAGGGTCTGATGGTGCCAGAGGCAACATATGATTTGAGTAATGGGGTGTCTGTGTCTGAAGTTCCAAGTAAGTCACCAGTCGTCTGTCCGGAGGGGAAGTCAGGGTTGTTGCGTAGTGGTGTCATAGGCGAGGGGTATGTCGTTAGTTGATGGGATCTGTATATTCGGTGGACTACTGCCATTGTTGCCGATACCAGGGGGTTGATTTTTGACCACTCTCCTGTCTGTTTGCGGCATGGCCCATAGGGTTAAGAGGGAAGTGAATGGAGTGTGCTTCTAGGTCTACCCATTGTTTGTGTATAGGGTGGTGGGTCCATTCAAGAGTTCTAACCAGATGGCATGCCCAGTAATAGGTCAGTATACATGGCAGACCAAGTCCACCAGCCGATTTAGGATTTTGTAATAATGCAGCTGCCAATCTAGGTGGTTTTGAAGTCCAGATATATATTTTTTTAAACATTGTGCGTATTGATGCAAAAAATGCACGGGGGATCTTTATGGGTATCGTCTGGAGTAGATATAGGACACGTGGAAGGGCGTTCATTTTAATAGTGTTTACTCTGCCCGTCCATGAGACGAGGAGGGACGACCACGTAGAAATATCCTTCTGTAATGTTGCAAGGAGGGGAAGGAAATTATGTTGGTACAGTGTTGACGCATCATTGGAAAGCCAGATCCCTAAATATTTTAATTTACTTTGGCACCATTTAAAAGGAAATTATTTTGCTAATCTCTGAGCTTCTGCTTGGGGTATATTTACATTCAATATTTCAGATTTCGTGTAGTTAATTTTTAAGTTTGATAGTTGTCTGTAGTGTACAAAGTCTTGCATAAGAACTGGGAGAGAAATGGTTGGGTTTGTCAGGGCGAACAACATGTCGTCAGCGAATCCCATTACTTTATGGTGGGTCTTCCCTATCTGTAGGCTAGTAATATCCGGATTATTCCTTATTTTCTCTAGAAACGGCTCAAGAGATAGTATGAACAGGAGAGGTGAGAGAGGACATCCCTGCCTCGTCCCGTTTGTGATATAGAAAGAATCTGACAGAGCCCCATTTATTCGCACCCTTGCTGAGGGACGGGAATACAGGGCAGTCACCCACGACAACATGTTGGGTCCGAATCCTACATGTTTCAGGGTTTCCGTCATAAAAGTCCAGTCTAGTCTGTCAAATGCTTTTTCAGCGTCTGTCGAGATCATAATGGTTTTAATTTTCTTTTCGCGTGCTATATGTACAAGATTTATTGCTCTTATAGTGCTGTCCCGGCCTTGTTAGGTTTTGAATTTTGGATTGCTAATGCTATTTCTGTGTCTGAAATTTCTCGCTCTAAGTGTGAAGCACTCTCTGGGGGTAGTTTAGTGGGCATGTGTTGTGTGAGGTATTCTCGAATTTTGTTTTGATGCGTCATGTTATTCGGTGAATTGTCATGTGTCGGGGATTGATTGTATAGGCGAGTATAATATGATATGAATTCCTTCGCTATGTCTATTGGCATTTGTTGGATTTTGTCCTGTGGACCTCGTATCTTGGGGATATATGAATGAACTCGTTTTTTCCTCAAAGCCCTAGCCAGATATTTCCCAGGCTTATTACCATGTTCATGGTAAATAGATTTAAGTTTAATATAATTCCTATGGGCTTGTTTATTAAAAATCGTGGCCAGCTCCCCCCTCAAGGAGAGTAGCTGTCCATATTCCTTATTATCAAGGGTTTCTTTGTGTGACGTTTCCAGCTCTTTGATTTGCTCATATAGACTAGATATTCGGGCTGTGTTGGCCTTCTTCCTTTCCGCCCCCATTTTAATGAGTTGGCCTCGGATCATACACTTGTGTGCTTCCCATATAGTGGGCATTGGGATTTCAGGGGTCAGATTTTCAGTGAAAAAATTTGTTAGCGATTTCTCAATGTCTGAGGTGGCGTTAGGATCACTTAAAATAGATTCGTTCAAGCGCCACGTTCGTTGTGTTGGCCTGGATAGTTCAGAGGTAAGGGTAACAGTGAGCGGTAGAAGAAAAGTGTTCCCCTTAAGGGGATAGCCGGCTCCGCCCGTCAGTGTATGGATGATAGGGTATATTTCCTATATCGGGTGGTGCTCTGAATGTGTTGTGGACACAGCAGGTGAGGTAACAAGATCAAAGGTCGATTCGAGCACTCACCGGTTGCAGACAAAAGGAATATCCGTTATATGATGGTGAAAAAAGTTTGTAGTATTTATTTGATATAAAATCACAGGAATATGTGGAGACGTGAGGACATGGAAAGGCAGACAGGTTGCCTTACGCGTTTCGTGCCTAAATGGCACTTAATCATAGGCTAAAGTGCTGACATATGTGGCTAGCTTAAATACAAAATATAACCAATCGTTTGAAAGGTCAGCAGTGATTAGGTTTAACACAACACAGCATATTGGAAAAGACATCTTATGAGTGAAAAGTGACGAATTGTTGCAGTATACTTAAGTAAAATACATTGTGTAATACAAACAAACTCTGTGAAAATAAATATCAAGGTGATAATAAATGAACAGTTATAATTATGGAAAAGTATATATATATATATATGAATACATACTATATCAATAAAAACGTGTACAGGTAATAAGACAATATAAATCTAGACAAAGAAAATTGTCTGCAGTTGGATAATGCAGGAAGGTGCTACAGTGTAAAAGAAACTAACTTGAAATATCAACAAGGGGAAAAGGAATTTAATTTAAGATAAAAGATTTTGGTAAACATCATTTATTAATAAAAGATAAATGAGAAAGGTAATATCATATCGTGCGTACTTAGTAGATGATACTGAGGTAGCATCGTCCTGCATTCGACACTTTGCAGAGAGAATGCAGATTCAATCTAAATGAGATGCTGGAAGTCTTGTAGAGAATCTGAAAAGCAAGACGACAATAGGTAGAGACATGGATGAGATTCAAGGGACTTGGTCTACTATGAGATGTGTAGGCAAGTGGAAAAGGGGAACAGAGAGGTATGTGGGAGGAAGAGAGGTATGTAGTAATAAGTGAGCAACGGTAACATTAACTTTGGAAGAAGCAGGAGATGTCGAATTCTGCATTCATACCTAGAGGTTGTCTGGTGCCTATGTGGAAAATCCAATATACCTCTTGGCGACATAAGCGTTTGTGTGTGTCTCCCCCTCTTTGTCCTCGTAAAATGACATCTATTACTGAGACTTTAAAATGTTGTAAAATATTGGACTTGCAGGCTGTAAAGTGTCGTGCTACCGTGGTGTTGGACTTATTATCAATGTCATTAAGGTGTTCCCTGATACGGCATTTTAATGGTCTGCTTGTTCTGCCGACATACTGTTTTTTACAGTTGGTACATGATAGAATGTAAATAACATTTTTCGTATTGCAATTTGTGTATTCTTTGGTGTGAAAGATTTTGCCATTTGCATATGAGATAATATTTTGTTTCTTAGTGACATGTTGGCAGGTCCTGCAGATTCTGTTACCACATGGAAAAGTGCCAATAGCATTGAGCCATGTCCCTCTATTTGTTTGAATAGTATTGGATATGTCTGAATGGAAGAGACTTGGTGACAGTAAATCCCTGAGGGTGCTTGATCTAGAAGCTGAGAATCTTACTCCCATAGATAGTATGTTATTATAAGATTCGTTGGCTGTCAGGATGGGAAGATTTTGTTTAATTATGTTAATAACTTGCGGAAATTCCACACTATATGATGTGGTGAAAAATGGTGGTGGGTTCTCATCCTGTCGTTTGTCAGTGTTGTATTGTAATAGGGAATTTCTATTTCGTGTACGGGCTATGTGAATAGCTCTTTTAATCATCCAGCGTTTATATCCCCTATGTAGGAGTCTTGGGCTGAGTTCTGTACATTTTTTGTCAAAAATAGATGTATTTGAGCAATTGCGTCTCAGTGTAATGAAAAGCCCCACTGGGATATTTTTGATGACACATTTTTTGTGGCAACTACTGGCATGTAGAACTGAATTGCCTGAGGTGGATTTTCTATAGGAACAGGTCTCTACTGTATATGAGTTGTTCGCTTGGCCTGCTTGCAGTGTAAGGTCGAGGAAATTAATATTGCTGCTGGAGTGATTCATAGTAAACCGTAAATTTAAGTGGTTGTTATTAAGATATAGAAAGAAGTTTTCTAGTTGTGTGATGGAACCCGTCCAGACGAACAGCAAGTCGTCAATGTATCGCCCGTACCAGGCGACACATTCACGAGAGCGGTTCTCTTGGCTAAATATGAATTGATCTTCAAACGCAGCCATATAGATATTGGCGTATGAAGGGGCAAATTTCGAGCCCTTGGCTGTGCCTTCACGTTGTAAATAAAAGCGTTTGTTGAACATAAAGTAGTTATGGAATAGTAGAAATTCTGTAGTTTGTAATATAAAATCTTTGAGTTCTTGTGTGTACTCACTATATTTGTTCAAGATATTATTCAGTGAGGTTAACCCACAATTGTGTGGTATACAAGAATATAATGAACAGACATCCATAGTGACCCAAGTATAGTGTGGCTGCCATGTGAGATTTTTCAACTGTATTAAAACGTCCTTGGTATCTCTTAGGAAGCTTTTTTGTTGTGTGACCAATGGTTGTAGGTGAAGATCTAGCCAAGTCGATAGACCCTCACCTAGACTACCAATGCTCGAGATAATGGGGCGGCCTGGAGGTTTTATGAGGCTCTTGTGTATTTTGGGTAAGTAATAGAAGATGGGGACAATCGGGTCCTCTTTGTATAAAAAATGAACTTCTTTTTCATCAAGAATACCCAAATATTCGCCCGTATCTAACAGGTCTCTAAGGTCATTAAGGAAATGTTGTGTAGGGTCTGATGGGAGTATAGTGTAAGTGTTGGTATTATCAATCTGTCTATTGGCCTCCTGTAGATAATCGTGTTTATTAAGTATTACAACTGATCCGCCCTTGTCAGCTTCCTTGATTATAATATCGTGATTGTGTTTTAATCCTGTCAGAGCTTGCTTTTGAGAAAGTGTTAAATTATATCTTGGAGTTTTACGATTCTGAGACAATTTGAGGAGTTCTCTTTCTACCTTTTTCTGGAATATATCTGTCTCTAGGGTTCTGCTATTCGTAGGGTAGAAATTGGATTTAGTATATAATTGGGTGTCTATTCTGGATTTGCTCTTTGTAATAACTGGGAGTTGTTCTGTCATGAGATCTTGTAATGTGTTTAGAGTACATTTATCGACAAAGGTGAAGGTGTCGTTATCTTTATATGCATTGTGTAACACAGCTTCTGAAGGTTGAGACATCTTAGTCGTATTGAAAGATGAATATGGCAAATTTACAGTGGTGTCTAGTACATTCGAATATGTATTGGGGGTATTGTCAGGTGTGAGCGACTGTAAACATGAGTCACTTACCCTTCTAAAGTTTTCAATACTGTTGAAGTGTTTTTTTACTGTAATGTTGCGTATAAAACGATTTACATCAAGAAGTTAAATAAATCAAAATGACAGTCCGGTGAGAAAGAGAGTCCCAGAGAAAGCACCTGGTGTTCTGCTTGTGTAAGGGTATGATCGGAGAGGTTCACTACGTTGGAAGTATTTAGAATCTCCTGTTGCGTGGACCCTTTCTGAGGTTGTAATGCTGTTCTTCCTCTTCTGTTGCCTCTTCCTCCTCGACGTGTTTTCTTTTTTGTTTCATCTTGCGGGGGGGATAGTGGCGCTGTGCGTTTTTTGACGATGTATTTGTATTCGTTGTCTCATCAAAGGTTTGATTCAATCTCCTGCGTCGACCCTCTGTAGTGTCAGAGGAGGCGTCGGTGAACGAGGTCATCGATGAGACGGATGCAGGCGAGGATCCAGCCGAGTATGCTGAAGATTCAGCTTCGCTGAAGGAGACTCCCTTCTCTCTGTTGGATTTTAGAATCGACCTCCGTGGAGTTTTGTTAGAGGATCTGGTGTGATGGTAAGTAAGTGTCTTTCTTTGCCAATTATACACTTGTCCATTACTGTAGTCGAGTATATCTCTTATAAATTTATCTTTTTTGCGTGATGCTATTTCAGTATCCAATTTGTCTTTAAATTTCTCCAGATCCCTTTTCAGGTCATTAATCAGCGAAGTGTTGGTTACCGTTTCCAATTTTTCTTGGAGACATTGTAATTCATTTGTTGTGGTGAGCAATAGATTTTTGTTATAATCCACGATTATCTCCATGAGTGAGAAGGAGCAAGTATCTAAAGTGGCGTTCCATCTTGCCTTAAATTCTTGATCATCATTAATAAATGTGGGCATTTTCTTAAGACGTAGTCCTCTTGGAATTCTCTTGACCTCTAAATACTTTTCTAAGGTCACGATGTCCCACCATAGTCGTGTCTCTTTATTGGATTTGCGTTCTAGATCTTTAAAAAATCGTTTAATATCAGTGGTGGGATTGTCATCCGTTTCAGCTTCTAAAAAGATTTTGTCTGCCTTATCCAGTCTGTCTCTCTCCTTGATATTGGAAATAACAGCATTTGAATCAGTCTGTGTAGCTGTTTGACTTAATTGGGTCAATATATGATCATTAGTCGTTTCCCGTGAGATTGTGGATGTAGTAATATCCATCATAATTTGTTAGGTACAATAATCACATTCGTATTCAGAATCGTATTGATTTGGGTGAGCTCAGGCATAGATAATCCAAATGTCAGTAGAAGAAAAGTGTTCCCCTTAAGGGGATAGCCGGCTCCACCCGTCAGTGTATGGATGATAGGGTATATTTCTGTCAGGAACTACCCCGCAGTAGTTCTCCTGTGTATGCCTGCCTACCTGTCCAACCATCGCATGCGCTTGCAAGCGCGTTCCCGGACTCCAGTAATCTCCGTCTCCACACTAGGCGCGCGTCCTATGACGTCACGCCCGTCGCGTACCCGCGAGACGCGGGAGAATTTAAAAGGCAGAATCACCAAACAATCCTTGCTTGGTGATTCTCGTGTTTATCCCGGTTCCCTGGCGTTTATCTATTATTTATTCTGTTGCTGACCTTGGATTTCTCGACTACTCTTCTGCCTGCCTGTGCCCCTGACCCTGGACCGTCTCTTCGTTTTGCTGTTATTCTGATACCTATTGATCCCGGATTACCTTATCGTTTTGCAGTCTGTCTGGCTCCCTCGACCTTGGCTATCATATCCTTAACCCTCCGAAGTCTGGATTACAAATATTGCTGTGCTCCTGTCTGTAACCCACACAAGCCTGGACTATATTTGCTGTCTGGATTCCTATTGTGGTTTCTTACTTGCCTTCTATAGCGTGGTTTCCTCACAGTCCTAGACAGGTTAGTGTCATCTGCATATTGACCTCCATCCAGTACCTATTCATCACATAATCACCAAGCCACATACATGGAGGCCGCAGGGCTTACCGAGGCAATTGCAGCCCTTACTCAGCAATTAACTACCATCAATCAGTCCGTACAAGATCTTCAAGCAGGACAAGCACACCTTCAACAACAAGTACAGCATCTCCAGACTCCACCTGGTAACGTTCCAGGACCTATAGCGGCAGCTCCCGCACCTCCTCCAGCCCCATTTCTACTTGAAGGAGCTACCTCCCTCGAACCACAAACTGTACTCCCCGAGAAATATGCAGGGGACAGAAAAAAATACCGTAATTTTATCACGTCATGTCAAATCCTCTTTAACCTCCGCCCTCGTACCTACGCCTCCGACTATGTGAAGATACATACGGTAATTTCTCTTCTTACTGAAGAACCCCAACTGTGGGCACATCACCTACTCCACATTAATAGTCCGGTACTTGATAATTGGGGGTCCTTCCGTCAAGCCCTAGACACCTTATATGAAGACCCTTTTCGAGTATCCTCAGCCACTAATACCATCCGCGCTCTGAAACAGGGACGTAGACCGGTGGAGGAGTATATTACTGAATTTCGCAGAGTCGCGTTGGAGACAACATGGAATGAATCGGCACTACTCGATCAATTCCGTCTGGGGCTATCTGACGGTCTAAAAGATGAATTAGCACGAGTCGGTATACCACCTTCCTTGGATGATCTCACTCGTCTAGTTACTCAGATAGACCGAAGACTACGCGAGAGAAAAGCCGAACGATCCTCCAATCCTATTCCTACAGGGTCTACTTATGGTCCACATCACTACGAGACCAGAACCCCTACTGTTCCTGTTTCTCAGAACACGGAAGAACCTATGCATATTGGATTGGTTCGTGGCCCTCTCACCACAGAAGAAAAGACCAGACGGAGAAACCTAAACCTCTGCTTGTACTGTGGCAAACCGGGACACATGTATAAGGAGTGCCGTGCCCGACGACGACTTACTGATGGTAAGCCCACTTCTTATATTTTTGAACAGGAGGCGGTGTCCTTCCCAGATATAACCCCTCACCTGTCCGTTCCTATCTCCTTACAGTGGACTGACAAGGCTATTTCCCTGATGGCAATGGTGGATTCTGGGGCCAGCGGATGTTTTCTGGACGTGGATCTAGCCAAGAACATGGCAATTCCTATCCGCTGTAAGAAAACACCGATGCATATCCAACTTGTTGATGGCAGTCCACTTAAGACCGGTCCGGTGACTCATGAAACCATCCCTCTCATGATGATGATCGGTGAAGGACACCAAGAGACCATTCAGTTTGACATAGTGCCAGCACCTATCTTCTCCATCATATTGGGGCTCCCTTGGCTCCGGTTGCATAACCCTATTATTAATTGGGAGATAGGTACTTTTGTGTTTACTTCTATGCAGTGCATTGATAACTGTTTGAATAAAACCGCTTTGTGTCTCACCTCTGAACCAGCAGTGTTTTCTAACCTACCCCCCAAACTATGCTGAATACCAAGATGTATTCGAAAAGAAAAAGGCGGACTCGCTACCCCCTCACAGAAATTATGATTGCCCGATTGATCTCCTCCCCGGGGCACCTATTCCCTTTGGGAGAATCTACCCACTCGCCGAACCTGAGCTAACTACCCTTAAAGACTACATAGAGGAGAATCTAGCTAAAGGATTCATCAGACCCTCCACTTCACCTGCGGGAGCAGGTATATTTTTTGTCAAAAAGAAAGACGGCGGACTAAGACCATGTATCGATTATCGAGAATTAAATAACATTACTACAAAGAATCGTTACCCTCTGCCACTTATCTCTGAATTATTGGACCACTTACAAACGGCACAAATCTTCACAAAAATAGACCTTCGAGGAGCGTACAATCTCGTGAGGATTAGAAAGGGGGACGAATGGAAAACGGCTTTCAGGTCCCGTTACGGACATTTTGAATATAAGGTCATGCCATTCGGACTTTGCAATGCCCCGGCCACTTTCCAACACTTCGTTAATGACATTTTTAGAGATATTCTAGATCAATTCGTTGTCGTCTACCTCGATGATATACTCATCTACTCCCCATCCTTGTCAGTACACAGAGACCATGTACGTACTGTATTGTCACGGCTGAGACAACATCAATTATACGCCAAACTAGAGAAATGTATATTTGAGACAAGATCGGTCGAATTTCTGGGCTTTATCCTATCTCCTAACACCATTCAGATGGATCCAAAAAGGATCAGCGCCATTCAGGAATGGTCCACTCCCATGAATAAAAAGAGTATACAACGATTCATAGGCTTCGCAAATTTCTATAGAAAATTCATTAGAAATTTTTCGAAGGTCATCCAACCTATTACAGCGGTAATCTCAAAATGCAGTTCCTTTTGTTGGACTACTGCGGCGCAAGAGGCCTTTGACTCCTTGAAGAAACATTTTACCACAGCTCCAATATTAATTCTTCCAGATCCTACCAGGGCTTATACGTTGGAGGTAGACACTTCAGATACAGCAGTTGGAGCAATCCTGTCCCAAAGACACAAGGAGGACGAACAGCTACATCCAGTGGCCTTCTTCTCTCGAACACTGTCACCTGCAGAACGTAACTATAATGTGGGTGAGAGGGAGCTATTGGCAATCAAACTTGCACTGGAGGAATGGCGACACCTATTAGAAGGTGCATTGTTCCCGATCACAGTCTTCACTGACCACAAAAATCTTGAATACTTACGCACTGCCAAGAGATTGCAACCCAGACAGGCTAGATGGGCACTCTTTTTTACCCGCTTCCAACTTCACATCACCTATCGCCCTGGATCCCGTAATCGGAAGGCGGATGCACTATCTCGGATGACCGAGAAGGAAGAGGGGTTGGGTGCCAAGCCAAGCACCATCCTTCAACCAGACCACTTCATAGTCGCCACCCAATCTATCTGGGACATCATCTGTACTCATACTTCCAATCTCAATCTACCCATTCTTGATCAATTGACTCTTCGACAAGGACTATATTATTATCACAACAAAGTTTTTGTTCCTCCCGAGGCTCGGTTACAAGTACTACAATACTACCATAACTCTCCAGCGGCTGGTCATGGTGGAGTTCGGCAAACCAAAGACCTCATTCAAAGAACATTCTGGTGGCCTAAGTTACAGGAAGAGGTCTCAAAATTTGTTTCTTCCTGCGACACCTGCGCCCGAGCCAAAGAGAGACATCAAAAACCTTCAGGTCTCCTCCAACCTTTACCAATACCAGTCAGACCCTGGAGTGATGTATCAATGGACTTTATAACAGATCTACCGCAGTCACAGCAACTCAACACCTTGATGGTTGTGGTGGATCGTTTAACCAAAATGGCACACTTCGTACCCTACACACACCTACCTTCAGCCTCAGAAACAGCTGATCTTTTTATACGTGAGGTTTTTAGGCTACATGGTCTACCCGAAAATATTGTATCGGATCGAGGTACCCAATTCACCTCGCACTTCTGGAAAGCCTTTTGTAGCGAGTTGCATATCCATCGCTCCCTCACTACTGCATTCCACCCTCAAAGTAATGGGCAGACAGAACGTACTAACCAAACCTTGGAACAATATTTACGTTGCTTCACTACGCATCTACAAGGCGACTGGAGTAAATATTTACCCCTAGCAGAATTCGCCTATAATAACCATATCCATAGCTCTACTGGAAAGTCACCTTTCATTGTCAATTATGGATTCCACCCTTCCATGCTTCCAGGAGCACCCATACCCAGCTCTGTACCCTCTGCTACCCTGCATGTCCAGAATCTCACTCGTGCATACACTTTATTACGTAATACCCTGCTTCACTCTCAACAACGTTATAAAGCTTTTGCTGACCGCCACAGAACCACTGCTCCGGTCTACAGAACTGGTGACAAGGTGTGGCTCTCCACCAAACATCTTAAACTCTCATGTCCATCCAAAAAGCTGGGCCCCAGATTCCTCGGTCCATTTTCCATTACCGAAGTTATCTCCCCCTTGGTTATGAGACTCCGATTGCCACCATCCATGAAGATACACCCGGTGTTCCACGTTTCCCTGCTCAAGCCTTGGGTGGATAATCCGTTCCCGGGAAGACTTGTACCTCCTCCCGATCCGGTACTGGTAGATGGAGTGGAGGAATACGAAGTGGAGGAGATATTGGATTCCAGGCTTCATCTGGGTCAGCTCCAGTACCTTATCCGCTGGAAAGGCTATGGTCCGGCCGACAGGTCCTGGCAGTCTGCTAGACTGGTCCACGCAGACGAATTGGTCCGTGCCTTCCACACCCGGTATCCTGATCGTCCTGGTCGTTGGCGAGCCCGGAGGTCTCGCATTGGGAGGGGGAACTGTCAGGAACTACCCCGCAGTAGTTCTCCTGTGTATGCCTGCCTACCTGTCCAACCATCGCATGCGCTTGCAAGCGCATTCCCGGACTCCAGTAATCTCCGTCTCCACACTAGGCGCGCGTCCGATGACGTCACGCCCGTCGCGTACCCGCGAGACGCGGGAGAATTTAAAAGGCAGAATCACCAAACACTCCTTGCTTGGTGATTCTCGTGTTTATCCCGGTTCCCTGGCGTTTATCTATTATTTATTATGTTGCTGACCTTGGATTTCTCGACTACTCTTCTGCCTGCCTGCGCCCCTGACCCTGGACCGTCTCTTCGTTTTGCTGTTATTCTGATACCTATTGATCCCGGATTACCTTATCGTTTTGCAGTCTGTCTGGCTCCCTCGACCTTGGCTATCATATCCTTAACCCTCCGAAGTCTGGATTACAAATATTGCTGTGCTCCTGTCTGTAACCCACACAAGCCTGGACTATATTTGCTGTCTGGATTCCTATTGTGGTTTCTTACTTGCCTTCTATAACGTGGTTTCCTCACAGTCCTAGACAGGTTAGTGTCATCTGCATATTGACCTCCATCCAGTACCTATTCATCACAATTTCCTATGTCGGGCGGTGCTCTGAATGTGTTGTGGACACAGCAGGTGAGGTAACAAGATCAAAGGTCGATTCGAGCACTCACCGGTTGCAGACAAAAGGAATATCCGTTATATGATGGTGAAAAAAGTTTGTAGTATTTATTCGATATAAAATCACAGGAATATGTGGAGACGTGAGGACATGGAAAGGCAGACAGGTTGCCTTACGCGTTTCGTGCCTAAATGGCACTTAATCATAAGCTAAAGTGCTGACATATGTGGCTAGCTTAAATACAAAATATAACCAATCGTTTGAAAGGTCAGCAGTGATTAGGTTTAACACAACACAGCATATTGGAAAAGACATCTTATGAGTGAAAAGTGACGAATTGTTGCAGTATACATAAGTAAAATACATTGTGTAATACAAACAAACTCTGTGAAAATAAATATCAAGGTGATAATAAATGAACAGTTATAATTATGGAAAAGTATATATATATATATATGAATACATACTATATCAATAAAAACGTGTACAGGTAATAAGACAATATAAATCTAGACAAAGAAAATTGTCTGCAGTTGGATAATGCAGGAAGGTGCTACAGTGTAAAAGAATTTAACTTGAAATATCAACAAGGGGGAAAAGGAATTTAATTTAAGATAAAAGATTTTGGTAAACATCATTTATTAATAAAAGATAAGACCATGTGATTTGACCATACTCCGAACACTGCAGTAGTGGTAAGTGGTAATGTGTAATAAATATATAGTCTATTCTAGAATAACGATTGTGTGGGGCTGAATAAAAGCTATAGTCTATGTCAGTGGGATGCATCGCCCTCCAGCAGTCTACTAATTGTTCGTCCGTCAAAAGTTTAAGTATATTACGGGTCGTGTAAGGTGGTGTGTGTGTATGTCCAGCAGACGTATCTACTTTGGGGTTTAGGGCAATGTTCATGTCACCCCCTAGCACCAACATACCCTCCTGAAACGAGCGAAGTTTAAAAAGTGTTTTAGACAGCCATTTGTGCTGTTTGACGTTAGGGAGATACAAAATGGCAAATGTATATATTTTACCTGCCAGACATCCCTTGACAAACAGGTATCTACCTCCTTCATCTGCCATCTGTGTGATGTCTGTCAGTGGGAAGTATTGGGAAAATAATATTGCTACCCCTTTAGACTTAGAGTGTGGGTTATTACTGAAGAACCCGAGGGGGAAGGCCCGGTTTGTTAGATTAGGAGGGTCAGATGCTCTGAAATGTGTTTCTTGGAGAAACGCTACCGTAGTATGTTTAGAAATCAAGTCTCTAAATAATCTGGTTCGCTTTTCGGGGACATTAAGCCCTTTGACATTATATGATATAATCTTTAAGTCTGCTGGGCAGTAAGCCATTTTACTAGCAGAGAAGGGGATCACAGGGGATCTTTCTTCAAACCGGGAAAATATATGTCGGATAAAAAATAAAATAAAAATAAGAGAAAAAAAAGGAAAAAAGGGGGGGAGGGGGGGGATTGGGGGAATAACCAATTTAAGAAATTTACCTGAGGCGACAACCAGGAAGAGGACTTCAGTCTAACCTATTACTTCAAGGTTCAGACTTGGGTTCCCCTCTGGTTATAAAACTGACGCCTATAGTATAGGGGGTCTTATGGTCGCCGGCAATAGTGCCTAGCTACGGGGGTCTGGATTGAGGATAAAACTTTCTCTCAACACAAACTTTCTGTAGTAACACAGTAATATCCTAAACACAGAATATACCGTTTCATTTTGTATACGGAGGATAAACCAACCAGTCTAGCTCTTATATACCAACCGTGGGTGTAGAACAATAGATAATCTATATATTTCTCCTATCCAAGAGATTGTATAACTATAAACATTCCTGGGGGGGGGGGGGGGGTTCCCCATTGCATTAGCAAATTTAGGAAACTTAACTGTGTGGATGAGGATGGACATTATCCCAGAACTCAAGGCTATCTAATATACACTCCCATCCGCGTGAAGTCTAGTGGGCTCAATGATGGACGAATCCCTCTGATCGTTGTACCTGTGTTACTTATATTTCGGTTATTTGGCAACTTGATCTCGGTGGGGTGGGGTTATTTCAGGTGGAGGAGACCAGACTTCTGGTTGTTGTTGAGTAGAACACTTCGAGGTGTCTATTTTGTAGTTTTAGCTAACTAGGGCTGTAGATAACATATATTGCCATATCATAACCTCCATATATTGCTCACAAAAATAACCCAGATTCCCCGCATCATATCTGAGGGCTCTTTGTTTGTTTGCTTGTTTTTTGTTTGTTTTTTTGAGGTGCAGGTTTTTTCTCAGCACCAGTCACCCTGTGTCAGGAAAACAGTTCACAGGTATTTCCTACAAATGATAATGGGAAAAAACTGGACCCTCCCTTCTATTCAGGTATGCTGTTGTAGAGTGTGTTCGTTAGGGTCATATGAGTCTCTTAGGATAATGTATGTGGGATCCTCAAACGTACTTACTACCGGCAGGAGAGGCTATTCCTCTGCCGCCTGTATCGCTGGAGGGATTTCAGTCCCTGCTCGGTTCGTTCCTGCTGATCGGGATGCTGATCTCCGTTGTCTCTGCCGGGTTGGTCTCATGCCTCTCTGCTGTACTCCTCTGGGTCGCCGAATATCCGGGAGACTCCAATCTTCTATATCCAGGGTCTGGAGTTGTAGCGCTGTGAGAGAGTCTGGGAGTTCCGAGTGATATCTTAGCGTAATCGTTCCTGAATTCGTGCGGACATTAAGGCTAAAGGGATGCCCCCAATAGTACTGGAGATTCCTGCTTTGAAGTTCCAAAGTCAGAGGTTTCAACGCCTTCCGCGTCTGGAGAGTAAGATCCAACAGATCTTGGTACAGGGAGATTGTGTGGCCTTCGTAGGTTATCGGGCCTGATCTTCTCGCCGTCCGCATTATGAGCTCTTTCGTGGTGTAGTTCGCCACACAGCAGATCACATCTCGTGGAGGAGCTGTAGGGGGACCCGGGGGTCTCAGCGCCCTGTGTGCTCGGTCTATAATAATTAGTTCGTTCTCGGGTCGCCCAAGAATTTTGTTAAATAGCCCAGTGACCAACAGTGGTGTGTCTTCTGTGGTCTGTGAGGGGGCTTCAGGTAGGCCTCGGATTCGGATGTTATGTCTCCTGCCTCTATTGTCCAAATCCTCGAGTCTTCTGCGGTAGTCCGCCAAATACAGTGTGTGCTGGGAGACAATAGTGGCGACGTTAGCAACCTTTCTTGATTGTGCTATAGCTTCCTCCTCTTGTACCTTTACTCTGTGGTCTATTCATGTCAGGTCTGACTTGAGGCATAGCATTGCGTCTGCAACAGTCTGTTTTAGCTCCGTCAGTAAGTTGCTAAAATCGGCCTTCCATGGAGCTGATGTGAAAATTTCCGCGATAAGTGTGTCCTGCCTGTTCTATTGCAGGCGATTCAGGTCGCTCCGTGTCCAAAGAGCTGGAAGGTGATGGCGCCATTTCTGTTTCCAGAGGCTGGGAGGATAAATCCGCCGGAGTGCGAAAATACTCTCGCAGGGTAGGGGATGCCGACGGCAACTTGTCCCCAGGAGGTTTAGGGTCAGGAATCGAGCGTTTGTTCCTGAACATTTCTATGGTTGGTATGCTCGTGGTCGCTTATTCTGCTGGGTTATGGCGGAGCTCCATCTTCAAGCAGCCATTCACCACGACGGCAAGCCAATTTTAATTTAATTTTAACCCTATCCCTTATGCTAAAAATTATTTAATTTTAACCCTATAGGCTAATCTAACTATATAACCAGTTTTTAATTAATTAAATATTTATTTCAAATTTTTCCATTGCTATGCTACTTAACTACCACTAGGGGCAGTCAAGTAGCATATTCAGAGTGACGGAAGTGAAGTTACTTTCACTTCCGAAGCTCAGACCGGCAGAGGGCATAGCCATATTGTAGCGGATGGCACCAGGCAACCCTACAAAAATACTGTATAAAGCTGCATCCGTGTATCTGCTGTATTTTCTGTGTATTAAAGCCTTCCATTGTTTAGTTATGTCAGCCACCCAGTCTGACTACCTTGCTTCTGGCTCCAGATTAAAGTGGCTAGATACTGCTTTACTGGTGATGTGTTTAAGTTTTCTATTGTTTAATCAAGTGTTATCTGATTGCAGTTTGGTGTATATAAGTCTGTGTTGTTTGTCAAATAAAGTAGTTCAATCTTGCTGTAAAAGGCTTGTCAGTTATGCTCCTGAAACTGTGTGTCGTCCAGTTATTGGGATTGCTGTTGGGATATTGCTGTATTTGACCTGCTGGAAACCCTGCCTTTGGATTTACTATTTACTTGTTCCTGAGTCTCACTTGGATTATAAGCGGAGATAACCTGGGTAATATTGCATCTCCGCTACATTGGTTGGCAGCACTGGGATCCAGACTCACAGAGGAACAAGCGTAAATGGAGTACGGATGGAGATTGATTTTGCCACACTAAAACGCTCCACGCTAAAAGTCCTTCTGGAGGCAAAGGGTATACAAGCCAGCAATAAGACAAAAGCGGCACTTATCACTGAACTGATGGCGGAGTACCAAATGGAAGGCGATTCGGTTCCCGAACAGGGGAATTCGGGAGAAACACCGGAACAAAGGGAGTTCCAGAGGCAGGTACAATTTCGGCTGTCTTTCTATGGGGAACACCCTCCAACAGAGATTGTTTCCAAAACAATAACGGAGGTCCAGGAATTTATACTGAGGAGTCAAACAGCGGCCCCAGAACGCAGCTCTGCAGTAAATATGCCACATGAAGGTAAGCCGAAAATACCGTACCAGGCTTTTAAAACATATGTGGAGGCAGAGGAAGATATAGACGCTTTCCTGCAAGATTTCGAGAGACTGTGTGCACTGCATAGAATCAGCACAGAGGACTGGGTACCTATTTTGGCAGGGAGGTTAACTGGGAGGGCAGCTGAGGCATATCGGACTGTACCGAATGATGAAATACGGAATTACCACAAAGTGAAAGAAATTATATTGGCCAGGTTTGCTATAACACCAGAAGCATACCGGCGGAGATTCAGGGATTTAAAGAAGGTGGAGAAAGACTCACATGCTGAGTGGGCATGCAGACTGCAACGAGCAGTCTTGGGGTGGGTGCAAGCGAGCAAGGCACGGTCTATGGAGGATGTATTGCAAATGGTACTGCTGGAGCAATTTTATGAAGGAGTAACCAGCGAGGTACAGGAGTGGGTAAGAGACAGAAACCCTACCTCCCTTACCGAAGCAGCCAGGAAGGCGGACGAGTACCTGGATGCACGCAGGCAGCAAAAACCTGCAGCTCCAAAAGTACCTTTTAAAACCTTTGGGGGAAATAACTACACGCCAGCTCTACCAAGGTCACTGCCACCACCACCACCACCCGCTGCACAGCCACGTTTCCGCCAGCCCACGTCGGGCCCTTGCCACCACTGCCAGAAGTGGGGACATTATAAAAGGGAATGCCCCCAGCTGCGGGACCGTTCCACCTGGATTCGACCCGGTCCGCCACCACCACCGAGAGCCGCCGCAGCCCATCACTACCAGGACATCGTGGCCACACCGTATGGTTCAGCAGTTCCCATCACAACAGTAGAGCAGTGGGAGGTACTGCACGAGGCAGATCCCGTCCAGGCTAACGCAGACAACCGCCAGCATCACAGGCAGACCGTGTATCTGGAGGGTAAAGCGGTTCAGGGGCTACGTGACTCAGGAGCCACCATCACCCTGGTAAAAAGTCACCTGGTCTCAGACCAAGCTAAACTTAATCAGACTGTGGCCGTCAGGGTAGCCGGGGGAGCAGTATACCGGCTACCCACAGCAAGGGTACATTTGCATTGGGGAGCGGGGGCAGGGCATGTGGAGGTGGGGTTGATGCCGCAGTTACCGGCGGAGGTTTTATTGGGGAACGATCTGGGGAGGCTCACATCTGCTTTTGAGCCCCAGACACCCACCACAGGAGAAGCTCACCCTGTGGTCACTCGACAACAGGCCCGCACCCAGGACTACAACACACTCCCGGAGGTTCAGGTAAGAGATCCTTCCCCTTCCCCTGACTGTGTCCCCTGGGCCGCTCCTAACGAATTTGCAGCTGAGGTAGTGACTGACCCCACCTTGCAGGTGTATAGGGACAAGGTGACAGCAGACACGCATGGGGGGGAGGGCGAAAGGTTTATTTGGGACAACCAGCTGTTATATCGGGAGACGGATAAGCAGGTATCCGGGTCAGACCCGATTGTGATGAGGCAGTTAGTGGTACCTCATCGGTACCGGGCGGAGTTACTACGGATAGCCCATGACATTCCGCTATCTGGACATTTAGGGGTCAGCAGGACCCGATACAGGTTAACCCAAAGTTTCTTTTGGCCGGGAATTAGCCAGGAGGTGCGCAGGTATTGCAACACGTGCGATACCTGTCAAAGGGTGGGGAAAAGGGGGGACCGGCGCAAGGCCAAGTTACATCCCCTCCCCATAATCGAGGAACCCTTTAGCAGGGTAGCAGTTGACCTAATAGGACCCCTCAACAAAGCAAGCCCGTCAGGTAAAAGATTTATCCTGACAGTAGTAGATTATGCCACCAGATATCCAGAGGCGGTGGCCCTGACGAATATACAGGCTGAGACAGTAGCCGAAGCCCTGATGAAGATATTCTCCCGGGTGGGACTCCCCAGGGAGATTGTCTCCGATCAGGGCACCCAGTTCACCGCCGAAGTCACGCAGCGCCTCTGGAAGTTTTGTGACATTAAGCCGGTCATTAGTTCCCCTTACCACCCCCAGACGAATGGGCTCTGCGAACGTTTCAACGGTACATTGAAACAAATGCTCCGAACCTTCGCAGAGACCCACAAGGACTGGGAGAAGTTCCTGCCACACCTCCTCTTTGCTTACCGGGAGGTGCCGCAGGAATCCACTGGGTTCTCCCCATTTGAACTATTGTTTGGCCGCAGGGTACGAGGGCCTTTAGATTTGATCAGAGAGCATTGGGAGGGAGAACGGAGCACTGACGGCACCCCCATCATACCCTATGTGTTGGCATTCCGAGACCGCCTTGAGGCCTTAACTCAGACGGTACGCGAGAATTTGCAGGCGGCTCAGACACGCCAACGCACATGGTATGATCGGGGCGCCAGGGACCGTAGCTTTCAGGTCGGGCAGAAGGTGTTAATCTTAAAACCTGTCCGACACGATAAGCTGCAGGCCGCCTGGCAGGGCCCTTATAAGGTGGTGGAACAACGGTGTGACACCACTTATTTAATCGGCTCGTGCGTTGGTACTGGGGGGCGACGCATGCTCCATGTGAACATGATGAAGCCCTACCAGGAGCGCTCGGAGGAAGTGACCGCTATATGTGCGCCTAACTCCGAGGAGTTTGACAGTTTACCTCTCCCGGATCTGCTGGGAGAGGGTCAGTTATCCGGGGACTTAGGGGAGGTCACCCTGGGGGATCGGTTGAGCCCACAGGAGCGGAGCGAGGTACAACAGCTGTTGAGGGAGAAGCAGGATATCTTCTCTAATGTACCTGGTTACACTCCTCTGGCCACTCACCGAGTAGACACCCCAGGGCAACTTCCCATGCGTAAGACCCCGTACCGCATCCCAGAAGCGTTACGGGCGAACATGCGCAAGGAGATAGATGAGATGCTCCAGCTGGGGGTGATTGAGCCCTCTGACAGCCCCTGGGCATCTCCGGTAGTGCTAGTGCCAAAGCGGGACGGCACGACCCGGTTCTGTGTAGACTACCGGAGATTAAATGAGAAGACGGTATCGGACGCCTATCCTATGCCCAGGATAGACGAACTCCTGGATCGGATGGCGAGGGGGCACTATCTCACCACAATTGACTTGTGTAAAGGGTATTGGCAAATACCCTTGGCACAAGACGCCATCCCTAAGTCGGCCTTTGTCACCCCATTCGGCTTGTACCAATTTAAGGTCATGCCGTTTGGGATGAAAAACGCCCCGGCTACTTTTCAGCGGATGGTGGACTGCCTCCTAGATGGGTTCCAGGATTATACCTGCGCATACCTCGACGATATTGCCATTTTCAGCAATACCTGGCAGGAACACCTGACCCATATAGGAGCGGTCCTAGACAGGATTAGGGCCGCTGGTTTAACGCTGAAACCAGCCAAATGCAGCATAGGAATGGCTGAAGTACAGTACCTAGGTCATCGGGTAGGATGTGGCAAGCAAAAGCCGGAACCAGCCAAAGTAGAGGCTGTAGCTCAATGGCCCACCCCTAGGACTAAGACCCAGGTGTTAGCGTTCTTAGGAACGGCCGGATACTACCGGAAATTTGTTCCGAATTACAGTGCCCTGGCCAAACCTCTCACCGACTTGACACGTAAAAACCTACCCCGCCAAGTAACCTGGACCCCGGAGTGTGAACAGGCATTTCAGTTGTTAAAAGATGCATTGACAAATGCCCCTGTCTTGGCAGCTCCCAATCCAACTAAACGTTTTCTTGTCCACACAGACGCTTCTATGTTTGGATTGGGAGCAGTATTAAGCCAAGTCGGGGCCGATGGCGGAGAACATCCCGTGGCTTACATCAGCCGGAAACTGTTACCTCGAGAAGTAAGCTACGCCGCCATCGAGAAAGAATGCCTGGCTGTGGTGTGGGCCCTGAAGAAATTACAGCCATATTTGTACGGACAAGCTTTTTCCCTGCTCACGGATCACAACCCGTTAGTATGGCTAAACCGGGTGGCTGGGGACAATGCCCGGCTGCTGCGCTGGAGTCTGGCGCTGCAGCCCTTTGACTTTAATATCCAGTACCGCCCGGGTAAACAGAATGGAAATGCTGATGGGTTGTCTCGGCAAACGGACCTAGAGAAATGATCCGTGAGCCTCCCCGGACATCCCCAAGCCGATCCGTGTTGGATCAGACTGTGTATGCCGGCTTGTGGGCAAGGGGGAGCAGTGTAGCGGATGGCACCAGGCAACCCTACAAAAATACTGTATAAAGCTGCATCCGTGTATCTGCTGTATTTTCTGTGTATTAAAGCCTTCCATTGTTTAGTTATGTCAGCCACCCAGTCTGACTACCTTGCTTCTGGCTCCAGATTAAAGTGGCTAGATACTGCTTTACTGGTGATGTGTTTAAGTTTTCTATTGTTTAATCAAGTGTTATCTGATTGCAGTTTGGTGTATATAAGTCTGTGTTGTTTGTCAAATAAAGTAGTTCAATCTTGCTGTAAAAGGCTTGTCAGTTATGCTCCTGAAACTGTGTGTCGTCCAGTTATTGGGATTGCTGTTGGGATATTGCTGTATTTGACCTGCTGGAAACCCTGCCTTTGGATTTACTATTTACTTGTTCCTGAGTCTCACTTGGATTATAAGCGGAGATAACCTGGGTAATATTGCATCTCCACTACACATATTGACGGAGCAACATGCTCCGTCAATATGGCTCCCACGATCGCTCCGTGGGGGGATCGTGGTTGCCCCAGAGCAGACATTTTGGTGCTGGCTATTGCCTCCACATCGAGGCAATAGACCAGCACTGTTAAAGCGGTTTTCGCGATCATTTCACCTCTTGATTCACTTTGTCGTTGAGGGAGTTTCTCCCAGGACATGCCTGACACGTCCTTTGTCGCGAAGGGGTTAAAGAGATTTGTTTAACCGCCTGGAAAAACCAAGGGATAAAATATATTGATCACATGACAATAGATGGTACAATTAAACCTTTTTCACATTTAGTCCAAGAATTTAAATTAGGTAAAACTGAGATGTATAACTATCTGAATAAAAAGCTACTTGGCTAAATACTATCAATACACAGATTCAGAGCTATATAAAAAATGCAAAACAATTTTTTGTCAAGTCGAAACTAAAAAAATTATCTCTAAAGCATTAGATCTAATCAAATTAAAAAGCAGACCACACGTATACCCCCAAAAAAATATATGGGAAACAGAATTAAACTGTACAATAGATACAAACAATTGGTGCAAATCATTAATAAATGTTACTAAACAAATTCACTGCCTTACTCTGGTCAAAACACATTTCAAACTGATGAATAGGTGGTATTTGGTTCCGACAAGATTGGCCTCAATGTACAATTTAATTTCATCTAAATGCACATCTGGTGGGGATGCGAATTTATTGAAAACCTCTGGAAAAAAACTTTCGACCTAATAGAAATATTGACTGCATTGAAATTAAAAAGACTACCAGAAATCGCACTACTACACATGAACTGGCCTCCCTCTACAAACTCTCAGAAATATATTATAGCAAGCTGCTTTATAGCTACGAAAATAACCATCGCTCGAAACAGGAAGTCCTCCGGAACAATTTCTTGGCTCTCTGTTAAATATTAAATAATGCAACAAGCAAAAATGGAAAAATATCTCAGATGGAGATTCCTGAATTCTCCCAGACATTATTCTATTTGGAAGAATTGGTATGATTTTCTGATAACATATGAAGAGAGTTCCCCCTGTGCACTGACTAAACACACATCCATTAGTCTTAAAAATGCAAAATCATTGGGTACCCCCTCTCCTGCTCCCTCCCAGATATAACATCTTGCATACGTCAACTGTTTGTACTGTCCTGTCTTATGTATCTGTTTTTATGTTGTTGTAAGTACACCGGACCCACACAAATAAGCCTAATAATAATTACTAATAAGTTCGAACCAGACACTAAAAGGCAAAAGTGGTCTCCTCACACTTTTCTCTTTGGCCTCCCACACCGTCCAATCTCTAATGTAATTATATAAAATAGATTGTTGCAATCAAAACGGATAAAACAGACACAAGGATGACCCTTTGAACCAACATACGATCCAAGTATGAAAATATGTGTAGGTGTCTGAATGTCCAAAAAAAAAAAAGAGAAATTGCATTTCTTGGTTTTATTCCATTCCTCTGCACCCACATTGCACCTAAAGGACTTAAAAAGGGCTTGACAAACTTAACAGAGTTTAAGGAACCAGCAAAAAAATCTACACTACACTAAATCACACATAGTCACACTCACTCAGGTAGTCAGTCACATCCATACATACATAGATACACACTCACACACTAACAGAAACACTCAGCCAGAAGGAAAGGTGCTCAATGTTGAAAGTGGTCTCACAGACCACATTGTGCTGGAGGCATGGTCCTTTGTTCTTCCTCAAAGCACCGTATGCACTGTGGTATAGCCATTTAATATGCCAGGATATTGCCCCTCAATATGCCAGGATTTAGCCACTCAATATGGCAGGATTTTACCACTCAATATACAAGGATGTAGCCACTTAATATGCCAGGATTTAGCCATTTAATATGCCAGGATTTTGCCCCTCCCATGATGTTGAGCCAGTAACATTGCTAGTTGCTAACTGTGTATGGGGCTGTGCAAGGGGGGGGGGGGGGGGGGGGGGGATGGGGTTACAGTAAATCTACAGTACACACACTAACTACGATAATATTCAATCAGCACAATTACTACCATAACTTTGGATTTGTAGTTACGCTAACTTTTTTGTTGTTGACTACAGCTCCCATGACATACATTACCATAGGAATTGTAGACGGGGGTAATAATGGTTATACTTTACCACCCAGCTAGTGTAACATGCTGGTCTGTCAGTTACTACTTCCAGGGTTATATAATTTTCTATAAACCCCTTAGTGACATTACTTTTTTTGGCTTGTCCAACACTTGGTGACATGGGCTGTTTTAACATTTCTGAGGTGTTTGTGTTTTGCTGTAATTTTTTTCTGTCTCATTTAGTGTACCCACACAAAATATATCGTTTTTATCGGCATTAGAAGGGCTTTCTTTTGATGCCATTATTTTGATAATAGCATATAATTTGATATAAAAAAAGATGTGAAAAGAAAAGGAAAAAAAAAAAGAATTTTGACATTTATTTGAAAAATCGTATACTCATCTACAAGACACAAAAAAAACACTGCTAAATAGTTTATAATATTTGTCCTGAGTTCTGAAATAGCAGCATTTAACCCCTCAATATGCCAGAGTTTTGCCATTCAATATTGCAGCATTTAATCCCTCAATATGCCAGAATTTTGCAGCATTTAACCTCTCAATATGCCATTATTTTGCCATTCAATATTGCAGCATTTAACCCCTCAATATGCCAGAATTTTGCTAGTTTTATACCACCCTCCTCCTCCCTTCCCCAGTACGTACCTTATTTGCTGATCCGTGTACCCAGCAGTCTTTCCTCCTGCACGGAGGAGGGAAACACAGCCACCGGATGTGACGTAACACCCGGTCGCATTGATTTTAATTTTTTTTTTTCCAGCAGCCGAATCCAGCGGCTGCAGCTTCCAGAAAAAAAAAAAAAAGTTTAGCTGCAGGGGGATGTCGGCAGCACGGGTGTCACCCCTGCTATGGGTGTCACATGGTGCGGTCAGCTACCCCTTCGGGACGCCACTGCCTAAACCCCCTCGGGACGCCACTGCCTAAACCCCCTGTCTGGCTGGAGAAGGTCCCTACTGAGCAGGACCTAAAACCTCTGTCTGGCTGGAGAAAGTCCCAACTGAGCAGGACCTAAACTGTCTGTCTGGTCACAAAGGGTTCCCACTGACCAAACATTACACCTCTTCCTACCCAGAGAAGGTCCCCACAGAGCAGGCACTTTCCCCTGGAGATAGTTTGACTTGTTTGAGGAGACTATATTGGGCCTACTAATTGGGGCTCTAGGTCCACTGCCCTGCATCCCTAATTGTCACTTGTGAAAACCATATAATTACTCTCCAAATACTCTGTAAGGAGACGTATCCTAGAATGGGTAGTCACCTCATTTAGCTCGAGATGAAAGCCAGCAAGTCCCAAATAAAAGTCACTGTCCCCTCTGCTCTATGTCCCAATAATCACACGAACATAGGTCTCAGGAAAACTCATAAGATTAAAAATTGTATTAATTGCAATACCACACATGTAGTCTATCTCATAGAATGTGGATTGAAATATGTTGGCCAAACTAAGAGACCCCTGAAGGTAAGAATTTTACAACATCTAGGCTTAATTAGGAAAGGTTGTGAAAAATACAGCCTTCCCAATCATTGTAAAACATGTCCTAAGGGGGTCACAAGAAAATATTAAATTTGCAGGGATTGAAACTATCCAAAATACATAGAGAAGAGGTGATAGAGTAAAAAGATTGCAACAGAGAGAAGCCTTCTAGATTCACAATCTTAAAACACTTGCACCTTATGGGATCAATGTAGATTTTGAGCTGAAGGCTTTCATTTAATCAGCTATCTATACAAATATATGTTTTTTTTTTTCTCTTTCGTATTTCACAATAAAGAAACATGTGGTATTTACCAATAAGTTCTTAACTGATATGTGATCCATTTTAATAAAAATTAATTATTTATTTTAAAAAAAATATTTACAGTTATTCCTTGATTATTTGTAAAACTGTGCTGTATAAAAATGTATATTCTTTTCCGTTTGTGATATGAATGTCAGTGGCATTTTACTTTCCTTTTCCCTTTTTGCATAATTATGTTCAGGTGGAGGCTATTAGAGATCTTAATGGACATTTAAAAAGACTCTTACAACGACCATCATTATACCTTTGAAGAAGTCTTAGAGACGAAACGAGTTGGTAGGAAGTTTGAATCATCACAGCATCCGTACCAAGGTTGCTCTCCGCATTCGATAACGTTTTCTCAGCTGAATGACAGACAGGCATAGCGGGATTGGAGACGCCAGTGCACAGGACTGCATCTTTGTTCCCCAGTTTGTCGCATAAGGCTTTTTGTTTTTAAGAAAATACAGTTTTTTTTTGGCATCTTTTACCGTTGGTGTTGTGTGTGTGGAAATACAAGTAAGAGTGGGGGAAAACATTAGAGGTAATCCCCGTGGCAATCGCAGTGTTTCCTGACGCCCACACAGATGCTCCCACTGATTGAGGAGCTTCACTTGTGAGTTTGATAACCAAAGCCCAATTTCCTTTGCTTTGTCGATTCGCAACTATACTGCACGAGATTTCTCTTTCGTTTATTGTTTGTATTCACAGAGAAACAGTGATACCACGTGGACAGTATCAACTGGTGGTATTTTGCTTTATTTAAAGCTATATATTACACCACATTGTATTGGTTCTTCTATTGCGTATTATTGCACTAATTTTGATGTATAGACATACACTGGATTGTTGTCAGGGCCTTTACCAGGTCAGGTAGGAGTTTCAGTGCAGGGATAGTGGAGGTGTCTGGTTGCAGGTTAAATATTGTGCAGAGGGAGAACAGATAAAGAAACAGAGCTAGGGATTGGAATAAAGACTGAATGAGAGACAAAAGGGAATTTAGCAAAGAACTGCAGAATGGGAAAAGGGTATGAGTAGGAACTGCAGTATGAACAAAGAGCTATAGCAGGGACTGTATACAAAGCAAAGGTAGGGGTGGAGAGAGTTAAAAAGGGGAGAGGCCAGAGGTAAGGGTTAAGGCCAGAGGTAAGGGTTAAGGCCAGAGGTAAGGGTAGCTAAGCAGGAACACCCGAGAGGGGGTGAGGTCAGAGGTTGGTAGCTAAGCAGGAACACCCGAGAGGGGGTGAGGTCAGAGGTTGGTAGCTAAGCAGGAACACCCGAGAGGGGGTGAGGTCAGAGGTTGGTAGCTTTAAGGGAATAACTTAGCTGAAGAGATCTTGATGTACTCAGAAGATCTCAGGAGATGCTGAAAACCATCTACTGAGATGGTTGAGCCACTCAGGTTCAGATTCCCAGATCCTGGACAGGGTCACAATTCAAATGGGCTTTAAGGAGTGGATCAGGAACAGAAGCAGCAGCTCTCAACACCCCATATTGCACTTTATTTCATTGGTTTATGCACAGTGTGTTTTGCACTTGATACACACTTGATATTGGATTATACTATAAGGATCAATCAGACTGTATTGATATTTTTTGTGACATATTGCACTGTGTTATATTGGTTGTTTGCACAGTGTATATTGCACAAGATACACATTGGATTCTATTGCACAATTTATGTGCTATTCTTACATAGATTGATTTTATTTATATATATATATATATTTTCATTTATTACCAGTTACATCACACTGTGCGCCAGCGAATCCTCTTTTTTACTGTATTCACACAGTCTTGTGTCTGTGTCAAAATCTGGCAGCAGGTGCTGAGAGTAACACCAGCTACAGAACACTACTGGATTGCTCATCCATACCTTTTCTGTTATCTACCTACATCTGCCAGTGGCTCCATTTATGCGATGTGAATTGTTTTATACTCAAGACAAGTGCCAATCCAAGGTATATTTGGCTGTTTCAACTTCCATATTCTGATTTTGGAACATGCTCTGCCCACTTTTTGATGGAATTATGCCACATGGCCTATTCAAATGTCAAATTGTTACAATCAAGTTGGTACAGTTGCATACCTGTGTAGGAAAAAGCTCATGGTGTTCAAATGGAATCAAATTATGTTTGAATAATCCAGTGATGACAGAGTGCGGGGGGGGGGGGGGGGGGGTAACAATTAGTCAGACAACGTAATACGTTTCACGATGTGGTAGCACTTAATCATAGATCAAGCGCTACCACATTGCGAAACATATTAGGCCTAATTGTTTTATCTGTATGACACGCACTCTGTCATCTTAGATTATGGATTATTAAAAACATCTGTTTGGGAGAGATTTGGAGTACCGTTTCTTCTGCTGAACGTTGTGAGTTTTGTTATCCATGTTTGGGGGGGGGGGGGGGGGTGCATTCTTAGCTTGCACTTGCACTTACTGTGTCCTTGAATGTATATAGCTGTTGTATATCTCCCAACTTCTACCCCCAGCGAATTGGAAGGTGGAGTGTCAGAGCTGCCATGCATACACTGTAGTGCTGTCACTCAAACTAGCAGCGCTAATGTGTATGCGCAGTATGCATTCACTGGTGTCCCGATAGCAGAGCATGAAATCATGACCGCAGGATTGTGGTTCTGAAAAATTCTTCAATATAGCTGAATGGGAAAATTATTATAATTCT
Organism: Pelodytes ibericus; assembly: GCA_036172795.1. Lineage (NCBI taxonomy): Eukaryota > Metazoa > Chordata > Amphibia > Anura > Pelodytidae > Pelodytes > Pelodytes ibericus. The sequence goes on along the minus strand of CM069858.1, from coordinate 187,870,047 downwards.
GCAACTTTGGCCTAAAGTTTGATATTTCCATATCATTTCTCTCTTTCATAAACAAAGCTCTAACGTTTGTTGACTGAATCTACTACATTACATAGAGTGAGGTTCTGGTGGCCTACACTACACTACACACTAACGTTGTCGTTGTTGACTGCAGCTATTGTAAACTAAAAGTTTCATGTTGTGCAGGTGCATGCTGCTCTTAGGGTTGCCATCTTTTCCCCAAATGAATACCGTCCATGGCTGATGGTCATCGAGGGCGGAGCCACAAAAGAGTGGGATCAGAAAAGGGTGGAGTTACAAAAGGGGAGGAAACACTTAATATTGCATGACAAATATATTATTTGACAACATATTAGCAGCAGCAATAGACGAAAAGTGGGGCAATACCAAATCAAGAATAAAATAAGAAATATATTTAGAAAATACCCCAATAATCTCCATATCTCTAGCGACTGAATAAATTAAAGGTATCCCCAATAGATATAAATACAAGCAAATTAACCAAAAATGCTAAACTGAATCAAAAAAGAGTATTTGTGAGCATAATTACTAATAATAATCATACAAATAATAAAAGAATAAAGAAACATGTTCTAATTAAAAAATATTGTCAATGTGCTATATTATATTATGAGTGGGTAATCTGAAGGAATATGAAATAGACACAGAGTAAGAGACAGACAGACAGACACACGGCATATGAGACAGACAGAGTAAGAGACAGATTGATACATGGCATATAAAACATACACAGAGTAAGAGACAGACTGATACAGGCCAAATGAGACAGACTTATACATGGGATATGAGACAGACTGATATATGGCATATAAGACATATATAGAGTAAGAGACAGAATGATACATAGCATATGAGACAGACTGATTTATGGCATATAAGACATACATAGAGTAAGAGACAGACTGATACATGCCAAATGAGACAGACTTATACATCAGTGTGGAGGGGACAGGGATCTCAGGTCGAATAGATCTACAGGAAGAGAGCTATATAATTTATTATTATGTCAGCACAGCTCAGTACCTAGCACTATCTGCATAACTACTTTGGTTCCCAATTGAAGCACTGCAGGCCCATGAATGGACATTATACAGGATTTAGGAGGCCAACATACAAAAAGGCCAAAATAGGTGACTGTAATTCAACTCAACAGAGCCTATCTGTACCGCGCTTCATGTCTTAAAGTGAAACCCGGCACGACTAAAGAGCGCTGAGCACAAGGGGTGGTCTCTACTAATGCATGGATCCTTGTCCGTGCTGCGCTCATGTGGATTTGTTAGATGGCGAAAATGTTAATTAAAAAGTAACTGGACAGCAGCAAGGGAACGTTCTCTCTAGCCACCGAATACAGTACACGCTATACAGATATAACTTTCTAAATCAGGTACCCCCCCCCCCCCCCTGTAGTCAGGCTGGCGTTGTGCATGTCTGTAACAGGTCTAAGACCATGGGCATCCACAGAAAGGGGAAAAGGGGGGGGGGCACCTGGAATTAAAAAACAAAAAAGTGCCCCTCACACAGAGACAGTAATGGGGACAGCAGCCGGCAGTTACGTCACATTCAGTGATGTTACGTTACGTCACACCCAGTGTCTCTGTTTCCTGCCTCCGTGCATGAGGGAATACTGCACGGAGGAGACAACCGGGAGACAGAGCAGCAAGGAGGTAAGTACTGGGAAAGGCGGGAGGGTGGATTATAACGAGCATAATGCTGGCTTATTAGATGGCTAAATCCTGGCATATTGAAAGGCAAAATCCTGGCATATTGAAAGGCTAAATCCAGGCATATTGAGTGGCTAAATCCAGGCGTATTGAGTGACTAAATCCTGGCTTGTTGAATGGCAAAATGATAATGGCATATTGATTGGCTAAATCATAATTGAATATTAATGGGCTAAATAATACAGGTATATTAATTGGCTAAATCATACTGGCATATTAATTGTCTACATCATACTGGTATATTAAATGGCTAAATAATACTGGCATATTAATTGGCAAAATCATACTGGCATATTAAATGGCAGATTGGCCGGGGCATATTAATTGGCAAAATCATACTGGCATATTAAATGGCAAAATCATACTGGCATATTAAATAGCAAAATAATACTGGCATATTATTGGTCAAATTGGTTGTGGCTTATTAATGGCAAAATAACATGGGCATATTATTGGGCAAATTATCTGTGGCTTATTAAAGGCAAAAAAATACTGGCATATTATTAGGCAAATTAGCTGGGAATTAATAATACAACACAGGCATGTTAATGTCAAAATAATACTGGCAAACTGATGGGAAAATTGGCTTTGGCATATTAATGCAAAATAATAATTTAATGTAGGGCTCGACAAACCACGGGCGCCAGGTCACTATGGCGACTAGGAAATCAGACATGGCGCCCGGGTATCGTGTGCCCCGCATGGTGTCCTCGTCGTTGGGATCTTTTTTTTTTCTATACAGTGGCATATTTTAATAGGCAAACTGACTGTTGCATATTTTAATTGGCAAAGTGATGCTGTAGCATCACCATTTATCAACCGTTTGCATGCTGCACTGAAAATGACTAAGTTCCTCCACTTTATTATATTGTCAAAAATGGGGGCAGAGTGGACGACGGTAAACATATGCCCCCCCCCCCCTGACATTTTTTTTGCGGATTTCCATGTCTAGGACTGTGCCTCATACCCGAGGCAAAGCTGCTGGACCCGATCGGCTGGTTTCTGGGCATGTGATTGCGATAACATGCAAATTAGTTGGCAAAGTCAATGTGTACACACTGACTTTGCCCCTAATTCACTCCCTGTGCTTCATGTACTTATAGTGAAGCACAGAGAGTGACAGGCAAGTGTAGAAGAAGAAAAAAAACGTTTCTTTTTTTAACCCTTGCCTTGCTGATCACAGTTTGTTACTGTGATCAGTTTTCTTCCTACCCTCATCTTGTTTTTTTACAAACGTTTTAATTTTTGAAATTTTCCCATTTTATATGTATTTTTTTAATACTAAACTATAGATTATTTTTATGTATAGGGTATCAAAAGAAAGCTCTAACCGTCCTTTAAAAAACAACATATAACTTGTATGGGTGCGTTAAATGACAGAAAGGAAAATTATGTTTCAACAACTACATATTAAAAATAGAAAAATCGTGCTGGTCCTTGGCCCAGAAAATCCCTGGTGCTGAAGGGGTTAATCCATAATAGCTACAGAATAGTTTTCCTAAAAACAAATATATTGTAATGAAGACTTATGTGTTATATATAGTTATGCATGTGCCGAAGACAAACAATATGTTTGTTAAAATAACAAATAAATGTTTTGTGTCTGTATTTAATTTATTTCTTATCACAATAAACAATCATACTTGGTATTGATAATATGTGTATCATTTATTTGTGGGTGGGAATGAAAAGACGCATTTAGTACTTGTGTGTAGGCGAGGCTCTGATGTAAATCCATTACTGAGTAGTGTTGAGCGAACCCGAACCGCACTGTTCGGGTTCGTACTGAACATTACGTTTTTTGGACCCCTGACCCGAACACGGACATTCCACTGTATGTTCCTGTTGGAGTTCGGGGCTCAGGGATTTAATGGCGCATTTTGAAAGGCTGCAGGGTAGCCAATCAACAAGCATTTGACTCGTTTGCCCTTAGAAGCCATAACAGCCATGCCTACTAATGGCATGGCTGTGATTGGCCAGTGCAGCATGTGACCCAGCCTCTATATATAAGCTGGAGTCACGTACACGCACATCACATGAGCTCTTCTTAGTGTAGAGGATGTTGCAGCTGTTAGGGACAGATTAAAAAAAAATATGGTGTTGAATCTGCAAACTACAGCAATTATTCAAACTACAGCGATTATTCAAATTACAGTGATTATTTTAGTGGGTGCTATACTACATATTTGTACCCTGCCCTGAGCCCAGTACCACAGAGACAGTGGTGTATTTAGGTTTTGTGCTGCCCTAGGCAGTCTAAACCCGGGCACCCCTAATTTAAATTCACCACGCCTCTTCCTGTTTAAGCCATGCCTCTTCCTGTTTAAGCCGCGCCTCTTCCTGATTTTAAATTAAAAATACCTACTTGTATATTTTGTTTTGTATACCATTTGAAATGTTATATTAAAGTAAATCATGTTTACAAGATCAGTCATCCATGTCAACTATACAGATCACAAACATCCAAATTGTTTTTTCTTCTCTCAAGCTCCGCAACCAAGTTGTCACAAATGACATAAAAGGTGTTAATCCGGAAATATTCTTGTGCTTCCTCTGCTTGAGTCTTGCTGGAAATTGCTGAATTTTTCCTTGCTTTCCTCTTAAGGTCATAGTGCTTGACCGTTGATATTTCCAATGCTGTATCTTCATAAGTCAGGAACATTTGTCTGGTCTCTCAAACAAACTCTATCAGTGACTCATAGTGCTCTACCACAATTCCAACAGCAATAGCAACGCTTTGGATTTTTTTGCTGACTGCACCAAATCGTTCTAGGATAGTGCCCCACAAACCACTCATAAGTGCAGTCTCCAGACGTTGTATTTTATTGAGTATACCTTCAGCTTCCTTGCACGTTCCTGGTGACTCTGTGGTATTTTCTTTAATTGCTGTTAAGGCTTGGACTATTTGAGTCCAATTCCGATGTAAGCTCCGACAGGCATCTTCCCTGGCTGACCACCGTGTGTCAGATAGTCTCTTTACCACAAGAGTGTTAGTCACAGATGATAAGTGTTCTTGTAAAATCTCCCATCTGTGAGTGGAAGCAGTAAAAAAGTATAAATGTATTGTAGGAGACAAAAGAATGAACAGGCCTCACTGCAACTTTCAGCAGCATGCTTCCCAACTAGATTTAAAGAGTGTGCAGAGCATGGTATAAAGACAGCAAGGGAGTTTCTTTCCAGAATTCTGGCTTGCAAGCCTCTATAGTGACCAGACATATTGCTTGCGTTATCATATGACTGACCACGACAATTAGAAATATCAAGGTCATATGACAAGAGTGGAGAGGACCACGTCAGCAAGTTGCTCTGATTTATGTCCAGGATTTGGAATGAACCGTAGAAAGTGCTCAATCGGTAAGTCATCTTCCTTGACATACCTTACGATGAAGGCCAGTTGATCCATGTGAGAGCTATCAGGTGTTGAATCGAGTCTTTTCCTCCTTAATGATTTGTTTAGTAACTGTATCAGTCATAAGCTGAATGAACTGCTCACAGGTAGCAAATGAGAGGTAAGATGTGACTCCTTTTCCTGCATTGCCGTAATGGGCAATGTGTTCAGCTATAAATGGGTCAAATTCCGAAAGAAATTCAAACATCATCATGTAGTTTCCATTGTGTGAGGAACCAAAACGGTCATCTTTCCCTCTGAACGCAAGTCCACGGGTGCCAAGTGCCTTAACAGCAGCAACAACTCTTTTTAACACATTTCTCCAATACTGGATTTCATCAGAGGCTTGCTTTGTAAGTCTATCATCAATTCTCCCCAAAGTACCTGCTCTTGAGTTTAAAGACAGAACACAGGATTTGTGTTCAGATGAACGCTCATGTTCATTCAATCGAGCTGTGCCATTTTTCCAGTCGTTGAATACACTTTCTGCCAACTGCGACTTGGCACCAAACAAACGGCATGGAGCACAAAAAACGACTCCTTTGCTTTGGGAGTAAATCAAATAGCTCCTTTGTTGTTTCTCGCCATTAAAATGTTATTTTTCAAACAGATGTTTAGTTAGCATTCTACAACAGTCAGCATATACCCTTCAAGAGTGTGCAAAGTCCAGATACTCATTTTGATTTATTCCATGTCTGGCCACATGATCTCGGGTAAAATCATTTAAAACCCATTCAGCAGAGTCAGAGCTCACTCCCAATAGAACAGGATCAAATTCTCTTGAACTCATCGGCCCTCCACTGGATTTAGAAGCCTCAGTTTCACAGACAATACTGCCGGTAGCTTCTGATGTGTCAGAACTGCATGTAGCAACTACATCAGTGTCACAAATGTCAGTAGTTAAATCTTCAACCATCTCTTCACTCTGCTCAGCACCAGAGGAGGCAACAGGTTTTGTGAAGAATAGATCAATTTTTCCTGTCTGTTGAATCTCTCTGGTTGTTTTTGCATTTTTTCTGTACCCTGCTCCGCTTAATCTTTTTCGCCCGTCACTCATGGTTGCTAAGGATAGTAATAATGCTGTAAAAAATACTTGAAAGAATAGTCAGATTTTATCCCAATTTTATGCAGGGGTACTTACATACTTATCTTACCTTACCTTACCTTACTGATAGTCAAGTTTTGTCCATACAAATAGTCTAAACTCTAGAACAGTACCAATAAATCAGGAAAGCTATCAAGTGCTGGCAAAACTGGAGCAGAAATCAGGGTGGCAGCTGTGTCAAAGATCAGAAAGCAAGCCAGCATTACTTTTTTGTGACTTCTTGGATTTTCTAGATATACATACATCTTATGATGCATTCTTTATCAAGCACAGCACATATATCCTATTACATTGCTAGCCAGTCAGCACCATACACATGCTACAATAACATATATCAGTACACAAACATGTCTTTAAGTCAGGACTTGTCAAATGTGTAGAATTTATGACCCAAACAAACCACTTCAGAAGCCAGCCAAGTCTTTAGGAGCCAGTGAAGTTCCCCGGGAAACAGGCAAAGCCTAGGTGGGAGGGGGCATGTATGAGTGAGGGGTGTGAGTGGCACCTATGACAGTGCTGGTGGGGGAGTGGCTGTGGGTTGGGGTATTTAAGGACCCCTCCATCTTGGAGTCAGCAGCCATTTTAATTTCAAACGGACACAGCAGGAAAAATCTAACTCTCTCTGCTCGTGTCTTTAGTGAAACGGCCTAAGGGATGGATGTGGAGCACATTCTGGCGGCCCTTAGGGCTGAAGCGCTGCTGGATGGTGGGGCACACCTCCAGCAGCAGATGGCTCGGCTGAGGGGGACTCCGTCCGGAGCCCCCGTTCCTGAGGCTGGTCGCGGGTCGGGCAGGCGTGTTTCGCGCCCCCCCGCCCGCCTGAGTCCTGTTGCAGGCCCCAGCGGTGGGTACCGGAGTCGGAGCCCCGGAGATCAAGAGGGACGGCGGCGCTCGTTTCCCGCGAGGCCGGTGAGTACGCCGGGAAGGCCCCGGCCTTCCCCATCCCTGCCCCGTAGTGCTCGCTTGCAGGCCGCAAGGCCTACTGCCTCTCCGGAGGTCTCCCCGCTCCCACCCATTATCCAGGGCGGGCCGTCGCCGGCCGCGAGGCCCGCCCGTCGGGCTTCAGGCCCACGCCAGAGCGCTTCCCCGGCCTTACCTACTTCCACACCGGTCAGGATCCTCCGGTCTGGCGGTGTTGTCTCCCCTGGAGGTCAAGCGGTGGTTACCGCGCCTCCGGTAAGGCCCCCGGTGGTGCCCACGCCTCCTGGTCCCCCCTGCGGGGGGAGGAGGCCCCGTGCACCCCAGGCACGTGGCAGACGGGCGAGAGAACGGAGGGCGTCCCGCTTACCTCCAAGGCCGTCCGGCCCAGCTCCTCCTGCGGAGGGGTCCCTGTCGGGCTACTCAGAACGGGGGGATGAGGTATGGACCCCCTCCCCGGTTCCCCATTCCTCGATGACAGCCCGTGCTGCTTTGGCTGAGGGTCATGGGCCCACTGGGCCCCACTTGGGGGGGAGGGTCGCTGATGGCACTGTTTCTTATCCTCAGGGTGTACATTTTTCTCATGCTCCAGTGGGGCAACAGGTGCCCCCTCCGGTGATTCGGTCGGTAGCGGGTGCCCTTCCTCCGGTCCCCGCTGCGGGTCTGGCGCCTTCCGGCCTAGCAGCGCCTGGGCTGCTACCTCCAACCGGTGAGTGTGGTTTTTTACCGGGGTCTGGTTTGGCGCCTGCGTGGGAGGGTTTGATGCGGGGTTTGCAAGGGGTATTGCTGCATTTGTCTGCGCCCGGGGTTCCAGGGATTCCTTCTGTATCACAGCAGCTGGATGCGCAGCTGCGGGGGGTGTGGGAAGCCGGGGGGTTGGCTGGTACGGGCGTGATGGGTACTGGGCCCGTGGCGGTCCCCGCACAGGCCCCATTGCAGGCTTTATCTCCCCCGGTAGTAGCTACGGCAGGGGATGCAACGGTCTCTGGGGTGGAGCCTGGGGCTAGTATGCTTGAGGCTCCGGTTACGGTTGTGGCCCCGGTGGCTAACGGGGCTTCCTATATGTGTTGGTCGGGCCCGCTGGGCCTGCACTTGAAGCAGGAGGTTAAGGAGAAAATATGGAAAGGGGAATTCCTGGAGATATTCTCTTTGATTCCCCTAGAGGATGTTCCTCCTCCTGAGAAGGAGTTGAAAGACTCCGAAAAAGAAAAAGAGAAATACAAGTACCGTAAGATCCCTAAGACCTACGGTAACTGGATTAGGGGGTTTTCTATTTTGGCTAGCGTGATGGGGGAAAAATATCCTGAGCGATGCTCGTCGCTTTTCTGCTATCAGGATCAGATTTGGACGGCGTGTAGGGTTTATGGGGGACTGAGTTGGTGGCGATACGACGAGCAGTTTCGCCAGCGCTTGGCCGTGCGTCCTACGCTCTCCTGGGATCAAATGGACATTGGGCTATGGCTGTCTATTATGACGCGGCCCGCATCGGCCCAAGGGGGTCTATCTTCCTTTCTCGGGGGGGCCGGCGGGATGGGTGGAACCACCCCCACCCCGTCGGCCGTGCAAAAACGGCCGGGGTCTTGCTGGCAGTTTAATGACGGGCAGTGTAAGTGGGGGTCAAACTGCAGGTTTAAGCACGAATGCTCGGTGTGCGGAGGTAATCACCCCTCCTCCCGTTGCTTTAAACGTGGGAAGTCAGGCGATAAGTCGGACATGGGCTCGAAGGGGGAGGACGCCGGTGGACGTCGCCGCGATGCGCCCGTGGTTAAATAGGTACCACAACCGCAGGGCTGCGGATATCCTGTTATCAGGTTTTGAAGAGGGATTTTGGATCCCTTTCCAGGACCGACCTACGGTGATGTCTTTTCGTAACTTGCGGTCAGTGGCATCTTATCCGGCAGTGGTGAGGGAGAAGTTGGCGAAGGAAATTGCTATGGGGAGAATGGCGGGTCCCTTTCGGGACCCTCCACTGCATAACTTGCGGGTGTCTCCCCTGGGGGTGGTACCCAAGAAGGAGCCTGGCAAATTCCGTCTTATACACCATTTATCGCATCCCCACGGGGGTTCGGTGAATGACGACATTGACGCGGAATTGTGCCGGGTGTCGTACGTGTCCTTTGACGCAGCGGTACGGATGGTCAGGGCCGCGGGAGTGGGGGCCCTTATGGCCAAAACGGATGTTGAGTCGGCTTTTCGGTTGTTGCCCGTGCACCCGGATTGTCATCATCTATTAGGATGTTTCTTTGAAGGGGAATTTTACGTGGATTTGTGCTTGCCCATGGGGTGCTCAATTTCCTGTTTTTATTTCGAATGCTTCAGTACGTTCTTGGAATGGGTGGTGCGCACGGAGGCGGGTTGTGACTCTGTGCTGCACTATCTTGATGATTTCCTGTGCGTTGGCCCTCCCCGATCTAATGTGTGTGCTCACCTATTGAGATCGGTGGAAATGGTTTCGAGCTGGTTCGGGGTTCCATTGGCTCCTAGCAAGACGGAGGGCCCAGCGACGTGCCTTAGCTTCCTGGGCATCGAAATTGACTCGGTGGCCGGGGAGTGCCGTCTGCCGTCTGATAAAGTGGCGGGTCTCAGGGTGGCGGTGGCTGAGGCGCGGCGGGTGCGTAAGATACAGCTTCGCCCATTGCAGTCCTTGTTGGGTAAATTGAATTTTGCCTGTCGGATTATTCCGATGGGCCGGGTTTTCAATAGGCGTTTGGCTGGTGCCACGGCTGGGGTGGCTCATGCTCACCATTTTATCCGTTTAACGAGGCGCTTGCGGGAGGATCTGGGGGTTTGGGATTCTTTCTTGGAGAATTTCAATGGGAAAGCCCTATGGCAGGCCCCTGAGGTGTCCAACGGGGATCTCCATTTATATACCGACGCGGCTGGGTCTGTGGGTTTTGGGGCCATCTTGGGGAGGCAATGGTCCTCGGGTGTGTGGCCGTCGGAATGGCGGACATCTGGCTTGACGCGGAATTTGGCATTTCTGGAATTGTTCCCTATATTGGTGGCGTTGGAGCTTTGGGGGTCGGCCCTGCGGGATCGCAGGGTCGTTTTCCACTGCGATAATATGGGGGTGGTTATGGCTATAAACAACTTGACGGCCTCTTCCCCTCCAGTGATTAGGCTCCTGCGGCGCCTGGTGCTGCGATGTCTTTGTATTAACGTGACTTGTAGGGCTGTGCATATTCCCGGAGTGCAGAATGTCATAGCCGATGCCATTTCTCGTTCGCAGTGGCCGGTCTTCAGGGCTGCGGCCCCTTGGGCGGACGAGGAGGGTTCCCCCTGCCCTCAGGACCTGTGGGACCTTGGGCAGGACGAGTAGCGGACTGGGTTCAGGGGTCGGTATGTCATGCAACTTGGGAAAGGTACGGAAAGGCCTGGGCGGAATGGGAGAATTTGGAAAGGTCCCATGGGGGCTTCCGGACCCTGGAGGAGAGTATTCAGGGTCTGTTGTGGTTGCTATGGCATTGGGAGGCATCGGGGATATCCCCTGGGGCGGTTTCGGGAAAACTTGCGGGTTTGGCCTTTGGATTTAAAATCCGCAGGGTCACGGACATCACAAAGGACTTTGTGGTGCGCCAGGCCCTTAAGGGGTGGCGCAGAGGTAGGGTGAGTAGGGACTCTCGCAGGCCGGTGTCTGGGGCCCTTCTGTTGGGGCTCTTTCATACGTTGCCATCTGTTTGTTCATCTCCTGGTGAAGTGTCATTGTTCAAGGTTGCGTTGGCTTTTGCCTTTTTTGGTGCTTTGCGGATTGGAGAATTGGTGAGCCCCTCCAAGACCAGACAAGGGGGACTCTTGCGGCAGGACGTGCTGCGGGAGCCGGGGTCCCTGCGGTTTTTGATACGGCGTTCTAAGACCGATATGGCAGGAAAAGGTGCTTGGTTGGTTTTACAGGAGGTTAGGGGTTCGGTGGTATGCCCGGTGGCATGCTTGGATTCCTACCTTCTTATTCGCCCAGAGGCCCCCGGCTCTCTGCTACTGCACTTGGATGGGTCCCCATTGTCTCGCTTTCAGTTCTTGCGGGTGTTTAAGAAATCCTTGGATGCTATGGGGATTGCTAGTTCCGAATTTGGGGGGCACTCCTTTCGGATAGGGGCAGCTACAGAGGCCTCCAGAGTGGGTTTTTCGGCACGGGCGGTGCAGCGCATAGGGCGTTGGGAATCGCGCCGCTTTCAATCGTATGTTCGCCCGGCTGGACTAATTGATTCTTCACCTTTCTTGCCCGTTTAGATCATGGCCCATATAAGATTTGGCTGATCGGCCACTCTTATATCTACTGGGCTCGACGGCGTGCAGCTGTCCGCCCGGGAGGGGAACGGATGGGTTTTTCTCCTTTTCAAGCGGAGGTTCGATGGCTGGGGGCAAGAGGGATGAGGTGGATCCAATTCCTGCCTGAGGTGGTTCAGTTGGCTCGGCTGGTGGGTCCCCCGGATATAATAGTTATTCACTTAGGGGGTAATGATTTGGGCACGGCTCCGGTATTGGCATTAGGAGACGCTATCAGGCGGGATTTGGCCAGGTTGCAGGTCTTATTCCCAGATGTAGGTTTGGTTTGGTCTGAGGTCGTCCCTAGGAATTACTGGAGGTGTGCCCAGAATCAAAGGGCCCTGGAGCGTTCTCGGATTAAGTTAAATAAAAGGGTCTCCAAATTTGTGTTGGGTATAGGGGGGATTACGGTCCGTCATAGGGTGTTTGAGAGGAATGCGGCTGTTTTCTTCCGCAGTGATGGGGTTCACCTGACTGACGTTGGTTTGGAGCTTTTCAATTTGGCCTTGCAGGAGGCTATGGAACAGGCCATGGCTTTGGTGGGTGGTCACCGCTGATTTAAGGGGGGTTAAACAGCGGTGTCTGTGGCGGGGTGGTCCTTGCCAATACTGTTATGAATGGAGGATCGAGTCAAAGGATGGATAGGGTGGACCCTCTCCTAACCTCTCAAATATTAGAAGGATGGCTAATGGTCGTGCCCACCGAGCTAACTGTCGGCTGGTGGTTAGCATTAGGTTTGGAATAATGATGGAATTAGTATGGACGAGGGGAGAGGGGTGTCTCTTCTAGGGACTCCAGTTTAAAGGATGGTGATTTAATGTTTACAATTGGCAAGGACTATTTGGAGCTGTATGTTAATTATGTTTTGGTGTGTTATTAAAGTATTTATATTTTACAGAGTTAATAATTTATAAGAAATAGATGAAAAAGTGGAGAAGGTTTGGCATACAGTTCCTCTTGGTTTGTAAATAAAGAAAGCTGTGGCCTATTTAACTCCATACATGTCTCGTGTCATTATTGGGAGAGGGTATGGGGTTTATAAATAAGTAAGGAACATTCCCCTTTACATCATACAAGTTCCCCGGGAAACAGGCAAAGCCTAGGTGGGAGGGGGCATGTATGAGTGAGGGGTGTGAGTGGCACCTATGACAGTGCTGGTGGGGGAGTGGCTGTGGGTTGGGGTATTTAAGGACCCCTCCATCTTGGAGTCAGCAGCCATTTTAATTTCAAACGGACACAGCAGGAAAAATCTCCCGCCCACCCTCCCTATTGTTTATATTGTATTATTGATTTTGTATTAACACCCTTTCTCTGTCACAGCAGGCGGGGTGGTCCTTGCCAATACTGTTATGAATGGAGGATCGAGTCAAAGGATGGATAGGGTGGACCCTCTCCTAACCTCTCAAATATTAGAAGGATGGCTAATGGTCGTGCCCACCGAGCTAACTGTCGGCTGGTGGTTAGCATTAGGTTTGGAATAATGATGGAATTAGTATGGACGAGGGGAGAGGGGTGTCTCTTCTAGGGACTCCAGTTTAAAGGATGGTGATTTAATGTTTACAATTGGCAAGGACTATTTGGAGCTGTATGTTAATTATGTTTTGGTGTGTTATTAAAGTATTTATATTTTACAGAGTTAATAATTTATAAGAAATAGATGAAAAAGTGGAGAAGGTTTGGCATACAGTTCCTCTTGGTTTGTAAATAAAGAAAGCTGTGGCCTATTTAACTCCATACATGTCTCGTGTCATTATTGGGAGAGGGTATGGGGTTTATAAATAAGTAAGGAACATTCCCCTTTACATCATACAAGCACGGCACGACCGCCAGGGCTTCTAGGAAGAAGCCGGGTACTTCCGCTTTCGTCACAGAAGTCCCGGTGGTTGTGCCGGGCGGCAGCAGGGGAGTCTGCGCTCATCGCGCAGACATCCCCTGCTGTTAGAGAGGGGGATCCAGGTCCTCTGCTGCCCCACTAGCCACCAGGGAGAATCGGGCAGCCGGGGGATGTCTGCACGATACGTGCAGACATCCTCCATGCTGCCCGACACCTCCGTCTATTATGACGGACCAGCTGTCCGTCATAATAGACGGAGGTGTCGGGCAGCATGGAGGATGTCTGCAGGTATCGTGCAGACATCCCCCAGCTGTCCCCACTAGCCACCAGGGAAAGAATCAAGGTGAGGGGGAGGGGGAATTAGACAGACGAGGGAGGGAGGGGGAATTAGACAGAAAAGGGGAGGGAGGGGGGAAATAGACAGACAAGGGGAGGGGGGAAATAGACAGACAAAGGGAGGGAGGGGGGAGATAGACAGACAAGGGGAGGGGGAGAGAGGGGCCGCAATGGCACATAAAAGGAAATAAAAAAAACAAATGCATTTGTATAATATAATATCGAGTCCAATTAAATATCAATTTTTAAAAATAAAATAAAATAAATAAATGTGCCAACTATAATTATTTAGGACAATGGCACATTTACACATGCTGTCACAGACCCATAGTCTGTCACATATACATACAGATTAAAGGATCCAAACACATCCAGTCAGACACATACATATACAAGGCAATAGGGTTTAAAAAAAAATACTAGAAATTAAAAGGGGCACATAAAAGGCACAAGTACATTTAAAAAGGGGCACATAAAAGGCGCAAGTACATTTAAAAAGGGGCACATAAAAGGCACAAGTACATTTAAAAAGGGGCACATAAAAGGCACAAGTACATTTAAAAAGGGGCACATAAAAGGCGCAAGTACATTTAAAAAGGGCACATAAAAGGCGCAAGTACATTTAAAAAGGGGCACATAAAAGGCGCAAGTACATTTAAAAAGGGGCACATAAAAGGCACAAGTACATTTAAAAAGGGGCACATAAAAGGCACAAGTACATTTAAAAAGGGGCACATAACAGGCGCAAGTAAATTTAAAAAGGGGCACATAAAAGGCACAAGTACATTTAAAAAGGGGCACATAAAAGGCACAAGTCCATTTAAAAAGGGGCACATAAAAGGCTCAAGTACATTTAAAAAGGGGCACATAAAAGGCACAAGTACATTTAAAAAGGGGCACATAAAAGGCGCAAATAAAAGGCACAAGTACATTTAAAAAGGGGCACATAAAAGGCGCAAGTACATTTAAAAAGGGGCACATAAAAGGCACAAGTACATTTAAAAAGGGGCACATAAAAGGCACAAGTACATTTAAAAAGGGGCACATAAAAGGCACACATACATTTAAAAAGGTGCACATAAAAGGCGCAAGTACATTTAAAAAGGGGCACATAAAAGGCGCAAGTACATTTAAAAGGGGCACATAAAAGGCACAAGTACATTTAAAAAGGGGCACATAAAAGCCATAAGTACATTTAAAAAAATGGCACATGTAAAATGCACAAGTACATTTAAAAAGGGGCACATAAAAGGCATAAGTACATTTTAAAAAATGGCACATGTAAAATGCACAAGTACATTTAAAAAGGGGCACATAAAAGACATAAGTACATTTAAAAAAAGGCACATAAAAGGCACAAGTACATTTAAAAAGGGGCACATAAAAGGCGCAAGTACATTAAAAAGGGGCACATAAAAGGCACAAGTACATTTAAAATGGGGCACATAAAAGGCGCAAATAAAAGGCACAAGTACATTTAAAAAGGGGCACATAAAAGGCGCAAGTACATTTAAAAAGGGGCACATAAAAGGCACAAGTACATTTAAAAAGGGGCACATAAAAGGCACAAGTACATTTAAAAAGGGGCACATAAAAGGCACACATACATTTAAAAAGGGGCACATAAAAGGTTCAAATAGAAGGCACAAGTACATTTAAAAAGGTGCACATAAAAGGCGCAAGTACATTTAAAAGGGGCACATAAAAGGCACAAGTACATTTAAAAAGGGGCACATAAAAGCCATAAGTACATTTAAAAAAATGGCACATGTAAAATGCACAAGTACATTTAAAAAGGGGCACATAAAAGGCATAAGTACATTTAAAAAAATGGCACATGTAAAATGCACAAGTACATTTAAAAAGGGGCACATAAAAGACATAAGTACATTTAAAAAAAGGCACATAAAAGGCACAAGTACATTTAAAAAGGGTCACATAAAAGGCGCAAGTACATTAAAAAGGGGCACATAAAAGGCACAAGTACATTTAAAATGGGGCACATAAAAGGCGCAAATAAAAGGCACAAGTACATTTAAAAAGGGGCACATAAAAGGCGCAAGTACATTTAAAAATGGCCACATAAAAGGCACAAGTATATTTAAAAAGCGGCACATAAAAGGCGCAAATAAAAGGCACAAGTACATTTAAAAAGGGGCACATAAAAGGCGCAAGTACATTTAAAAATTGGCACATAAAAGGCGCAAGTACATTTAAAAAGGGGCACATAAAAGTCACAAGTACATTTAAAAAGGGGCGCAAGTACATTTAAAAAGGGGAAAATAAAAGGCACAAGTACATTTAAAAAAGGGTGCAAGTACATTTAAAAAGGGGCACATAAAAGGCGCAAATAAAAGGCACAAGTACATTTAAAAGGGGCACATAAAAGGTGCAAATAAAAGGCACAAGTACATTTAAAAATGGGCACATAAAAGGCACAAGTACATTTAAAAAAGGGCACATAAAAGGCGCAAGTACATTTAAAAAGGGGCGCATAAAAGGCGCAAGTACATTTAAAAAGGGGTGCAAGTACATTTAAAAAGGGGCAAATAAAAGGCACAAGTACATTTAAAAAGGGGCGCAAGTACATTTAAAAAGAGGCACATAAAAGGAGCAAATATAAGGCACAAGTTCATTTAAAAAGGGGCACATAAAAGGCGCAAGTACATTTAAAAAGGGTCACATAAAAGGCACAAGTACATTTAAAAAGGGGCAAATAAAAGGCACAAGTACATTTAAAAAGGGGCGCATGTACATTTAAAAAGGGGCACATAAAAGGTGCAAATAAAAGGCACAGGTACATTTAAAAAAGGGCACATAAAAGGCACATGTACATTTAAAAAGGGGCACATAAAAGGCGCAAGTACATTTAAAAGGGGCGCATGTACATTTAAAAAGGGGCACATAAAAGGTGCAAATAAAAGGCACAAGTAAATTTAAAAAGGGGCACATAAAAGGCATAAGTACATTTAAAAAGGGGCACATAAAAGGCGCAAGTACATTTAAAAAGGGGCACATAAAAGGCGCGAGTACATTTAAAAAGGGACATATAAAATGCACAGGTAGATTTAAAAAGGGGCACAAAAGGCACAAGTACATTTAAAAAGGGGCACATAAAAGGCGCAAGTACATTTAAAAAGGAGCACATAAAAGGCGCAAGTACATTTAAAAAGGGGCACATAAAAGGCGCAAGTACATTTAAAAAGGGGCACAGAAAAGGCGCAAGTACATTTAAAAAGGGGCACATAAAAGGCACAAGTACATTGAAAAAGGGGCACATAAAAGCGCAAGTACATTTAAAAAGGGGCACATAAAAGGCGCAAAAAAAAGTACATTTAAAAAGGGGCGCAAGTACATTTAAAAAGGGGAAAATAAAAGGCACAAGTACATTTAAAAAAGGGTGCAAGTACATTTAAAAGGGGGCACATAAAAGGCGCAAATAAAAGGCACAAGTACATTTAAAAGGGGCACATAAAAGGTGCAAATAAAAGGCACAAGTACATTTAAAAATGGGCACATAAAAGGCACAAGTACATTTAAAAAAGGGCACATAAAAGGCGCAAGTACATTTAAAAAGGGGTGCATAAAAGGCTCAAGTACATTTAAAAAGGGGCGCAAGTACATTTAAAAAGGGGCAAATAAAAGGCACAAGTACATTTAAAAAGGGGCGCAAGTACATTTAAAAAGAGGCACATAAAAGGCCCAAATATAAGGCACAAGTTCATTTAAAAAGGGGCACATAAAAGGCGCAAGTACATTTAAAAAGGGGCACATAAAAGGCACAAGTACATTTAAAAAGGGGCACATAAAAGGCACACATACATTTAAAAAGGGGCACATAAAA
Source organism: Pelodytes ibericus (assembly GCA_036172795.1). Classification (NCBI taxonomy): domain Eukaryota; kingdom Metazoa; phylum Chordata; class Amphibia; order Anura; family Pelodytidae; genus Pelodytes; species Pelodytes ibericus. Next base: position 187,852,617 of record CM069858.1, on the reverse strand, counting down.
GGTTCAAATATAAGGCACAAGTACATTTAAAAAGGGGCACATAAAAGGCGCAAGTACATTTAAAAAGGGGCACATAAAAGGCACAAGTACATTTAAAAAGGGGCACATAAAAGGCACAAGTACATTTAAAAAGGGGCAAATAAAAGGCACAAGTACATTTAAAAAGGGGCGCATGTACATTTAAAAAGGGGCACATAAAAGGTGCAAATAAAAGGCACAAGTACATTTAAAAAAGGGCACATAAAAGGCACATGTACATTTAAAAAGGGGCACATAAAAGGCGCAAGTACATTTAAAAAGGGGCGCATGTACATTTAAAAAGGGGCACATAAAAGGTGCAAATAAAAGGCACAAGTACATTTAAAAAGGGGCACATAAAAGGCACAAGTACATTTAAAAAGGGGCACATAAAAGGCGCAAGTACATTTAAAAAGGAGCACATAAAAGGCGCAAGTAAATTTAAAAAGGGGCACATAAAAGGCATAAGTACATTTAAAAAGGGGCACATAAAAGGCGCAAGTACATTTAAAAAGGGGCACATAAAAGGCGCAAGTACATTTAAAAAGGGACATATAAAATGCACAGGTAGATTTAAAAAGGGGCACAAAAGGCACAAGTACATTTAAAAAGGGGCACATAAAAGGCGCAAGTACATTTAAAAAGGAGCACATAAAAGGCGCAAGTACATTTAAAAAGGGGCACATAAAAGGCGCAAGTACATTTAAAAAGGGGCACAGAAAAGGCGCAAGTACATTTAAAAAGGGGCACATAAAAGGCACAAGTACATTGAAAAAGGGGCTTATAAAAGGCGCAAGTACATTTAAAAAGGGGCACATAAAAGGCGCAAATAAAAGGCGCAAGTACATTTAAAAAGGGGCACATAAAAGTCGCAAGTACTTTTAAAAAAGGGCACATAAAAGGCACAAGTACATTTAAAATAAATAGAGCAAAGAAAAATGACCAAATAATATTAAAATGAGCAGATTAAATGAAATAGAGCAACTGAAATGTCCAAATCCATTTAAAACGGCAGAATAAAAAGAGCAAGTACATTTAAAATTAGCAGATTAAAATGAATAGAGCAACTAAAAAAAAAACAAATAGGCCACTCCTACGTATTCTGGGCCCGAAGTCGCGCAGCTGTGCGACCAGGGGGCGAGTGCCTAGGTTTTTCCCGTACCGTAGCAGATATTCGGTGGTTGGGGATCCGGGGGATGCGCTGGGTGCGCTTACTACCCGAAGTGGTTCAACTGTCCCGTCTGCTAGGGTCTCCGGATGTTTTGCTTATTCACCTGGGGGGAAATGATCTTGGTTCGGTCCCGGTCTGGATTCTCTGTGAGATCATCAAAAAGGATTTGGCGAGGTCACTGGTTCTTTTTCCTAACGTATCTCTTGTGTGGTCAGAAGTTGTACCCCGAAATTATTGGCGATGCGCGCATAATCAGAGGGCGATTGAGCGGAGCCGCATAAAACTGAACAAACGGGTGTCTAGGTTTGTGCTGAGCGTGGGGGGTGTTTCCATATGACATCAGTTGTTCGAATCTGATGCGGCCAGGTATTTTAGAAGTGATGGTGTTCACTTCACTGAGGTAGGCCTCGATTTATTTAATCTGGCATTACAAGAGGGGTTGGAACAGGCCATGGCGGTGGAGGTGGGTAGTCCCCGCTGATTTAAGGTGTTAAACGAGCGGGTCTGTCGTGCCGATGGGGCGGGTGTTTAGCAGGCATTTGGCAGTGGCTACGGCAGGTGTCTACCGTCCGCACCATTATATACGGGACGACCTGGCAGTATGGGATGATTTTCTAAGTCGCTATAATGGACGATCACTGTGGCAGGCGCCGGAGGTGTCCAATGCAGATCTTCACCTTTATACAGATGCCTCGGGGTCAGTGGGATATGGCGCAATTTTGGGATCCCAGCGGTCAGCCGAAACTTGGCCTCTGCTTTGGGAGCCAGCGGGCTTGACAAAAAACTTAGCTTTCTTAGAGTTGTTCCCCATCCTAGTGTCTGTGGTATTATGGGGATCCTCTCTGCGGGACCGCAGGGTGGTTTTCCATTGCGACAATATGGGTGTGGTGATAGCAGTGAACAACCTGACGGCATCTTCCCCACCGGTGATACGATTCCTGCGGCTGCTGGTCCTTCACTGCCTTGACTGTAACGTGAATTTTCGGGCTGTTCATATTCCTGGGGTGCATAACGTGATCGCGGATGCACTTTCTCGTTCACAGTGGGCGGCGTTCCGGGCAGCGGCACCGTGGGCGGATCCGGAGGGTATCCCGTGCCCGTCAGCTCTGTGGAACCTTGGATTGGGCGAATAGCTCAGTCGGTTTGCCAGTCCGTCGCTGGATCCACTTGGAAGCGTTATGGTAAGGTCTGGGGAGAATGGTTAGATTTGGAATCAGCTCGTGGTGGTTTCACAGATGATGGGGCACTATTGGAAGGTTTGCTGTGGTTGCTCTGGCATTGGGATGCAGCAGGGGTGTCGCCAGGGGCGGTAACTGCACGAATATCGGGCCTTAGTTTTTGGTTCCGGGCCTCCGGGTAACGGCATATTACTAAGGAGTTCCTGGTTCGTCAGGCGTTAAAAGGCTGGAGGAGGGGCCACCGTTCCGTGGATTACCGGAAACCGGTCTCTGGGGTTTTGTTACTAGGCTTATGTCATGTGTTGCCGTCGGTTTGTCGGTCGCCGTTTGAGGTTGATCTATTTCGTTTGGCTTTTTCCATGGCATTTTTTGGGGCCTTGCGTATCGGGGAATTGGTTAGCCCGGCAAAAACGAAACCAGTGCAGACATGGTTAGGGAGCCGGGTTTGCTGCGTTTCCTGATAAGGGGTTCAAAAACCGATTTGTACGGGGTAGGAACTTGGGTTGCCCTGCAAGAGGTGCCGGGTTCTGTGGTTTGCCCGGTCTTTTGTTTTGATCGGTATAGTTTGGTACGGCCTGCTGGCCCCCGTCCATTGCTCATTCATGCGGACGCAACGCCTTTGTCTAGATTCCAGTTTATCAGGGTTTTCCGTATGTTGGTGGAGGCGCTTGGCCTTCCGAGCAGGGAGTTTGGGGGTCACTCTTTCCGAATTGGCGCTGCATCTGAGGCTGCGAGGCTGGGATATGCTGAAAGGGCCATTAGGCAGATAGGGCGGTGGGAATCCCGTAGATTTTTGTCATATGTCCGTCCGTCTGGTCTGATCTCGGTTTCCTCTGCTTTGAATTCACAGATGCTGCGGCTCGGAGGGTGTGGCTTATAGGCCACTCCTACGTATTATGGGCCCGAAGTCGCGCAGCTGTGCGACCAGGGGGCGAGTGCCTAGGTTTTTCCCGTACCGTAGCAGATATTCGGTGGTTCGGGATCCTGGGGATTCGCTGGGTGCGCTTACTACCCGAAGTGGTTCAACTGTCCCGTCTGCTAGGGTCTCCGGATGTTTTGCTTATTCACCTGGGGGGAAATGATCTGGGTTCGGTCCCGGTCTGGAATCTCTGTGAGATCATCAAAAAGGATTTGGCGAGGTCACTGGTTCTTTTTCCTAACGTATCTCTTGTGTGGTCAGAAGTTGTACCCCGAAATTATTGGCGATGCGCGCATAATCAGAGGGCGATTGAGCGGAGCCGCATAAAACTGAACAAACGGGTGTCTAGGTTTGTGCTGAGCGTGGGGGGTGTTTCCAAACGACATCAGTTGTTCGAATCTGATGCGGCCAGGTATTTTAGAAGTGATGGTGTTCACTTCACTGAGGTAGGCCTCGATTTATTTAATCTGGCATTACAAGAGGGGTTGGAACAGGCCATGGCGGTGGAGGTGGGTAGTCCCCGCTGATTTAAGGTGTTAAACGAGCGGGTCTGTGGCGGGGGTTGGCAGTCCTTGCCAGTAGGGGGATGCGGTTTTTGGAAGCTAAGTTGGGGATATTAGTAGGAGAATGGTGCTCGGTCCTCCCCTGACCTTTCAACATGGAAGTTGTTTTCGTGGACGTGCCCACTGAGCTAAGAGAGCCGGCTAGTGGTGAGCATTGTGGTGAGATGGATCAGGTTCAGGTACGGCATCTCAAAGGACGAGGAGGGGAGGCGAGCACCTGGTTTTTGCTTTGATTAAAATTTGCACTATGTATGTATGTATGTTTAGGTTTAAATTGTTATCTGGCAAGGGCTTAGTTATTTTGTCAGGTTGTGTTCTTTTATATAGATCTATATATTAAAAAGGATGGTGGTCAGCTGATACAGCCTGTTATGTGTTTTAATAAAATTGCTGTGGCCTTGTTTTACCATCACAGGTCTCGTGTCCGTTTATTGGAGGGTTTCAGTTGGGGGTCGGTTATGGGTATGTCTTTATTCTATGTTTCAGGAATCAGGCATCTATCCCCTCTGCATACATACAAGCACCCTAGTAATTATGCAATAGTATGGACAGGGCATGTATGGGCGAGGGGGAGGACAGAGATGACTGACGGCTGCTGGGGGAGGGGTTTTGGGGGGGAGTTAATAAAAGCCCTGGAACCCCTCTCCCCAGCAGCCATTTTAGTCGGTACACGCACTTGGTAGCGATTTTCCCACCCTCCCTCCCTTTTTTATTTGTATTTTGTTATGTATTGTACTGTATTGAATCTCTTTTTGTCGCAGCAGGCGGGGGTTGGCAGTCCTTGCCAGTAGGGGATGCGGCTTTTGGAAGCTAAGTTGGGGATATTAGTAGGGGAATGGTGCTCGGTCCTCCCCTGACCTTTCAACATGGAAGTTGTTTTCGTGGACGTGCCCACTGAGCTAAGAGAGCCGGCTAGTGGTGAGCATTGTGGTGAGATGGATTAGGTTCAGGTACGGCATCTCAAAGGATGAGGAGGGGAGGTGATTTTATTCTATGTTTCAGGAATCAGGCATCTATCCACTCTGCTTACATACATGTCTCTCCATGCTCCTCTGATATTTGGACATTCATACTGCTGCTGGGGGCAGATTCACAGGAAAAGTAAATTTTATCACAAACCAAAGGACTTTGAACAGCCACAGATACTTCATGTCTCTTCATGAAAGAGGTATCCCAGAAAACTTTCCTCGATTTGATGCTCCTTGAATCACCAGTACAAAGTCCAGTACTAGGTGCCATACATTTACACGTTGTCTTGTAATACTTTAAAACATACTGTGTGTCTAAGAAATTGCACCTCTAAGAAAACATAGCACGTCTTGCAGTGAATGGTTCTTCCGCTGTACACCTCCAATAACCAGACTCATATAATATTCATGGATGCCTAGATACGCATGGTGCAGGAGGTCAATTCTGAGGGAGGAGCATTTATAGACAGGCAGTCGCCCCCCTTTTAAAGAGACAAGTAAGAGTGACTGTCAGGGAGCGATGTGACGCGTGGTGTATGACATAGCGCCTTACAGCCATCTTCCGCTTTCTTAGACTATTGTTCAATTATGCTATTGTCCACAATACTATTTCCTGCTCTCAACATTACCATGGTTCCTGTCTCCTGAGGCTCCTGTTTTGATCTTGGCTTACCATTTTTCTGCTGACAGTCTGGATTACTATTAAACTGCAATTCCTAGTTTTCCTTTTATCAGGACATTGCTACCTATTGGACTACCATGCTCCATCAACCCACAAGCCTGTTTACATCAGCTACATTGTCAGTGGGTCCACTGCATGGTGTGCAGTTCCGACTTCAGACTCAAATCTTAAATAATACTAATATTTTACTTGTAACAAGATATCAGTATGTTATCAGGAACCCTATACAAGCTAGCTTTGACAGTGCATGTTTTCATGGCCATGAAGTATTGTATTACTATATTATATATATTACTATATTATATGAACCTTTTTTTTTTATAGGGGAGACATTCACCAGATTTGTACCTGCACAATGTATAAGTAAAATGGTGAGATAAAATATTAATCTGACCTCAACTCATCTTCCCTAACATTTTAGTGAATTGATCTCTTTGTTTTCACATTAAATACAAGATTTATATGGAACCCAGAGTGACGATATTTCCTTCATGGTGCAGGGATGAGGACTGTTAAATACTTGTCCATGGGACTATAATGGTAGCCCAATCTACTTGTCCTGATACAACAGATAATGTTATTACTGTATTTAAGTAAGGTCTTTATAGCAAGCTAATAATGGCCTGTTTAACATTTCTGTTGTGTTTGTGTTTGTATTATTTTCCTCTTATTTACTGTACCCACACAAATAAGAGGTATAGGGATAAGAAGGACTATCTTTGGATACCATTATATTCATCATATCATATAATTTACAAAAAAATTGGTGTTTTCTGCCTTTTGACACCAATCCTAACCTTAGATCTAACACGTATGCTAACTCTAATGTTAAAAATGACCCTTCTGCTAATCCTAACCCTAGATCTAAGTGTAATTTAGCACCATGGGCAGTTAAGCAATAGTGCAACGGAAGTGATCTTTCATAACTTTCGAAGCTGTTGTTCCTAAGAGCTTGGAGCTAATGAGGGTCCCTTTGGCACAGAATTTCACTGTTGCTCAAGGCCTCAACATTAAACTTATCACTAACACCATTCATTTCAGGATGAACTAGGTACGTTCTGTGTTGCAACGGTCTGCATCAGGGCTAAATATGAAAATACAACAAATACAAATTGCATGTCCCTGTGAGGTGTTAGTTTGTTCTGACTAACATGAAAAGATTTACCTTCTAGGCCACGATAGCACAGACTTGATTAGAAATAGCCCACTTTCTTCCTGTACTCCTTAGAACATTTGGTTTAAAGTTGCTGATCTGTATAATCGTTCCTCCTGGCTTTGCATCCTCTGCTGTCTCCATCACAGTAATGCCTAATAAATTATATACAATCCACAATGGGATCAAATCCAAACAAATCACATTTTATTAGCACTACATATTTTCAATATATTATACATTGTTTTTTTTAAAAAACAATTCAGTAGTTTGATGATTAGAGAAGTTACTTTACATTACTCTAGTAACATTCCTCCCAAATGTCCCTATATAGGAAGGACAGTCCCTATTTTTCACCCAAATCTCTCTCTCTTCCTCTCTTTCCTCCTCTATTTTTCCTCTTTTCTGGGAGCTCGGAATTTTTGGTTTGAATAGCTGTAATCACAGTGTTCCAGAGCAATAAAACTCACAATTTTTTTATATTCATTTGGGTAAATAAAATACTTAATTATTATTCTAAATGACTTATAAAATTACATAGATACAAATTGGATATAAAATGGCTGTAAATGTTCTGATAAAGCCCCAAATAAGTTTCCCATTTTGAACATTTCAAATGTTGGGAGGTATGTATTAATTATACGTATGAAGGAGATACAAGTGTATAAAACTATATTTAATGATGGAAGACAAAAATGAGCTGTTGTTTAAGCTGGTGCAGTTTAGTTAATGTCTGAGACACCTTGAGCCGGTGGGAACTGTGTCTCTGTAAGAGGGTCTCTGTTTGTTCCCAGGAGATGTAATGCACATATCCCCTGACAAGGGACTTCAAGCGCTCCTGTAGCAGCTGCCGGTATTCAGACATCCCTCTGCTGGCATCCTGCAGAGAGAACATGAAACCAAGATGTTTTTAGACTGGAAGCTGATTTGTACTGGGGTTTCCTCGCCTCATCTAAACGCATTCTGTAACCTAGTCACAGATTAGTATCGAGGAAACATGGGGCTCAGGATCCGCGGACTCACATCGCAATATTGGTGGGAACGTGATGTGAGCCCCAAGATCCCACTAAATGTTCACTTTAATGGGTGAAAGCGAGCTCCTATGCACCAATAGCTTCATGGAAACTATTGGACAATGTACTTGTATTTGTATGTTTTGTTTCAATAGTACAGATATGTGCCAGTGCTTAAAACTACATACTGGAAAACTAAAACAATGGCAAAATTGAATGATTATAATGAAAAATGTATAAATAGTAATAGTATCTATAAAAAGAATCCAGTGATACAAAGACACTTATTCAAACCATACAAAGGCACTTTCTCAAATCATACAAAGACACTTATTTGGCACCAATGTTCAACTTCTGATTGAAGGCAACCTGACACGTTTCGCCACAAGTGTCGGTCTCCTTATAAAGGATCAGTGCCAAGCTCTGGAAGTTGCTATTTGAGCAGAGTTTGTGAGGACTGATAAAGCTGGAGGAAGTCAAAAAGATCCTATGTTTGGTTGGGATTAAAAATGGGTTCCCAGTAAGGGATATCCCTGCAAATAAATTGGGGATAGCTCACAATGTCATGCAGTAGATGGTCTTCGTGTCACTGTCATATTTAGCTCCATTTTACCACTAGGCATACTATGCGTGGCTGTTTATTTAAAAAAAAAGACGAATCATATGTATGTTTTGTTTACCCACTGTGCAGTGCTGTGTAATACTGTGATGCCTTATAACTAAATACATAAATAATAGCACCTAGCATTGTACAGAGAGCTGATTTTACCTGGTATACATGAAGGAAAATCCTTCCATACTGTGCTGCTTTCTGTAAAATGCATCATGATGGGTGAACATCAATGTGTGAAAATCTTTAGATTCATTGGTGAGCGATCTCTTAGTCTGTATGAAAAAACAGCAACAATCCTCACTTCATCAGATTAACAAGAATACCTACCCTGGCAAGCATGACATGGACGAAATGGTGACTGGCTCACTATTAATGGTTTTCATTTGTCTCACTTGTGCTGGAAGTTCTGTTATATTCTAATTAGTTCCCTAGTGCTGCATACTTACTGGATAATCATGAGATGTGCAATTACCAAGCGCTGTGTCTGCAGGAAGATCTCGGAAATAAATAGTGGAAGTGGTTAGAGGAAGTTACAATGTGATATCAAATATCCAATAAAGATGAGGCCCTCAAGGCAATTCAGCACGTTTTTTATTTATTTATTTTTTATTTTACAAGAATAAACAAAAATTACATCTATACGTAAAAAGTTCTCTTACAAACATAATCCACTTTGTGCGTGAGGTAGATGTTGGTACTTGTCTTAAATAACGTGAGTCGATTACGATTTATACATACCAATAGGGCTGGCCCTATAATGGGGCAGAGTGGGGCGGCTGCCCCAGCGGCATCCTGGCAGAGATCCTGGCACTTTGTTCCTCAGAGCAGCTGTCTTTTTTTTTTTCTGTGTTTCTTGATTGAAGGAGGTCTCAGCCAATTAGGTGAGACTTCTCAACTCTCCTGTTTGGCTAAGAGTTCAGAAACCTCCTGTGATTGGCTGAGACCTCCTTCACACAGAGCTCAAAACAAAGAGAGATGCATACAGCAGGTAAGTTTCAGTGTGAATGTGTGTATGGATATCAGTGTGAGTGAGAGTGTATGTCAGTGTGAGTGTGTGTATGTCAGTGTGAGTGTGTCAGTGTGAGTGAGAGTGTATGTATGTCAGTGTGAGTGAACATGTGTGTGTGTCAGTGTGAGTGAGTGAGCCACAGTTTCTCCGCCATTAAACCCATGTGCATGCTAACCAGGCTGCTGTGGGGGATTTAATATTATATTATATGACTCTGGGGCACATACTGTGTATCATTTAGATTGCAATACAGATTGGACAACATGCTTTTTTCCATAGAGAGAATTATTCTCATTTTATATTATTATTATTACCAGTATTATTATTAGCATTATTATTATTATCAGTATTATTACTATCTTTACCAACAAAGAGAACATGAAAGTGAAACTGGCCAGGCTGGCCATTATACATTGCCCACAATTAGGGTTGCCACCTGGCCGGTATTTTACCGGCAGGCCGGTAAAAAATTGGCATCAGGCCAATGTTAAGTCTATGGAGACAGTACCAAGGCCGGTATTTTTTTGAAGAAAAGGTGGCAACCCTACCCTCAATGCACTGCAGAGTTTTAGGTTTAACCCCTTGACTGCCAGTTGGCCTTAACTAAGATAATTGTGATCATGTCTGGAAGTATGCTGGAATCCCCCAAGTGTGTGTGTGATACATACACCTTACAATATACACTCTATATGATGTACATGCTTTGAAATATATATATATTATATATATTTATATACATATATATATATATATATATACATATACAGTGTGAGTGAGAGTGTGTGTATTTCAGTGTGAGTGAACATGTCAGTGTGAGTGAGAGTGTGTGTGTAGTCAGTGTGAGTGAGTGTGTGTGTGTGTCAGTGTGAGTAATCATGTGTGTGTATGTCAGGGTGAGTGAACATGTGTGTGTATGTCAGGGTGAGTGAACATGTGTGTGTCACTGTGTGAGCATATGTGTGTGTGTGTTACTGTGAGTGAGCATATGTGTGTGTGTCACTGTGAGTGACAGACTGTCTGTGTATGTGTGTGGATAAAGGGGTTAACTCCTCTGATACATATACAGTGTGAGTGAGAGAGTGTGTGTATGTCAGTGTGAGTGAGAGTGTGTGTATGTCAGTGTGAGTGAGAGTGTGTGTATATCAGTGTGAGTGAGCAGCATTTCATTTTTTGCCCCAGGCAGCACAATGTCTTGGGCCAGCCCTGCATACCAACCAATAGATACAATACTATACAAAATTACTGATAAACCTTCTGTTGATATGTATATTCCATAGTTGCAGTTTGTTCTTCGTTATCTCTTCTCATATATCGGAATATAATTGCTTGATCCTAGACGACAATAGATTCTAACATACAAACGATAAAATACATACATATACATATACAAGGGTGTGTTGGGTGGCTGCGGTTGCGGGTTGGGGGGCTAGCTCTGGGCCGGGGGCTCAGTCGTCACCTGTGGACTGTCCCCAGATGCTCGGTAGGTATTTATTTTTAATTGCTTATAATTTGTTAAACTTAAGATGTTTGCTGTCTGCTATACGAGGCATCCCATATGTCTCTGTACATGGGCATATTGTTGTTATTTAAGAAGGATGCTTTTTCCATTAAGCCCTGATTGTTTATTTGGATGATCACTTCCTCTTGTTATTATATTCACCAGTGCTGTAATTAGTCAAATGTATATTAGTCTGTAATCTTCATTTTGTTTTATTTAGCCCTGAACTACACATTTTTCCTAAGTATTTACTAATAAAGCGGGGATCTGACCACCTAACGTGGGCTGAGTCATTCCTGTCTTCTGTCACAATTTATGTCTTTCTCATGTTTGAGCCTTTGACAGGTGTGATTGTTGCTTCTCCCTATTCATACAGTGATTTCTGTGTTTATGTTTTGCCACACACAGCTTCCATGAACATGCCGGGCCAGAAGGAGCATTTACCTAGTATTCCTGTCATCACAGAGCTGAGTAAGTCTTTCTGCAAGCTGTAAATTCACAGTAGTAAATCTGCTCTCTGCATTATTAATAGGGTTGGGTTTAAAAGTTCCTCCTCGAAGCTGATCAAGCTCAATTTCTCTGTGCTGAGTAAACATGAACAGGCAGTCTGGGCTGGTCCTAAAAAGTCAAAGGTGGAAAACAGTATGAAGATGTCTTTATTTGAGAATTATTTTCAGGGGTTGGCTAAAAAGCAATCAAATCCCTCGCTCATAACTAATGAATTAACTTTATGGCAAAATGTGTAAGCTTTTTAATGTGAGATACCAGCTGGGCTAGGGACAGCATTGCTCTTGCTATTATTGGACTACAACTCACAGCATTCCTAGGCAGTCATAATGTGGGTGCATTCACAATGACAGCTTTCATGTGTTATTTTTTTATCATTAATATCTACTCTATAAACTATAAATAATGTAATAATAATTAATGGATATTGAACCACAATTTTACATTTTTAAATTAATACATTTACTATATAAAAGCGCTTACCATTTATCATGGTCTAATGTGCTGGAACAAACAACTTCCATATCCATTTTTACCATGTTCTATGCTGTTACTACAGTGCCGCCATCTTGTGTCTGTCTGCTCCCAGTGTCATACTTCCTAGTTGTTAATATCAGCATTTACATTAACCATTACATAATTATTTGAACCACTGTCTCCTTTCTAACTTTTTAAATTAGCATTCGCATACATGTTTCCATTTTCATTCCCATTCACATACTGTCATCTTACATGTTCGACACAGAGGGAGCTATTCAATAAATGGTGACTTGCAGGTGAATTGAGGTGAGATGAGGGGAGTTGAGGTGAGCTGAACATTTCATCTCACTAATTTAGCTATATGTTGTGCAGGGACAGATCTGTGGTGTTTCACCCACTAAGGAAACACACAAGCTTTGTCGCTGCCCAATATATAGCTAAATTGGTGAGATAAACTGTTCATCTCACCTCAACTCACCTGCTACTCACTTCAATTCACATTTTAGTGAATAATCCCTATAGATACACCATTAAAAATGACGGTCGCTAGACTGTCTCAATGAGGCAACAGCTTCACCCAATGATTTATCCCAAGTCTTGGTTTTTGGGTAAAGACTATGGGAAATGTGGGTACTTTGCAGAGAAACCCTTCAAAAATAATAAAAAATAGGAAGAAACAGCCTTTCATTTATTTTTTTGGATTTACTTCTTCTTTAAACATTAGGTAACATTGCTAATCAGCACGCATGCCACTAATTAAATCATCTTGTGTGTATTAGCAATGAAACCACCTCACAAATAAAACTGACGGGTGTCTATGGTTTAATTAGAAGCCCTCTAAAGGTTCTAGCATGCTGGGAGGTGATGCTTGTCAAATTAATGTTACATGGCACAGCCTGTTATGTGAATACATAAGAGGATTAGATGAGCTTTTAAACTAAGCTCTGGGGGGGAGGGTCAAGATCAAAATGAAGCAATGGTAGCTAGGGTAGATTGGAAAGTGGGTCTAGCTATGGGAGAGGAGGAGGAAAGCAGTGGTGGGGTTAACATAGACCAAAGGGAGGTCCATATAATTAAACCTGCACACATTAAGTGTTTGTCAACTAAACAGAAAATGGGTAGTAATCTTAAATGTATTTTAGCAAATGCAAGAAGCTTGACAAACAAAATGGGTGAGCTGGAGATACTGGTAAGTGCTGAACAGTATGATTTAATCGGAATCACAGAAACGTGGTGGGATGAGACCCACAACTGGTCAGTTAATTTACAAGGCTACTCACTTTTTAGAAAGGACAGAGTAAATAGAAAAGGGGGAGGAATTTGTCTGTATGTAAATCCTAAATTAAAGCCCAGTATTAAAGAAGGTGTGCATGATGTAACTGAAACTGATGTGGAGGCACTGTGGGTGGAGATTAGCATAGACACTAAAAAGAATCGCACATTACTTGTAGGTGTATGCTACAGGCCACCAAATATTAGCATTGATGGAGAAGATCAGCTTTTATTACAAATTGAAAAGGCTGCAAATATGAATGAAGTTCTAATCATGGGAGATTTTAATTACCCAGATATAGATTGGAAGTGTGGCACAACTAGTTCGGCTAGGGGCAGCAAGTTTCTGAACCTGCTTAATAACAAATTTATGGCACAATTAGTAGACACTCCAACTAGAATAGATGTCTGTCTGGATTTGTTAATAACAAACAATGAGGAGCCTATCTCAAACATCCAAATAAGAGAACACTTGGGAAATAGTGACCATAATATGGTCTCATTTGAGATTAATGCAAAAAAGCAAATAGGTAACTACGCCACCAAAACACTTAATTTTAGAAGGGCTAACTTTGATGGACTAAGGGCATCGATTGAACATTTAGACTGGGAACGATTGTTTTCTGGACTAAACACAAAGTGGAATTCATTTAAACACACATTACAAAAGTACACATCTCAATATATACCTTTGGGAAACAAATGCAAAAGACACAAATCAAAACCAATGTGGCTTACCGGTAACGTGAAACAGGAGATACAAAACAAGAAAATGGCATTCAAACATTATAAAAACATGGGATCAGCATTATCATTTATAGAGTACAAAGAGGCCAACAAAGCCTGCAAAAAGGCAATTAAAATGGCTAAATTGGAAAATCAGAAAAGGGTTGCCAAGGAGAGTAAAACTAACCCCAAAATGTTTTATAAACATATAAATGGAAAAAAGCTAAAGAGGGAAAATGGTGGGCCCTTGTTATCCCAAATGGGAAATTTGGTAAGTGAGGACAGAGAGAAAGCAGATATTTTAAATACTTTTTTTTCTTCTTTTTATACTAAGGAAGAGCAGATGGAAAAGCCCCTGCTGCAGGAAGTTGTGGGACATTCGCCGCAAACATGGGATTGGCTGACACAGGAAAAAGTGCTTAAGCAATTAAACTCTGTTAAGATAGACAAGGCCCCAGGGACAGATGGTATACACCCAAGGGTACTTAGAGAGTTAAGCATAATTCTAGCCAGACCACTATTTATGATCTTTAGGGATTCTTTCAGTTCAGGTACATTGCCAACAGACTGGCGAAAGGCGGATGTCATTCCAATATTTAAAAAGTGATCAAAATCTCTGCCAGGTAATTATAGGCCAGTGAGTTTGACATATGTTGTGGGGAAACTATTTGAAGGATTGCTAAAGGTATACACTCAAGAATACATCTTGAACCAGAATATAATTAGTAAAAGTCGACATGGTTTTGTGAAAGACAGGTCTTGTCAAACAAACTTAATAACATTCTATGAAGAAGTCAGTAAAAATATAGATCTAGGTGTGGCAGTTGATGTGATCTATTTGGATTTTGCGAAAGCATTTGATACAGTTCCACACAAAAGGTTACTCTACAAATTGAGAGAAATAGGTATGGGGGCAAATGTATGTATTTGGATTGAAAATTGGCTAAAAGATAGAACACAAAGGGTTGTTGTAAATGGAAAATCCTCAAATAGGACAAGGGTATTGAGCGGAGTACCTCAGGGGTCTGTTTTGGGCCCTCTTCTTTTTAATTTGTTTATTAATGATCTGCCACATTGTGCTGAGAGCCATGTCTCCGTGTTTGCGGACGACACTAAATTAGGTAAGGCAATAAAGACGAATCTTGATGTTTTTTCTTTGCAGGAAGATTTGGACAGAGTGGGGGACTGGGCAGTAAAGTGGCAAATGAGGTTCAATATAGACAAATGTAAAGTTATGCATTATGGGAAAGCAACATATACTTTAAATGGTTTTTCCCTAGGAAAAACTACTAATGAAAAGGATTTAGGAACAATTGTATATAACTAACTTGGCAACAGTGCCCAATGCCAGTCAGCAGCTGCAACGGCCAATAAGATATTGGCATGTATAAAACGAGGTATAGATTCACGGGAGGAGGATATCATCTTGCCTCTTTACAAATCAATGGTAAGACCTCACCTTGAATATGCAGTACAGTTCTGGGCACCAGTCCTTAAAAAGGATATAAAGGAACTAGAAAAAGTGCAAAGGAGAGCTACAAAATTAATAAGGTGATTGGAGTATCTTAGTTATGAAGAGAGACTTAAAAAATTTGCATTTATATACATTAGAAAAAAGTCGTCTCAGAGGGGATATGATAACATTATATAAATTTGTGCATGGCCAATATAAAGAGCTCTCCAGTGCCCTGTTCATTAACAGAAAGGTACAAAGAACAAGAGGTCACCCCCTCAGAATGGAAGAGCAAAGATTTCATAGACAGCAAAGGAAGGGATTCTTTACGGTTAGGACAATAAAGTTATGGAACTCCCTGCCAAGAGAGGTAGTGCTATCAACCACAATAGATGCATTTAAAAATGGTTTGGATGTTTTTTTTTAGGAAAGCAGAACATACAGGGCTATTAATAATAGAATATGCATTAATAAAAGAGCTTATTGATCCAAGGAGAAACCTGATTGCCTCTTGGAGTCAAGAAGGATTTTTTTCCCCCAGGAGGCAACATTCGAAATAGCTTCCTTAGGGGTTTTTGCCTTCTTTTGGATCAAAAACTGTAATGATAGGTAGAAGGGTTGAACTTGATGGACTTGTGTCTTTTTTCAACCTAAATTACTATGTTACTATGTTAATACACTGGGAGGCTACCTCACTCTACAAGCAAAGCAGAGCAGACAGCTCCTCAGCCATGCTGAAAAGGTTCTGTTTGAGATCTGTGCCAGGCTGTAAATAAAAGTGCAAGGTATATTGGCATTTAAGGCTGCGGGCCTTTGTCACAATGATAAAAAAGCCTATAATGTGATCCGAAACATCAATCATTATGTTCGACTTACAATATAACTGCACTGATCTTCATCAGGGAAGATCTGTGAGTGTATCTGTATATTTAAATAGCATTATTTTATTAGTTATCAACTTACTTTGTGGTCTTTAAAGTAACCCTTCCATCGCTGTATATGAATTAACTGGTTATATGTTTCCATGGTCTTTTTTTAATAGAGAAAGCATCCAACATAACATTTATTAGCGAGGATAATAAGATCCCTAAGCATGCAGAGACGGACCCTCATCTCACATCCACATTTGCCACTGGGTCTGTGTTCTCAGAATATTTTCTGGACGCATTAATGCCATTGGTAAGTGACATGCAACCTGCTGACAAAGATTACTCTAATTTTGCTACGCACATGGTCTATAATCAAATGTAATGGGCAAAGTAATGGGCAGTCAATTACTCTGCTTCAACAATGAGATCATAGACACATTCTCTGTTCATTGGTTCTGACTGTGTTCTGAAGGGATAGGCAAAGTGTCTTTTGTTCTGTAAAGGTCCATAGTCCATGGTTTAATTGTATGCCACAAAGACTAGTACATGTCCACTATGAATAAAGTTGGTGACTTCCCCTGGAGTTTAGTGTGATGGATCAGAGGGTATATACTAATTGAACTCTAGCTAAGTATTTTGTTTTTGGTTGGGCCCAACCCTACTATGTTCAATAGCATAACTGACCGAAGAACATAGTCCTCAAGATCTTCAAGCACTGGAGACAGGGGGTCATGCTACTCATAGCTCCATAGTGGTCAATTCTACTTTCTCCATAAAGAAAGGAACATGCAGGATAGCCAAAACCCTGCTGGGAGGTTGCTGCCCCCTCTACCTACATGTTTGTAGCTCTTCAGCAGGTTGTCTCTCTGGCTCAGCTGACCACACATTGCCTAACACTCCCACTGACATCCTATCTCCAATATGCACTATACTGATCTGAACATGCTAAAGACTGGACCATTAGAACAGTGTCCTAACCACAATGCCAAAGCAGGCTGAAGGACTTATCAAGTAGTCCACTTGGGAAAGAAGGGATAAACCTATGCCTGAAATGCCCAAGAGGGCTACAAAGGAAATAACCATTGATTTCGAAAAACTTAGCTATAACTACATGATCCATTGGCACTACCATGGCTGTGTATACATCAATGATACATTGGTATTAGTAACTGATTAATTGGTATAGATTACCTCAGCTGGTAATGACTGGTCCATGGCCATACACTGCCTGTAACTGTGAGCACTGGGCCTGATGAGGACTTATTGTGGTTTCTCTGTGAGGGTAGGATGGTTGCAGACCATTCTATGGGGAGGATGGGTGCAGATCATTCTATGGGTCTTAAATTCTAAGTTTTGTGGTTCTGCTTTCTTTGCATGGATACCGCAAACATATTTCATTATGTATGTTGACATACTGCTCTAGTGATTTATTTGTGCTGAGTCAGTCTAATTACAACTCAGTTTATAAACAAAAGACTAGATCACAAAATTAGCTCTTGACAGTGTACTAAGAATGTTGTTATTGTACCGTTTTTGTACTTTGAGGATAATTTCCATGTTTCACTGTTCTCAGCAGCATCCCTGACCTTTATGAAAATAAACACCTTCTGATGAAGCATTTCAATATCCTGGATCCATGCTTAATTATCCTGCGTTAACAAAAATGCTTGATATCTACGGACAGCCAGGCACTGCTATTCAGATGATTTACTAGGTTTTAGCAATTCTCCAAACACACTTTAATACATGGTTTATGAATAAACTACACTATAAGAGTTTTTGTATTCTTTTTCCCTTTGCACACCATGGAGAGGATTGCCTCCACGTATAGGGTAAATACGAGTGTGTAGTGTCTTTTGGAAGCGCACTGTCCACATTGTGTGTATTACTTTAATACATAGAAGTTAATGGAAGCCCCATAGGACATGTAAGAACCACTTGTATGGCGAGACCAAAGCATGCGCACTGCACAATTGATAAGCACCATCCGCCACAAGTGTTCCCTGTTTAGGAGAGACAGTCTTTATTTTGGACTAAAATCGCTCTGTACCTCGCTCCTCCTCTAGTGATCCTCTTTTTTATGTACTCAGAATTGTTTGCTTCGTTCCAGAGCAAAAGAAGTTACACAGGACATGTTTATACTGTTATAATGACTGTGTTTATAGATTTGTTTTTGTAAAATAATTTATTCTTATTCTCAAGTATTTACCAAATGACATAAATAGCTCTCAACTGGCCATAAAGTTGTTGTGGATGCGATTTCCCATAATGCTGTTCTCAAGTACAGTTCCCTTGATTGTCAGCTAGTCAAGCAAGGTCTATGCATCATGGGAAATGTAAAACAGGCAGGTTGTCAAAAAGCATTTATAGCTAACTATTGGCACTCCTATTGTTATGGTTTACACATCCCACAATACTCATGGCTGCCTGAAGTGACATGTGACATCATATCCAGGTGCAAGCTGTACAGGAGTACCATGAAGAGTAAGATTTAGAAATCCTAATGTTGTCTGCATGCTGAGTGCACCTCTTAATCAGAAGTTGTACCACTGCTGTAAACAAACCTCATTTATTTGCATCTTAAAATAAATACCATGTATCTTAAAATGTGTTTTGTCAAATTCCAGGAAGCAAAAATTATATTATCAAACTTTAGCATCTGAGGTTCAAAGGAAGTACATTTAAACAATTGCCTGATAGGTGACATTATGTATAATAACCACAGACACTAAATAGATAATTTACCACCAAACAATTTAAAGAATTGGCTTAAAGCCATTGTAAAGCATGGTTGGTATTTTGTTTAATAAAAGGTTACATTACATGTAAATGATACAGATTCACGTTAGATGTGATTGAACTGAAGTGCTAGGCTCACTGTTTAACACTGGGATAACATGACATTGGCAATGTTGGATTTTCGGGGCCCATCAATGGAAAAACCTCTTATACCTTCTCTAATAAAACCCAGACATAGATTTAAGTGGGAAAATAAGGCCACAGCTGTTTAATAGGAAATGTTGCTATTAAAACGGTATAAATAACATTATTGCACAAGTCATTGCCCACAACATAACATCCCTTCCCCCATTTATACAATATACTGAGGTAATGACCCCCATACAGAAACACAACATACTGTTCCAACGTGTAAGTGCAATTCCTGAGTTAACCTTTTATAGAGGCCTACTGAGATGGCTCTATACCCCTGGGTAGTGAGCCACAGGCCAGCTCATACCCACCAACCATGATAACCCCCACAGGACCAGTTTCCTGACCCCTGCAGCTGTGACAAATCAAAAGACTAACTAACTCCCAAAATAAGTGTAGGTTGGGAGGGCAGGACCACTGTCACTTTGCCTGAAAATTCCTAAGATGGAGGGTCTATTTATGTGACCCCTCCCACAGCTGTGACATCACTAAACGTTAACCCTTTCCTGGGCCCCACCTCCTCACCCTGTCAAGGCCCATTGCACTGTATTGCAGTTTAATGGGCATCAAGAAGGTTACATTATAATTATTGTTTATTAGAAAGCACATTAAGTTTGTGCAGTGCTGTAAAAATGGTCAGCATTCTAATGAATGGCATGTTGATGGATACAGATGGTGA
Organism: Pelodytes ibericus; assembly: GCA_036172795.1. Taxonomy (NCBI): domain Eukaryota; kingdom Metazoa; phylum Chordata; class Amphibia; order Anura; family Pelodytidae; genus Pelodytes; species Pelodytes ibericus. The sequence goes on along the minus strand of CM069858.1, from coordinate 187,832,915 downwards.
TGAAAGATCACTAGAGCTTACAGTCTAATGGGAGTATTGTAATATATATGAAGCTTGTCTCCAGTTTTTGCCATGCTTGCTTCTGTAACTAGCAATGGGTGATTGAGATTTTCCTCCACACATTTAAAAAAAATGTCTGTAAATAGTGCTGACAAATGACACAAGCGCTTACTTAAAGCTGGAACAAATGGCTGTCCGATTAGTCCAGGAAGCATTTCAGGATGTGAAGCTAGCTTCAAGCTTTTAGCGGCTATTTATTCTATAATATCATTTAATAGTCCTCTTTCTTCCATCCAGACCTATTTCAACTGGCAAGTGTTGGGTTTGCTGCAGACTCTGGTTACAGGCGGTAGCACCCCAGAGCTTGAAGAACAACTGGCCGACGAGGATACGCTAATAAAAAGCTCACCGCATGCAGCACATGATGCTCTTAGAGACCGATGCAAGCTGTGTCTCATTCCTTTGACAGACCCTAGATTCCAATTCAGCGAGGTAAGTCTGCAAAAGTCTGCAGTGACTGTAAAACAAGTTACCAGATACACATAAACAGTCATAACCTCCAATGCTACAAATGGACAAAAGGGAACGTTTTGTTTTAGTGGTTGTAATCTGGGATGGGGGTATTGGCAAGAAACTAATCATTTTTTACATTGTTTAAAACAAGACCTATGTATTTTATGTGCACTGAGTATACATATTGGGGATTATGTTTAAATGTAATTTAAAAAGCAAAGTACTAAAAGTGACTAATAATAATAATAATAGATGTTAAGATGTGAGAGATGCAGAGAGTTTGGAAGCAGAATTAGGTGTAAGGGGCCCTGTTTCTTTAAGGTATTAGAGGCCATCAGGTCAATGGAGATTGTGGAGAACAACTTTTATGTGAAATGATGGTTTGTTAGTAGTTTAGTCCCTGTGTTTTGAACCATCTGTAAGCAATGGTTCTTTTTTCTGGTGCATCCAGACAAGATGTATTAAAAGCATCCTCTGGTGGGTATAGGTGCCTTACCATGGCTATGTTCCTCAGAAGTAAGAGAAAAATCAGCAGGAATAATTTTTTCAGTGGTGAACTATTCCCCACGATTGACCTTAGCACATAATGCTGATTTGTAATTATTACTGTGCTGTGGTGATGCACTCATACTCAACACTCAATTTGAGATTCTAGAACAGGTAATAAAGGCAGGTCAGGGTAAGAATGAGGGCTAATAGGTCATGCAAGATGGACTGTCAGACAATTTAGGGCTAGCCATGAGCACAACAAACACTAAGTACTTGGGAGACACAGACTGAGATGATTAGCAGATTGCACTTCTGCAGGTGGTTGTGTCTGTTTATCTGATCTGAACCATGTGTTTTTTCTTCTCTCTGTGGGTTCTGTTCACTACAATGTGAGTTGAGGTGAGATCAACATTTCATCTCACCATTTTAACTATACATTGTGCAGGTACACACCCGGTGAGCTTCCCCCACTAGGCAAACTCACCAACATTGTCCCTACACAATGTATGACTAATCTGGTGAAATCAAATGTTCATCTCACCTCATGTCACCTGCAACTCACCTTTTAGTGTAATGTATATATAACAACATCCCTGGCGGAGCCCTTATTCTTTTTCCATTCAATGGTGACACATATGGGAATATCTTCTGTAAGGAACTGGAGTCCAGTAATGTCATCTGTATTGGGATCTACCGGCTTATGGATGCAACCAGCCCCGTCCAAAGCAGGTCAGTGTAATGTACTAAGTACTAATTAGCACCACACACTAGTGTAAGCGAATTTTGGGGAATTTTGTAAAATAAGTGGCTAAGAATAATCTTACTATTGGTGTTGGGCATGTGGTTTAGACTGATGAGATAACGATTGGTCAAAAATCGGTGAGCAGGGGTAGAGTGGGTAGTAGTGTGCAGTGTGTGGAGCTACACATCACTCTGCTATTGGAAAATTAGACACAGGGCTAAAGGCCCAGCAGTGAGCTTCCACAATCAGAGTCTCTGGGTATAAACAGATTTAACAGATGTTATTATGTTCCAGGAGGTGGGCAATTTATGGCCCAGGAAGGACCACTATTAGAATGACAATAATGCCATGCTAGATCTCAGCAGGGCCCAAATGTAGTACCCTCAAAAAATCATGCACATACACATGTTACCAAGTTAAAAAGATGCAGGATAATTGCCATTATACATAAGGTTGCCCTCCCTACCTTTTCTTTTTTTTCAACTGTCCGACACTTTTATTTGAGGTTGTGTTAACACTTTTCCAGTGCTGCTAGTTTGTTTATACATTGGAGAATGTGACCATATAGCTACTTTGATCACTAGAGAGAGAGGTCCCGAGCATTACAATGTTCTAATAGCTGCACTGTCCTCATATATATATTGTGACAAACCACCTCTTTTAAATATAGGATTTTGCCACCGATCTTACAATAAACCACAGCCTTCTAGGGTATACAAAGTCCAGGACACATTCAGTTTGGTTTTCCTTTTTTTATTCGTTTTAGGAAAACAGCTGCTTTAAATAATAATAAACAAAACAAAATGTCTTGCTCTTACTAGACAGAAATCACTATCTGTAATTGGGTGGCTTTCCCACTTACCAATTTTCCAAAAAAAACTAAAAACAGCTTTGCAATAAACATAAGTGTGTTTCTTCTTTTAACCCCTTAGTGACATGACTTTTTTGGCTTGTCCGACGCTTGGTGACATGGGCTGTTTTAACATTTCTGAGCAGTTTGTGTTTTGCTGTAATTTATTTCTGTCTCATTTAGGGTACCCGCACAAACTATATATCGTTTTTATCGTCATAAGAAGGGCTTTCTTTTGATACCATTATTTTGATAATAGCATATAATTTGATGTAAAAAAAATAATAAAATATGGCAAAAAAATTGAAAAAATTATTTTTTTATGACTTTTATTTGAAAAATCGTATACTCATGTACAAGAGACAACAAAAAAACACTGCTAAAAAGTTTCTAATATATGTCCTGAGTTCAGAAATAGCCCATGTTTTTATGTTTTTGTGCTTTTTTATTCATGTTACAGGGCCAGAACTATAAGTGGTGCAAAGCTATTTTAAAATCCCTTCTTTCAAAATTAGCGATAGTGACATTGTAACACTGATTTCTGTACTAAATCCATGAATGACCCCCAACATGTACATATTTTTGAAAACTAGACAACTCAGGGCATTTAACTTGGGGTATTTTGACACATTTCATGTAGCCATTTTACCACCAATCTATGCCAAAGTTTGCAGCAAAAAATCTTTTTTTTTAATTTTTCACATATATTGCAATTTAGGTAAACATTACCTTAAAATGTGAAGGGGTATTTCCAAATAACACCTCAATATGTGTTCAGCAACATCTCCTGAGTACAGGGATACCACCCATGCATAGGTTTGTTGGTTTGTTTTGGGGCTAAAAGGCCACATTTAGGGGGTGCGCCTTTTGGTTTTCCAACTTGGAATTCTGACATGCAGAAAACTTGTGCCCATGTCCCATTTGGGACATTTTTGAAGCCAGAAAGTGTATTCTACCCCACAAAACCATATATTTTTTTAAACTAGACACCCTAGGGTATTTCAAATGGTAGTATTTTAACACTTTCCATGCACTAATTATACTACCAGCCTATGTCAATGTTTTGGGTAGTAATTTTTTTTCACATACATTGAACTTTGGGCATGAATTCACAGATCCTGTTATATGTCAGTGCCAAACAACACCTCAATATGTGTTCAGCAACATCTCCTGAGTACAGGGATACCACCCATGTATAGGTTGGTTAGGTTATTTGGGGGTTAAAAGGCCACATTTGAGAGGTGCGCTTTTTGGTTTTCCAACTTGGAATTCTGACGTGCAGAAAACCTGCGCCCATGTCCCATTTGGGACATTTTTGAAGCCAAAAAGTGTATTCTATCCCACAAAACCATATATTTTTGAAAACTAGACACCCTAGGGTATTTCAAATGGTAGTATTTTAACACTTTCCATGCACTAATTATACTACCAGCCTATGTCAATGTTATGGATAGTAATTTTTTTTCACATACATAGTACTTTGGGCATGAATTCACAGATCCTGTTATATGTCAGTGCCAAACAACACCTCAATATGTGTTCAGCAACATCTCCTGAGTACAGGGATACCACCCATGTATAGGTTGGTTAGGTTATTTGGGGGTTAAAAGGCCACATTTGAGAGGTGCGCTTTTTGGTTTTCCAACTTGGAATTCTGACGTGCAGAAAACCTGCGCCCATGTCCCATTTGGGACATTTTTGAAGCCAAAAAGTGTATTCTACCCCACAAAACCATATATTTTTGAAAACTAGACACCCTAGGGTATTTCAAATGGTAGTATTTTAACACTTTTCATGCACTAATTCTACCACCAGCCTATGTCAATGTTATGGATAGTAATTTGTTTTTCACATTCATTGTACATCGGGCATGAATTCACAGATCCTATTATGTGTCAGTGCCAAACAACACCTTAATATGTGTTTAGCAACATCTCCTGAGTACAGGGATACCACCCATGTGTAGGTTAGTTAGATTATTTGGGGGCTAAAAGGCCACGTTTAGGGGGGGGTGCATTTCCAACTTGGAATTTTGACATGTAGTCAGCCTGCGCCCATGTTCCATTTGGGACACTTTTGAAGCCTGTCAAAGTATTTTACCCCATAAAACCATATATTTTGGAAAACTAGACATCCTAGGGTATTTAAAATTGTGGTATTTTAACACTTTCCAAGTGCTAATTCTACCACCAACCTATGTCAAAGGGATGGGATGGCATTTTTTCCCCACACACATTGTAGTTCAGGCAGGAATTTTCAGATTCTGGTATTTGCCACTGCCAACCAACACCTCAATATGTGTTCAGCAACATCTCCTGAGTACAGGGATACCCCCCATGCATAGGTTTGTTGGTTTGTATTGGGTCTAAAATTCCACATTTAGGGGGTGCGCAATTCCAACCTGGAATTTTGACATGTAGTCAGCCTGCGCCCATGTTCCATTTGGAACATTTTTGAAGCCGTCCAATGAATTTTACCCCATCAAACCATATATTTTTGGAAAATAGACATCCTAAGGTATTTCAAATGGTGGTATTTTAATACTGTATAGGTACTAATTCTACCACCAGCCTTTGTAAAAGTTTGTGGTAGTACTTTTTTGGGAGTTTTTTTTCCCACATGCATTGTACTTCAGGCATGAATTCACAGATTCTGGTATATGTCACTGCCAAACAACAACCCAATATGTGTTCAGCAACATCTCCCGAGTACAGGGATAGCACCCATGCATAGGTTTGTTGGTTTGTTTTTGGCTAGAAGGCAACATTTGTGAGATGCGCATCTCAAAATTCCAACTTGGAATTTTGACATGTAGTCAACCTGCGTCCGTGTCCTTTATGGGATATATCTTTGAAGCCAGCCAATGTAATTTACCCCCACCAAACCATATATTTTTTTATCGGTAGACCCCCATCACTACTTGTGGCAAGGGCTCAGCAGCCACCGATACATCGCTAGATGATGTATCAGAAAGCTGAATAGGGTCAAAATCGAACCCTGAGTCCGCGGCCTCAGAATCAGTGCGTAAGCAGTGATCTCGAGCAAAGAAGGGGTTAATAGCTCTTAGAAGAGCCTATCTAGTACTGTAATACATTACAGTACAAATAAATTAATCCATAAAACAGTGCAGACAGCAAAACATACTGTTGCTGTGCAGGATTACTGCTTACACAGTGATGAATGGCAGGGAAGGGGTTAATACACAGTGAAAGACTTTCATAAAACCTGCTAATTTTATAAAATGTTATTTTATATCACTAATACTGATCTGTCTCTTTCCGTCACAAAAATGTAAGTGAGGAGAGGGAGGCAGATCAATATTTGTGAATATTGATCCGATTAATTTTGATCTGACCAGGGCGAATGGTGAGCTTAATTGAGAAATCACCAAACCGCCTTTGCCACTAATTCGCTGTTACTGATCGCTATGCGCTCAGGCAGCTTAAAAAAAAAAAACTCAAATATTTTTACTTTACATGTAATCCCCTAGCGGGTATGTGTAAAAAAAAAAAAAAAAATATGCAGACAGATAAAAATTGCTTTGGCGTCAATATCATTGCGTAAGCAGTGATCGACGGCAAATAAGGGGTTAATAACTCTTAGAATAGCCTTTTTAGTACTGTAATAAATTACAGTACAAAAAAATTAACCCCTAAAAAATGCACAAACAGCAAAAATAAATGCGCTGATGTGCACGATCACTGCTTATGCAAGATCAGTGGCAGGGAAGGGGTTAAACGCAGGGAATTGCTTTAATAATTTTTTTTTTATTGTTTTATTATTTGTGTGTTGTGTATTTATTGTTTTTTTTAACTTTTACTTACTTTTAGAACTTTGATCTGTCTCTCTCCCTCACTAAAAAAAATGTGAGGAGAGGGAGACAGATCATAACTGGTCAGATCAATATAGAGTTAATATTGATCTGACCAGTCAGTGGGGATGTTCAGGAGAGCATCCCCACTGCCTGTCAGTGTGCCTGGCAGTCACTGATTGCCTCTGTGAAGAGGCAATCGTGTGACAGCCAGAGAGCACAGGAAGCAGGTACTTCCTGCCTCCTGTGCTCTTGCCCTTAGAAGGGCAGCGCCATCTTGGTCACTTAGTGACCAAGATCGTGCATTTTTTTTTTGTGTTTCTGATTGCCTCGACTTGCGAGGCAATCAGAAACACTTTCTGAGCATAGGAAGCGAAAGATTCGCTTCCTATGCTCATTTTTTAAATGCCCGCGTTTTAAAGGCACTGTGCCTTTAAAACCGGCATTTCGATCGCTCTCCGGAGCGATCGAAATGCCGACGGGCATTTTTTTTAGCATTGTACGATGCTTCCATACGGAAGCATCGTTACAATGCCCTTAGAGCACTGAAAGCGGAAAAACTCCGCTTTCAGTGCTCGTTTTGACACAGGACGGACTAGGTCCGTCCTGTGTCACTAACGCCTCGGCACACAGGACGGACCTAGTCCGTCCTGTGTCGCCAAGGGGTTAAAGGCCTGCCTGCTAATTGACCAGCTACAGGTGAGTGCCAATTAGGAAACTCTTAAGTCAAATCCAAATCCTGGTCTGTTACACAGCAACTAATGCTGTTGGAGCATTGGCCCACCCTGCTCTCCAAATACTCCGCCCCAGGGACCCATACCGTGGTTTGCAGAGCATCAGCAATGTATATTGCAAACTTTAACATCTCTCCCTGGGGCATTTAACTGAACATTCTCATGTTGCTGTTTAGCAAATCAGGCCTGATGTATCTTACATCAACCACTATTCCACTTTTTCGCTCACAATATATTTTGATTTGATACATGGAAAACTCTTTATTATAAAATTATCATTATGCCGTCTACAGTTGAATAAATATAAACTTATATATTAATTACAAGATAACATTTGCTGAGACCCCATCCAATAAATAATGACTAGCAATTGGGTTTTGGAGGTAAACAGGAAATTTCAGTAAATCAGTTTTTAGAAGGGTCAGGGTGCGGATGGTACAATTTAATCTCCCTTGCTATTGGAAAATGACATTATACATAGAAACTTAGTATTGCAATTCAGTTCTGAACCAGCTTATCTAAAGTCACACTAACACTGAGTTTCGCACACTCTTACACCTGTCTGTGGCACTCAATGGGTTAAAAAAGCTTTTTGTTTAATTCACAAGCTAATGTCTTGGACTTGTTTATGATTTCAGCCAATTTACAGTACCTATAGCTGGATACAAGGGAACAAATCTGTAATGTCCCTTTACAGTGCATTAAGTCATGGGTGCACTGCATGTTTAAATGAGCACTTCTGCCATCAAAACCCGAATTCCCATTAGCGCATCATAAACCCACATCTGACGCTTTGCTGCGACCTGTTTTCGCTATTAAAATAGCATCACTCGTAATTCATCAAGTAACAACTATGAAAAATGCTTGAAGTGAAGCTTATAAAATTCGCCAATAATTTGCTTTGGCCACAGGCTCAAAAAATATTTGTCAAGAATTTGAGTAATAAACAGCACCACATGATTATACTTCTAATAAGAAACAGCAGACACTAGCATGACATTCCAGTATTAATATGCAAAACAATAACACGAACACAGGTCTGCTGCACGGAAATATATATTTTCAGTATTTTACATGGTTTTTCGTCAGGGAAATTGTTTTAAGTATTTGCACATTTGCTATCTGCTGCGCTGTATGAGTATCTGGAACTCACTTACCCAGCTCTCTTCTTCATTCCCAGTCTAACTAAAACACCTATTACATAGCCTCTGATCAGACTCAACTATGTGGAGCTGTCACAATCTTCTTCAAGAAGACTGTGACATTTTGGGGTTAGTTTTACTGAGCTCTTGCTTTTATTATGTTTGAAAGCCATTTACATGTTTTGTATTTCCTGTTTCACGTTGTTTCCCAAAGGTATGTATTGGAATGTGTACTTTTGTAATGTGTGCTTAAAGGAATCCCACTTGTCTTCTGTGTTTAGTCCAAACAATCCTTCCCAGTCTACATGTTCAATCAATGCCCTTAGTCCATCAAAGTGGGCCTACTAAAATTAAGTGTTTTGGTGGAGTAGTTACCAGTTAACTTTGTTGCATTAATCTCAAATGAAACAATGTTATGGTCACTATTCCCCAAGTGTTCTCTTACTTGGGTGTTTGAGATAAGCTCCTGGTTGTTTGTTAATACCACCAGTAATTAAAAATGCAAATGCCAACTGCACCCTCAAAAATCAGGACTCAACAATATAAAACACAGAACTGTGTAAGTCTGATAGACATGACTGATTTATTCAGCATGAAACATATATTTATTTGGGCAGAGCTGTCTGGGCTTGACGCGTTTCGCATTGATTGACTATACCTCACCCACATGTGAAAGATAAGTTCACAATTAGAACCTGCCATGTAATCACAGTTGACAAAGAGTAGGATAAGTAAGCTCAGACTTAATATTATCAACAAATGTATTACTGTATCAGTATTTATATGTTAAAAATATAAATATTGATACTAAAATGACAACAATGTTAATAGTGAAATAGAAATGAAAAATACCAAGATTGCATAAAGAAATGATACAAAGGCCGGTGTGTAAAACAGATCACAAGTTTGGAAATCAAATATATCATAAAGTGTTATGATAAAGTAAGATATAATGATAAAAAGACTAATTAGGCAGTGCAAAACAGAAGAGCAATGAAAAAAAGAGATTAGTTCAATAAACCAAGACATCTCCGCTATATGTGTATTAAATGAAAGAGGGAATTACAGAGAAATGACAAGGGAATTTCAAACTTAAGGCCAAAGTAGCAACGTTTGAAAAATTCTCCAATTCAACTGGATTTGTAGCACAATACAAAATAATTGTATAAAGAAAAATGGGCATTTTTAATTGCATTAAAATATGTCAAACTGTGGCCCTCCAGATGTTGCAGGACTTCATTTCCCGTACTCCTCTGCCAGTCTTTTAGCTGAAAGAGCATTATGTAGTTCATCAGCAACTAGAGTGCCGCAGGTTGACTCCCTCTTATGTAGGTTCATAGGCATTAATTACCATGCTATACACGTCACTATATCAAAGTATTTTGTGATACAGCAATGCTTGAGGATTTTGTTTATTCTACACCAGGTATGTGATCACCAGGCCAGTAAAACACTTCTTACTGCTGCCCACAGACCTTCTATACTGCGTGGCACCGTTCCAAGAGCACCCAAGTGTATCAGCGTTCGGAGGTCAGGAATTAAAAACCATCAAACCTGTCCTGCAAGATGAAGTTCTTCTGAACTCTGAAAAATTATCAAAGATTGTCTGACATGCTGACATGGGCTTATTAAATGATTACGCTGACATAAAAATTACCTGCATTTTATTTATTAATTATTATTATTACTATTTATTATGTAGTCATCAAAAATGGAATATCTGGGAAGGAAAAAAGAACATTTAAAGTGTTTCAAAAATACAACAATCAAGGTAACCTAAATGATTACTATACTTGTAATGTGCTCATACATATACAATGCAGCCACCCATACAGAGCACACATCTGTAGATCTTTCCCATCAAATGTACAGCTGGGGTTTTCTGCACACATATAACTCGTTCATGCTCTCCTGCAGAATGTACAATTATTGCATAACCAGGGGGAACCAAATAACTATTCAAGTAAGGTATCCAGCAGACACCATCCTCTGAATCAATTGGGGGCATGTATAAACACTGCGCACACGCACATTGTGCCAAATGTGTAGATTTAGGTTGTGTCGGCTCCTGTTGCGCAGGCGAAGCCTATGTGTAAAAAGCACTAAAAAGCACCTGATTTGTGTCGGGGAACCTCCGCCAAACACAGCGTGAGGGAGGTCCCTCTCTCCATCACTGCAAAGTGTCGGGAGTTCTAAAAACATACACCCAGAGAGAATTGGAAAACAGCACTCCCTAAATGCACAAGCCAAGGCTCCACAACCCCCAACAGCAGAAATAAACAGACACGATGCTCAGCACTTGAGTGAGTTATATATTACTGAAGTTTCTGCTTGAATGGCTATTCCTATCAGTTTATTTATAAAGCTCCTTGCTTACAAGTAGTGTGGAATGCATCCAAAAGTAGGTCAGAGAGGGTGAACATATGTATTATGTTTTGTATAACCAAACACGATACATAAAAACAGCATAAAAATCATGTACCAGGATATGTAAAAGTATAGTACAAAAATGCTGTTATGTCTCATGCATCAATGATCAAAACGACACACCACTAGTAATACTTAAATAATCTCCTCTAACTATCATTTCTTAGCCATAATTACCCACCCATATGTTTCTGATATGGCCTGGTACCAAAGACCATTTTAAGGAATTTGCACACAATCTGAATATCAACAACATTAGTCTCCATCTAACTTATGAAATCCAGACAAACAAACTCAATTTCCTCGATTTAAGCATCTCACTGAATAGTGAAGGTAAATTGGAAAGTAGGGTATTTCGCATACCCACATCGTCAAATAATCTTCTCAGGTGGGATAGCTTTCACCCGTCTCTCTCAAAAAGGGTATACCCATTGGTCAATATCTGCGATTAAGAAGAAACTGAAGGAAGATTTTGTTATACAGACTAAAGACCTTAAGTTGAGGTTTAGGGAAAGAGGATATCCCAATAGAGTCTTAAAAAGAGCCTATCAAAGAGCACTTATCTCTGATAGAGAATCCCTTTTATCTACCCCAGCTAAGAGTGAAGAATCCAAGTTTATAAGGTGGATTGGCACCTTTGATAAAGGCTGGTATAAGGTCCAAAATATAATGGAGCGCTTCTGGCCAATTTTAAGCTAGGATGAGGAATTGGTCCCATTTATAGTCCCCAGACTATTAATGACCTCAAGACGATCAACCAACCTAAGAAATCATTTGGTACAGAGCCATCATCGGAGAGAATATAAGAGAACATGGCTACAATGGTAGCCATGTTTAAAGTTTTAATGGTTCCTATAAATGTGGTAACTGCAAAGCTTGTAAATTTGTATCTCCTACTAAAGTTATCAGGGTTAAAAATAACAAAGTTATCCCACTTAAAACGTTTATGAATTGTAAAACAACTGGAGTGGTGTACTTGTTTGAATGTACATGTGGACAAAAATATGTGGGTAAAACCATAAGTCAATTTAGAAAGAATTTTAGAGCATATAGGCTCTATTCTCAATGAATTAAATACCCCAGTCTCTAGACATGTTAAGATGTTCCACCAAGGTGACTCTTCATCTATGAGGTTCACAGCCATTGAGCAAGTTCATCATAATCAGAGGAAAGGCACTACAAATAGGAAACTTTTACAGCGAGAATATTTTTGGATTTATAAAATGAATTCCCCGTTCCCCAATGGACTCAATGAGGGTTTCTCCTATTCTTCTTTCTTATGAATATCCTACTCAAATCCCACTTTCCTCTCTGTTTCCCTCCCCCTTCCTAGGTCTTTTATCCAGTTATCCCCTCTCATTTTTGTTTTTTCCCCTTCACTACATCATTATGTAATCTTTGATAATAATTCTTTCATATCACTTCATTCTTTCTCTCTAACCACTATTATCCACTTTACATCTATTCATTTTCTGTTATTTTCGCCCACTATCACTTTCTCCTATTTTTTCCCCCTCAATAAATAAATTCTTTCATTTACTTCCCTTTACCCCCTGTACTGCACCCACATCCCATTATTCATATTATACTACATTCACTTCACATACTCCACACTTTCACTCACACCCCTTACATTTTTCTTTAACCTTTTGTACACCTTATCCATACACCCTTTCTCCCTCACATATCACCTATTGATTTTATTCACTTCTGTGCAGTCCCTCCTTTTTTCACTCATTGTTTTCACTTATGTTGCAGCACTCTCACTTAATCATTCAGCACTATTTCCATTTCACTTCTCCTTTGCAGCTTTTAGTTTCCCTTTTCTCACTGTGTAACATACCACTATTTCTATCAGTCCTTCTCTCTTTCTATTGTCACTTCTCATTTTTATTTCATATAGACACACCACTTTAATCCTGTTTTCCCCTCCCCCTTCCATTTTTTCTCCTTTTCACATTTACATCACTTGTATTTTTTAGTTTTATCCTTCACTCTATCACCTTCCGGTTTAGGTTTCCTCCATATATCTTGTCCGCCATTCCTTAGATCTAAGTCCTATTTACATCAGCTGTACCCGCCCTTCCTATTACTTCCCTCGGTTCTCTCAGTGATATTCAAGCACCCTGGTAATCATGCAATAGATGGACAGGGCATGTATGGGCGAGGGGGAGGACTAGGATGACTGATGGCTGCTGGGGGAGGGGTTTTAGGGGGAGTTAATAAAAGCCCTGGAACCCCTCTCCCCAGCAGCCATTTTAGTCGGTACACGCACTTGGTAGCGATTTTCCCACCCTCCCTCCCTTTTTTATTTGTATTTTGTTATATCACGTATTGAATCTCTTTTGTCGCAGCAGGCGGGGGTTGGCAGTCCTTGCCAGTAGGGGATGCGGTTTTTGGAAGCTAAGTTGGGGATATTAGTAGGAGAATGGTGCTCGGTCCTCCCCTGACCTTTCAACATGGAAGTTGTTTTCGTGGACGTGCCCACTGAGCTAAGTGAGTCGGCTAGTGGTGAGCATTGTGGTGAGATGGACCAGGTTCAGGTACGGCATCTCAAAGGACGAGGAGGGGAGGCGAGCACCTGGTTTTTCTTTATTTAAGATTTGTACTATGGATGTATGTATGTTTAGGTTTAAATTGTTATCTGGCAAGGGCTTAGTTATTTTGTCAGGCTGTGTTCTTTTATATAAATATATATATTAAAAAGGATGGTGGTCGGCTGATACAGCCTGTTATGTGTTCTTTAATAAAATTGCTGTGGCCTTATTTTACCATCACAGGTCTCGTGTCCGTTTATTGGAGGGTTTCAGTTGGGGGGTCGGTTATGGGTATGTATGGGGGGTTCTTTATTCTATGTTTCAGGAATCAGGCATCTATCCCCTCTGCATGCATACATGCCCATATAGCTTAGTATTGGAGTGCCTAGATAGGCTTCTCAGCATCCCTCACGCCGGGCAGAGCTGCAAAGCTGATTTTCAATCAGGCTTTAGACCTGTCAGCACAAATCGTCTCTCCCCCAAACGCCCACAGGGGGCGGAGCTTAATTGCTCCAACGTTGTAAACACACTAAACAGACCTAAGTAAACTCCCTACTGACTTCACAGACGCCCATAAGAGGCGGAGTTATGTATTGCCTCCCATACTAGCCAATCAGGCCTAGTCCTCAAGCACACACCTCCACCAGATGATTTATAAAAACACATAGGCTCCTATTATCCATAACTCTTCCTTTAATTCCCTCAGCAGCAAAGTTAGAAATAACATGTGATGATATGAAACACATTTAAACCATCAAATCCCATAAAAAAACCCTCCTTCCCAGTATAAAACCCAATGTCCACAATGATTCTTTCTCTTTCTTTGCTGCTCTCTCAGCTAAGTGTACCTTTATTATTCTTAATAAATGTTTATACTTCTTAATAATTGTTTATATTCTGTGATAATTGTTTTTTGTCTGACAGGGGACCTGTCACCTGTACTGGATTGTTATTAATGGTTTAATTGCTTATTTACTTCATTGGTAGTTTTGTATATATTTTTGACTTTGTTTGGGGTGATTATATCCCTTCCTTCCCTCCCATTTACGTGCAGGAATTGTTTTTTCAGACCTACTTGCATCCCTCTTTGATGCTAGATGGCCAATGTAAGTGGGGATCTGCTTGCCCCCCCCCCCCCCCCCCCCCACTGCCTGGCCGTTTCGTCAGTTATTACCTCAACTGTGGTGCTAGTTATACTAGTGCGGCGGCCATCTTTGTGTAGTCCACTGGGAGCTTTTGCGCATGACGACGCTCACAGGGGCCATTTTTTCGGAGCCTGTGTATGTTATAAACAGGGAGCTCCAATGGAATCCATGTTACTGTAGCCTGGGAGGCTCTTTACCGCCTCCCAACGGACCTGCCCCTCGTTTTGGTGCCCAGAAGCATAGGAGACGGTTGGTGGTACTGCCAGGGCTGTATTTACCGCGAGGCATCCTAGGCAAATTTTGGGACGCGGCAGTGCCCTCCTGCACTGAAATTTTTTTTTTAATAAATAATAAAAAAATGTAAAAGAAAAAATCCGCCCCTTTAAAAAAAAAAAAGGCCGCGCTTGCAGGCAGAGATGGAGGTGAGAGGGGATCGGAAGATCCCCCCTCACCATATCTGCCTGCCGGCAGGCTACACAGGAAGCCGAACAGGCAGCACAGAGAAATCTCTGTGCTGCTTGGTCGGCTTCCCGTGCAGTGTGACACGAAAGTGCCGACAGTCACGTGACCGGCGCGCTGACGTCATACGCGCGCTAGGTCACGTGATCTGTTGGCACAACCACCTGGGAGCCGAACAGGCAGCATGAAGGAGACCATGCTGTCTGCCACTAGCCACCAGGGAAAGGTAAGTGCTGGGGAAATGGGAGGATTTGGTCTAAATAGCAGGGGCATATTAAATGGCAAATAACACTGGCATACTATTGGGCAAATTGGCAGGGGCATATTAAATGGCAAATAACACTGGCATATTATTGGGCAAATTGGCTGCGGGATATAAAATGGCAAATAACACTGGCATTTAATTGGGCAAATTAGCTGGGGCATATTAAATGGCAAATAACACTGGCATATTGTTGGGCAAATTGTCATGGGCATATTTAATGGCAAATAACACTGGCATATAATTGGGCAAATTGGCTGGGGCTTATTAATGGCAAATAACACTAACATATTATTGGGAAAATTGGCAGGGGCATATTAAATGACAAATAATACTGGCTTAATATTGGGCAAATTGGTTGGAGCATATTACCGGTAAATGGCAGAATAACACTGGCATATTTTTGGGCAAATTGCCTGGGGAATATTAATGGCAAATTATATTGGCCAAGTTTGCAGGGGCTGATTAAATGACAAATAATACTGGCTTAATATTGGGCAAATTGGCTGGGGCATATTACCGGTAAATGGCAGAATAACACTGGCATATTATTGGGCAAATTGGCTGTGGGATATAAAATGGAAAATAACACTGGCATATTGTTGGGCAAATTGTCATGGGCATATTTAATGGCAAATAACACTGGCATATAATTGGGCAAATTGGCTGGGACTTATTAATGGCAAATAACACTAACATATTATTGGGCAAATTGTCATGGGCATATTTAATGGCAAATAACACTGGCATATAATTGGGCAAATTGGCTGGGACTTATTAATGGCAAATAACACTAACATATTATTGGGAAAATTGGCAGGGGCATATTAAATGACAAATAATACTGGCTTAATATTGGGCAAATTGGCTGGGGCATATTACCGGTAAAAGGCAGAATAACACTGGCATATTATTGGGCAAATTTGGGCTGGGGAATATTGATGGCAAATTATATTGGGCAAATTTGCAGGGGCTGATTAAATGGCAAATACTGGCATATTATTGGGGAAATTGGCTGTGACTTATTAATGGCAAATAATACTTGCATATTATTGGGCAAATTGGCTGGGGCATATTAATGGCAAATGATACTGGCATATTATTGGGCAAATTAGCTGGGGAATATTATGGGCAAATAATATTGGTAATGGGGTGATAGAGGCATGTAAATGGGGTGATGGGGCATGTCCTTGGTGTGCAACTTGGGTTATGGGTCATGTCGTGGGTGTGCATCGTGGGTAGGGGGGGTGCCTAGGGCAGCACAAAACCAAGATACACCATATACTATACTGTTTTCTTAAGTTGATTTGCTGGGTCTAGCTGATTAATATGCAGCCTGCTAATGATTCTGACAGGGCTAGTTAATCCTACCCCCTGGTGGATGCTTTAGTGCAAAGTCCCCCATCTAACCTCAGGGGTTTCCAAGAACTACAAAAGTTATTTGATGTTACTATGGCAAAATCTGTTACCCAAGCTGTACAATCAGCAATGGGTTGGATGTCTGCCAATTTAGCATCCTCTATTTCTTCAGCCCTGAGGGCTGTGCAGGACCCAGTATCACATGAGGTATTGTCAGATATGGAATCCAGCAAACTGGTGGTAGGCCGTAAGGCCACGGCCAAGGTAAAACATGCCCTCAAACCCTTACCACCGGATATGTCACGTCATGTCACAGATGGCGTGTTAACGCGCAGAAGAGCCTTACATCAGGCTAAATCGATGCGGTCATGGAAAAGGGCTAAAGCTCTGCCAGATGAGGACTCAGAGTCCATATCAGAGGGGTCATGTTATTCCGACCAAGAGGAAGTTGGCTTAACTGGCCATCCTGCTTAAAATTGAGCCTAAGCTGATAAGTATGGCAGCTTCGGAACCTGGACAAAAGGCCAATGGGATGCTCTTCCGCAATACATTCATCAAAGACCTAGGCTCTTTTGTCCAAACCTTTTCCGCTTTAGACAGAGCTTAAACCACCATGCGCAGAGTGTTCCAGCTTCAGGTCTCTCAGAGGGCCGGCAAAAGTAGAGGCCATCTGGGCAGCCGTGGCGACAGGGGACTCCCACTCTACCCCAGGGGCCTCACACAACAAGGACCGGTGGTATATTTTTTTATATATATTTTTTTTATTTATGTGGAACAATATGTGGCTGATAGCCCTGTTGCACTTTTTCTTTTTTTGCAATTTTTTTGCTGTTTTGGTTTTTCTGTATTTTTTCTATATTCCTTTTTTTTCATACTAATATTTTTTGCATTTCCCTCCTTTTTTTCCCTTCTGTATGCTTTGCATACTTTGTATTTTTTGCATTTTTTATTTCTGTTTTTTTTTTTATTTTATCTGTCCTTTTTTTAGGTAACATTTAATTTTTTGTACTGCTGTCTGTTACACTTCTTTATTATTTTGGATGTAGTTTTACCCTTTACAGTTTGCCAGATATTCGTTTTGTCTATTTGGCTGAACTGTAATCGGTTAGTCTATGTAGCTAGGTTCCCCTCTTGTGGTTCTAATGTGATAGATTTACAGGGTGTTTGCTTGTTTCCATCAATAAAGTTTTTTGACGCACGTCGTGACGTCATCACGCCACGCTGTGCGTCAAGATGTGGCAGCCGCAATCGGGGCCCGTGTAGCCCTGGCACAATGTCAGTATTTGATGCCGTTTACTTCTATTATCCAATTACATCATGTGTTTTATTTTTCTGCGATTGGTCTGTCTTGTATATATATATAAATGTCTGTGATATTTCTGTTTTAGGTCTCCTTGATAAAGGCTTTATAGCCGAAATGTCGGTGACCTTTCCTTTGCGCAGTGTGCTCCTCCTGTTTATTCCTTTTTTTTTGTTTTATTATTCTGTGTCATTTGCCTTCTTTACTTTTTATTTAAGTATTTATAATTCTTTTGTATATTGATTCTGGTTTGCATAATTTTGAATATATTTATTTCTGTAGATTTATTCTTCTAATAAACTTTTGTACTTTTGTAATATTATAGTTCTGATTTTTGTGTGCTCCTCCTACCTCCTTTTTGTGTGTACTGTTATTGGGGGTGTTGAGTGGACTCCCCTTGGGGTGATCCACCTGATTGCTATTGGTTGTATTTTTGTGGTGTGCTTCTCTAATTGCTTTCCCAAATTTTATTTTTTGGCAGCTGCTGAAAGAGGCCAATGGCATCAGGGAATACTGTTTCCATGAAAGGGTGTACATGGTCTTCAACAATGCTTAGGTAGGTGGCACGTGTCAAAGTAACATCCACATGAATGGCAGGACCTGAGGTTTCACAGCAGAACATTGCCCAAAGCCTCTGCAGGCTTTTCACCTGTCAGTAGTCATAATGATATAGCTGATCAGTGTATATTTACACATGCAGAAACACACACTTAAATATATATATATGTGTATACATATATACAGTCATGGGTAAAAGAAAGTACAACCTCTTTGTATTCTATGGTTTTACATATCAGGACATAATAACAGTCAGGCCTTAAAATTAGGTAAATATAACATGACATTTGTTGTCTCCAAGGAGGCGTCCACACCTGTCATATTTTCTCTGGCAATTTATGTTTTGGAATAACATCTAGTTTTAATGGAAATATATATACAGCACAAGACGTGCGTTACTTTCAACCCATATTCATGGGTTATACTTAGTGTGTAGGAGGCTCATTTACCTGAGCTTATTGATGCAGTGGGTCATAGACGGATGGTTTCTCCCCCTGAAGTAGCAATATGAATGCTGCTATTTTAATGTTGCCTCTTGAGTCCTCAAAGTGATGTTCAGTCCTTAGAACAGATATTTCTGAATAGGTGACCTTGAATACAGGGCACCGTGAACACACTTCATAAAAGTCTATTATCATTGCATTGAAAAAAAGAGTAGCATTTATCATACAAACCTACATGTATGGTGGAGGATCCTGAGACCCTAGAAAAGGAGTTTGAAACATGATAGAAATACTACCCTGTTCTGTGTAAAAAAACAGGGCAGGCGTAGAAGTGAGCAAACATAATGAGTGTAACTAAAACACTCCTATTGATCAGCCTGATCCTCATGACTAGACCTTTAATATCAGTGACATCTGTAATACTAAAGATGGAGCATTCAGATGACCTATTTGATCCGTACCTGGATTTCCTCTAACACGTTTCTCTGAACACAACAAAGCCACTGAGTTCAGTTTTGCTTAAACGTAATGTATTAAAGGGTGGGGTGCGCATCATACATCTGATACTAAATGTAAAAGTCACGTTACTTTCAATGCCGAGAATATCACACGCGCACACACAGATACATTCTTCAGTCTGTGAAATTGCTTCCCAGTCTCTGTCACCTGAAATTAGGAGCGGAGATGGGTGTCAGCCTGCAGTGTTTTGACACTTGTGGCTTGCCAGACTTCCAAGTGACAGATAGTCAATAAGATCTGATGAGATTTCTTTCCAGCGTGTACATTTCCGATGGCGGGGCAGAGGAGGCTTTAAAAAACATAGGAGGAGGCTGAGAACAGGAGGTTTCATTAAACTCAAGGATGCCAAGGAGAAATCAGCGAGGAACAGAGCAGACTGACAACATACTTAATAAGATGTTATTTTTACAGAGATATAATATATTAGGAAAATAACCTTGTTATCCTTTCTAGCAATCAACAGGTTATGGAAGCGAAAGGAGTTCCACGATGGACATCTGTCCTGCATCACAGCAATTCCCCAAATCCCTGATCTGATGTTTATTAAAAGTGTACCAACTACCTCTATTCTCACATGGATTCTAGTGTGTGCATTCAATGTTCCAATCATAAAATAATATTCTAGTAATTAGACCAGCAATATATAATACAGAGTAAAACGTGCTGCTTGTCTGCTTGTTTTCAGCAGTGTCAATTCTGATTTTGTTTTAGTCATAGTCTTTTGAGTAAAATGTCATTTCAATTTAGTTGTATTTTAGTCATTCGAATTATTTTAGTTTGGTTTTAGTCGACTAAAACTCCAGTAGATTTTAGAAGAACATATATCCAGCAGTGAGTGAGGGAACAGGTCTGAGATGGCTATTGTATAGTGTTAAGTTAACCTGCTAAGGAGATGGGAGGTGAAACACTCACGTACCAGATTAATCAGATGGAGGAGTATCCTCATCCTCGTTTGCAGGGCGTCCTCTGTGGTTTGTCTACCCCCGTTCCAGGGGGCAGACAGGCACAGGGCGCTTGTATCTCAGCCTATCCAGCTGCAGACAGAGTCAGGTGACTGGGCTTTGGCAGAGATCCAAGGGAACCAGAACCAGAAGTCCAAATAGGTAAATGAAGTTCAAACAGTCCCTCCCTAACATTTTATTCACATTTTCGTCAGGTGATGAGAATTGCAATGCAGTGGCGTAGCGTGGGGGGTGCAGGGGGGGCCGGCCGCACCGGGCGCAATATCTGGGGGGGCCACCAGGGCCGTCTTTAACGCGGGGCAAACGGGGCAGCTGCCCTGGGCCCATTTACTCCTGGGGGGCCCCAAGGCAGCTGTCCCGTGGGCCCCCAGCCCCTGCTGCCGCGTTCACAGCGCATTGCGCTTGTGAACGCTTTTTTACGGCAAGCCGCATCCGATGGATGCGACGGCTGGAAAAAAAAAAAACTGACGCCGGATGTGACGTCGCGTCACATCCGGTGTCTGTTTCCCTCCTCCGTGCAAGAGGGAAGACTGCACGGAGGAGACATCCGGCGGGGGACACGGAGCAGCTTCATGTAAGTACAGTATAGCTCCATCTAGCCCAGTCTTGGATCATCTCCAGGGTATGGTTCCATTTTGATGTTTAGTTTTTGTTCTTGATATTGTTTGTCGTTTACGATGGTTGTGAGACGACATATAATAGCATGGCCCATGCTAGGTTACTACATGTGTATATTTGTATTCATAGACCTGCTGAAAATGTGGAGAATGTGTGTAATGCATGTTCGCACTCAATAAAGTGTTGGAAAATAAACTTGTATTTAGATGCATTTTACTTTAATTACATAAGTATTTTCATAACAAACAATACATGTGCTTGGGGGGTAAGGGTTTCTTTAACTAATCTAGTAGAAGAGACTCGAGTGCTAAAATCCACGGGTTAGGGGGCGCAAATTACTTGCCTTGCCCCGGGTGCTGACAACCCACGCTACGCCACTGTTGCAATGGTCACAGTTTTGGTCCTGTTAACTTAGGTTTTATTTAATTTTGTTTAGTTTCCATCACTGAAAACATGCAGCTGACGTAAACTATGACGAAAATGTTTAGTCAACGAAATTAACACTGGTTTTCAGAACTTTCCCTTGTCATTTTGTCTTTTTCTGTTTTTTAAACCGATTTCTTGTTTTCTCCTTTTCTACGTAACTGTAACCTATTTTTATTTAGGACTTTTACTCTCTCTCCCTCCAAGCATCTCTTGTGTGCATATGAGCTTTCTCACTGTTTTTAGAAAAAAATAAATGTTATACAATTAGAATGACTCAAAAAACAGGATGTGAGTGGTGTCTTTAAGATAGAGCACGGCAAAGATGAAGAGAGTTGGCCCTGTATAATTCACTGAAAAGTGAGTTTTTAAAGATGTATCTATAAATTCTCCATGCCCTTTGTGCAGCCCCTTCCTCTGCCACTGTTAGTGTAGTCCCAGTTAGAAGGGTTAGTTTCAGTATAGAAATGTTTAGCTTGGGAAACTGTATGAGCAGCTTGAGTTTAAATTAGTTTTATTTCTGGTCCTATCTAGGAAGACTTTCTGCTCCTGAACTAGGGTTGGCTGAGAATTTGTTTCTTCCTACTATGTAACCCTGAAGTGACCAACCTGAGGTCATGCAGGTTCCAGAAAGCTTCTGATGCACATTGTTTGAGCAGTACACAGCCTGGTTACCTTCCCAGACAGAGCGCAGGGGACCTAAATCTGAGAACACACCTGAAATGATTGTAGGAGGCTGGGAGTGGATATACCCACCAAAAGCTTGTTGCACTGATATTATTTAACAATTAAAATGTTACGTGACTGAACTGCATTATCCCCTTCTCGCCAGATGGTACTTTGGTCCTTAATGACCAGAGCACCAAACCAGTGTCTTTGTGTTCCTGGCCCTGATCACGATAATCAGCAGCCAAGAAAATACAAGTAGGGATCTGATCAGGGTCTCTATAGACCCTGTCAGTCCCTGCCGACGTCCCGCGATAATTTGTGATGAAGGATGCCAGAAATGTAGTAGTTGCGCAGTTTGAGCATTCGCTATATTTTCTATGTCATACTGAGGCCACTCAAGCAGGGTCCTCAGCACGGCTCATCACGGGGAACCACGATGAGCTGTACCTGTCAGGACGGTCTATGCTGCCCTGCAGGTTTCTTCAGTAAAATGTAGCTAATGTTCAGTTTTCTGTGTCAGTGCGAGACCACTCAAAATGACCTCACCTGACAGTGGGGACCCTGCTTAAAGTCCCTGCAGCAGGATCCACACACAGCTCATTGCGGGGGGCTGCAATGAGCTGCTTAATGCAGGATGTTTCATTCCGTCCTACAAGCCTCTAGGCAGTAAAAAGTAGGATGGCACAGAACATCCTACAAGCGGGAAGGGGTTAACTGCTTTGAACATTTTCTCCATATTTAACCTTTTGAGTTTCAGATGAGTGAGCAGTAGGTTGCTCATCATGTAAGGTTTGAACAGATACTGCTGATAGTGTAGTAACCAACTGAGCTACCTCATAGATAATTAGGGAGCACTTCTGATAATTAGCCATTTCTTATTAAATTATTACAAAAGGAGGAGAAACTGAAATTTAGTATTGATAATCCTTTTTGTCCCTTGAAAGAAAATAAACACTATAGGGTCTCAGTATGCCCCAATCTGGATAGAAATCATGTATGGATATCAATGTATATATGTATGCGTGGCCATATGTGATATGTGATATGTGTATTTTTTATTTTTATTACATGATATGTTCATTGATGTGGTAATTGCAGTATTTGTGCTGTAAGTGCAAATTAATAAAATCTGACAATAATTATTTTTTAGTAATAATATATGGTAGAATGGCATAATAAAATCGTCACCATACCAATGAAACATTGTTGAGTAATGTTTTTATTATATTTCATATATTGCTATCCAATATATAGTTTTAATAAGTTTTTTTATTATTTTAATGTGTTTTTTGTATTTTTTTTTACGTAATTTTCTTTATTTTAATATAGTTTATTAGACTGTATTATTTTTTTAACAATTGTATTTCTGTTTTATATTTAATTGGATGTAAGTTTGAGCCATATTAGTATCCAAGGCTCTTTCACCCTCAGTGCAGGGGGCGCTTACCTCCTACAGGGTCCCCCGTTTCTCTTGCGTCACTCCGTCACGTGGTAGGCGGCACCTCCGGCCTCACACAAGGCGGTTGCCGTGAGTAGCATGTGCATACGTGTTGTGCTCAGTGGGGCCATGTCCTGGTCTCTGCGTTGGTGGATGTGGGAGAGGTGGGGGAAGAGGTTGACACTTCTCTGAAGAGGCCCATAGTGGCCTGTGGAGAGGGTAGTGTTCCACTGCAGCTGGAGGGAGGAGCTTTCAACCCTATAAAACCCTATTACACACTTCATTCAATGCTTCATTATTGAGCTGCTAAGTTTGGTTCTTCGTTGGTCTCTAGTTCCCTGCTGCATTCCCTACCTTCAATGTTTGTCTTTTTGGTAACTTTGTTTTCTGGACTATTCTGATCTCCCCTACCCTGACCCACCTCATTCACTGTTTTGACCCTGCGCTGCCTGTACCTTTTGCTGATGCCTCCTGGACTCTCTCCCTGCTCTATGCCCCCAACAGGATAACATTGGTTATTTTTGCAAAAGCCGAAGTCCTTTCAAAATGGCCCCGAAATAAGTTAAAGGACCAAAGTTACCACTTCATTTCAGTGCATTTTCGTTGCATCTGGTGTCAGGAGGTCAAATTCGGAAATGCAGATTGGGTAGCTAGAATTTTGGTTCCCGATGTGTCCCAAATCTGCCTACACTTCAGACACACCATTTCGGGGCAGAATGACAGGGACAAATTGGACGATTTTTATTCCTTTCGAGATCACTTCTGTGGTATCTGAGAATCCCGAATTTGAGAGCTACCTTTGATCATAAAAGTGATCCTATTGGGTCTGAAACTCCGAGCTCCGACTTTCTCAAAGAAAATTTGGAGCACCCTAAATCGACCTCTACATTAAATTTTTAAAAATGAGCATAATAAAAAGTTATCTTTCAAGAGAAATACATGTTCTTTAATAACTGCCAAGGTTATAGTGCATTAATTAAATGCATCAGCAAATAGATATATATTTCATTTGGTTTTAAATGTTTCCAGTAAGTGGCCCATCTCTGATTTTATAAGGAAAGGGTCTTTTCAGAGCTTCCTAGTAAAACATACACAGATACCAAACAGAAATGCCCTGGTTACAGAGATCATTGTAATGGAAGATCTAAACCATTATATCACACAGTAGGGGAGACTGAATAGCTGTCAGTATAATTTACACTGGACTTATTAAAAAAGTTCTTGTTTCTGGACTGCTTCTAGCCATACAGGTGCATACTGATGCTGAGAGTTTCTAAAGGTTACACTCCTGAATCAGCACAATGGATACACAATGGATATTACTAATTATTCTAACCTTTCATTTCTTTTTATATATATATTTTCAAATCCAGCTCTTGCAACAGCAAGTCAAAGCTTCATTATGAAAGGCAAGTTAATATAGTAGACAGCTCTTATCTTAAACATACAGTATTGGAATAAATAAGTGTGAAATCTAGCTGGTGTTATGTACCAGGCACAGAGTGGGGCCTGTGCATGAGGTGGATATATTGGGGGCTATTCACAGAGATGAAAACTTCCTCTTACCAACTCAACTATACACCGTGCAGGAACAAACCTGGCGAGCCTCTTTTGCAAGTAGAGCTCAGCAGACCATGGATAATGCATAGTTAAACCTTTATAAACTCACCATGTGTGCTGTTACACATTGCATAATTCATTTAGTGAGATGAAACGCTCATCTCACCCCAACTGACCATTTTAGTGAATAGTGAACATTGTTTAGTACGGTTGCCACCCAGTAATTTACCAGCAGGCCAGTATAAAGATGGCTTGAGGTCAGTGTTAAATCTATGGAGGCAATAGCACAGCCGGTATTTTTTTTTTTTAAGTATAATTACACAATACCATCTCTCACTTAGTGCGGTACATGAAGCTTCCTCTAGCTGAGACCTAAATATTTGTGCTCCTTTAGTAACCCTTACACAGGGGGACTCTGAGAGCTTAGCAACAGAGGGGTGTGCAAGAGGAAGCATAGATATCCTCCATCCATGAAGGGCTATGAGCTGTGTTTATCACAAAAAGATGGTGAATCAAAGTAGAAAAGGACAGAATGAATTCTGCTCCAACAAACAGAAGATGATTGAATGGGGGTAGCCCAGGTATGCACACGCTCAAACCCATACTACATGTACCCACTAAGATTATTTTTATCTGATGCCTAGGGTTGACCGTGGCGGTGTAGGTGGAAGCAGCACTGGAGGAGGAGGAGGAGGTAGCAAACACTGTTTTTTATTTGGTTTTGTTTTTTTTAAATTGGGGTAGCCCCCAAAATATTGGGACATATAACAACAGAATACAAAGAATAAGTGCACTTGAGCATAACAATGACTGGGTGAGGCCGGTATAAATGTCTATTCTGCACAAGGTACAGACAAGTCTGGTGGGATCCATGCCTGGTTCATCTTAATAAACATGAGCTTATCCACGTTGGCTGTGGACAGACGGCTGCCCTTGTCTGTGATAACGCCCCCTGCCGTGCTAAACACACGTTCAGACAATACACTGGCTGCAGGGCATGCCAGCACCTCCAAGGCATAAAGGGCAAGCTCAGGCCATGTGCCCAATTTGGAGACCCAGAAGTTGAATGGGGCAGACCCATCAGTCGTGTAGGCCTGTGCACACGTACTGTTCCACCATGTTGCTGAAATGCTGCCTCCTGCTATGACGTTGTATATCAGATGGTGGTGCTGCTTCTTGTGGCATGCTGACAACGCTTTTCCACATTTCGGCAATGGTAATTCTGACTTCTGAGGTGCTGGTGGTGCCCCAGTTTCGTTGGCGACCTCTTCCTCCTCCTCCTCATCATCCTCCTCCTTCTCAAAAACTGTGCCCTGGCTTGACAGTTGTGTACCTGGCCTATGCTGGTGCAGGAACCCACCCTCCAAGCCACTTGTGAATAACTGGCCTGATAACCATGGAAATCACCCCTCTTCTTCCTCCTCCTCCTCCTCCTCAAAAACTGTGCCCTGGCTTGACATTTGTGTACCTGGCCTATGCTGGTGCAGAAACCCACCCCCAAAGCCACTTGTGAATGACTGGCCTGATAACTGTGGAAATGACCCCTCCTCTTCCTCCTCCTCTTCCTCTTGTGCCACATCCTCTTCCATCATCTCCCTAAGCGTTTTTTCAAGGAAACATACAAGCGTGATAGTAAGGCTGAGAACGGCATCATTGGCACTGGCCATGTTGGTGGAGTACTCGAAACAATGCAAAATGGCACACAGGTCTCGCATGTAGGCCCACTCATTGGTGGTGAAGTGGTGCTGTTCTGCAGAGTGACTGACCCGTGCGTGCTGCAGCTGATACTCCACTATCGTCTGCTGCTGCTCGCACCATCTCTCCAGCATGTTCAAGGTGGAGTTCCACCTTGTTTGGCACGTCGCATATGAGGCGGTGAGCGGGAAGGCCTAAGTAACGCTGCAGTGCAGACAGGCGACAGCAGCAGGGTGAGAACGCCTAAAGTGCGCACAGACAGCTGCTTTCTGCAGCAGCTCTGATATATCTGGGTAGTTTTTCAGGAATTTCTGCACCACCAAATTCAGCACATTTGCCAGGCAAGGGATGTGCGTCAAACCGGCCAGGCCCAGAGCTGCTATGAGATTTTGCCCATTATCGCACACCACCAGGCCGAGGCTTGAGGCTCAGTGGAAACAACCACTCATTGGTCTGTTGTTCCATGCCCGTCCACAGCTCCTGCGTGCTTTGGGGTTTTTCCCCCAAACATGAGTTTTAAAATAGCCTGCTGTCATTTCCCCCTGACTGTGCTGAAGTTGGTGGTGAAGGTGTTACGCTGACTGGATAAGGAGGTGGTAGAGGAGAAGGAAGAAGCTGAGTAGGAGGAGGAGGCAACAGGAGGCAAAGATAAATGCCCTGCAATCCTAGGTGGCGGAAGGGCATGCACCAAACTGCTATCTGCCTCAGGCCCAGCCACCACTACATTTGCCCAGTGTGCAGTTAGGGAGATATAGCGTCCCTGCCCGTGCTTACTGGTCCACGTATCTGTGGTTATGTGGACCTTACCACAGATGGCGTTGCGCAGTACACACCTGATTTTGTCCGCCAATTGCTTGTGCAGGGAAGGGATGGCTCGCCGGGAAAAGCAGTGGCGGCTGGCAACCACTTGCTGTGGGACAGCCACCGCCATCAGGTTTTTAAAACTCTCCATCTCCAACAGACGGAATTTGGAAATGCTGGCATTCAGGGCCAGTGTTCGTGGGTGGGTAGAGCCATATTTCCTCTTTCTCTCCGGTGTTTGGGAGATGGACAGCTGAACGCTTCCATGGGACAGTGTGGAGATGCTTGGGGATGGTGGTGGACGTGGCTGCCACTTCCTCTATTTGCTCGGTGGCAGGTGCCACTGTAACTCCAGAGCTGGAGGAAGAGGCAAAGATAGCAGCAGAAGACGAAGCAGGAGGAGCCTGAGACCTTTCTTGGGTTTTGAGATGCTTACTCCACTGCAGCTCGTGCTTTGCATATAGATGCCTGGTCATGCAGGTTGTACTCGGGTTTAGCACATTTATGTCTCGCTTCAGGTTCTGATTGCACAGCTTGCAAAACCACTCGTGTCTTATCGTCAGCACATTGTCTAAAGAACTGCCATGCCAGGGAATTCCTTGGAGCTGGCTTTGGTGTGCTCGGCCCCTGGGTGCGGTGGGCAGTAGCAGGCGTACA
The DNA here is from genome assembly GCA_036172795.1 of Pelodytes ibericus. Lineage (NCBI taxonomy): Eukaryota > Metazoa > Chordata > Amphibia > Anura > Pelodytidae > Pelodytes > Pelodytes ibericus. The sequence continues at coordinate 187,804,802 of CM069858.1, read as the reverse complement.
GTCTAGGGGACGGCCGCTACAGTTTTGCACCCTGCTCCCTCTTATGCTGCGCTGGTGCCTCTTTGCGACCACCGCCTCTTCCTCCAAACTAGACAAATCACTCGCATGACCTTTATTCCATGTGGGGTCTAGGACCTCATCATCCTCCACATCATCTTCCACCCACTCCTCAACCCTGCCCTCCTTGCCGTTCTGCACACTACCAAAAGCCACAGCAGTTGGCACCTGTGTTTCGTCATCATCAGAGACGTGCTGCGGTGGTCCTCGCATGTCCTCATCCTCACACATAAGTTGTTGTGCATCAGTGCACTCAATCTCTTCCACTTCTGGGGTAAGGCTAGGTGGATGGCCCATGGAAACCCCGCCAGCAGAGTCATCAAAAAGCATAAGAGACTGCTGCATGACTTGTGGCTCAGACTGCTTGGCTGATTTGCAAGGGGATGATGTGAAAAACAGATGGCCATGGGCTGCAGGTGTTAACTGAGCTTTCAGCAGGGGACCGGGTGGGAGACCATGTGAAGGAACTGGAGGCACTGTCAGCCACCCAATCTACTATTGCCTGTACTTGTTCTGGCCTCACCATTCTAAGAGTGGCATTTGGCCCTACCAAATAACGCTGAAGCTTATGGCGCAAACTAGCACCTGAGGAAGGTAACATAGTAACATAGTAATTTAGGTTGAAAAAAGACACAAGTCCATCAAGTTCAACCCTTCTACCTATCATTACAGCTTTTGATCCAAAAGAAGGCAAAAAACCCCTAAGGAAGCTATTTCGAATTTTGCCTCCTGGGGGAAAAAATTCCTTCTTGACTCCAAGAGGCAATCAGATTTCTCCTTGGATCAATAAGCTCTTTTATTAATGCTTATTCTATTATTAATAGCCCTGTATGTTCTGCTTTCCTAAAAAAACATCCAAACCATTTTTAAATGCATCTATTGTGGTTGCTAGCACTACCTCTCTTGGCAGTGAGTTCCATAACTTTATTGTCCTAACCGTAAAGAATCCCTTCCTTTGCTGTCTATGAAATCTTTGCTCTTCCAGTCTGAGGGGGTGACCTCTTGTTCTTTGTACCTTTCTGTTAATGAACAGGTCACTGGAGAGCTCTTTATATTGGCCCTGCAAATATTTATATAATGTTATCATATCCCCTCTGAGACGCCTTTTTTCTAACGTATATAAATTCAATTTTTTAAGTCTCTCTTCATAACTAAGATCCTCCAAACCCCTTATTAATTTTGTAGCTCTCCTTTGCACTTTTTCTAGTTCCTTAATATCCTTTTTAAGGACTGGTGCCCAGAACTGTACTGCATATTCAAGGTGAGGTCTTACCATTGATTTGTAAAGAGGCAAGATGATATCCTCCTCCCGTGAATCTATACCTCGTTTTATACATGCCAATATCTTATTGGCCCTTGCAGCTGCTGACTGGCATTGGGCACTGTTGCCAAGTTTGTCGTCTATAATTATTCCTAAATCCTTTTCATTAGTAGTTTTTCCCAGGGAAAAACCATTTAACGTATATGTTGCTTTGTTATTATTTTTCCCATAATGCATAACTTTACATTTGTCTATATTGAACCTCATTTGCCACTTTACTGCCCAGTCCCCCACTCTGTCCAAATCTTCCTGTAAAGAAAAAACATCAAGATTAGTCTTTATTGCCTTACCTAATTTAGTGTCGTCCGCAAACACGGAGACATGGCTCTCAGCACAATGTGGCAGATCATTAATAAACAAATTAAAAAGAAGAGGGCCCAAAACAGACCCCTGAGGTACTCCGCTTAATACCCTTGTCCAATTTGAGAATTTTCCATTTACAACAACCCTTTGTGTTCTATCTTTTAGCCAATTTTCAATCCACATACACACATTTGCCCCCAAACCTATTTCTCTCAATTTGTAGAGTAACCTTTTGTGTGGAACTGTATCAAATGCTTTCGCAAAATCCAAATAGATCACATCAACTGCCACACCTAGATCTATATTTTTACTGACTTCTTCATAGAATGTTATTAAGTTTGTTTGACAAGACCTGTCTTTCACAAAACCATGTTGACTTTTACTAATTATATTCTGGTTCAAGATGTATTCTTGAGTGTATACCTTTAGCAATCCTTCAAATAGTTTCCCCACTACAGATGTCAAGCTCACTGGCCTATAATTACCTGGCAGAGATTTTGATCCCTTTTTAAATATTGGAATGACATCCGCCTTTCGCCAGTCTGTTGGCACTGTACCTGAACTGAATGAATCCCTATAGATCATGAATAGTGGCCTGGCCAGAATTATGCTTAACTCTCTAAGTACCCTTGGGTGTATACCATCTGGTCCTGGGGCCTTGTCTATCTTAACAGAGTGTAATTGCTTAAGCACTTTTTCCTGTGTCAGCCAATCCCATGTTTGCGGCGAATGTCCCATAACTTCCTGTAGCAGGGGCTCATCCATCTGCTCTTCCTTAGTATAAACAGAAGAAAAAAAAGTATTTAAAATGTCTGCTTTCTCTCTGTCCTCACTTACCAAATTTCCCATTTGGGATAACAAGGGCCCAACATTTTCCCTCTTTAGCTTTTTTCCATTTATATATTTATAAAACATTTTGGGGTTAGTTTTACTCTCCTTGGCAACCCTTTTCTCATTTTCCAATTTAGCCATTTTAATTGCCTTTTTGCAGGCTTTGTTGGCCTCTTTGTACTCTATAAATGATAATGCTGATCCAGTGTTTTTATAATGTTTGAATGCCATTTTCTTGTTTTGTACTTCCTGTTTCACGTTACCTGTAAGCCACATTGGTTTCGATTTGTGTCTTTTGCATTTGTTTCCCAAAGGTATATATTGGGATGTGTACTTTTGTAATGTGTGCTTAAAGGCATTCCACTTGTCTTCTGTGTTTAGTCCAGAAAACAATCGTTCCCAGTCTAAATGTTCAATCGATGCCCTTAGTCCATCAAAGTTAGCCCTTCTAAAATTAAGTGTTTTGGTGGCGTATTTACCAATTTGCTTTTTTGCATGAATCTCAAATGAGACCATATTATGGTCACTATTCCCCAAGTGTTCTCTTATTTGGATGTTTGAGATAAGCTCCTCATTGTTTGTTATTACCAAATCCAGACAGGCATCCATTCTAGTTGGGGTGTCTACTAATTGTGCCATAAATTTGTTATTAAGCAGGTCCAGAAACTTGCTGCCCCTAGCTGAACTAGTTGTGCCACACTTCCAATCTATATCTGGGTAATTAAAATCTCCCATGATTAGAACTTCATTCATATTTGCAGCCTTTTCAATTTGTAATAAAAGCTGATCTTCTCCATCAATGCTAATATTTGGTGGCTTGTAGCATACACCTACAAGTAATGTGCGATTCTTTTTAGCGTCTAAGCTAATCTCCACCCACAGTGTCTCCACATCAGTTCCAGTTACATCATGTACACCTTCTTTAATACTGGGATTTAATTTAGGATTTACATATACAGACAAATCCCTCCCCCTTTTCTATTTACTCTGTCCTTTCTAAAAAGTGAGTAACCTTGTAAATTAACTGACCAGTCGTGGGTCTCATCCCACCACGTTTCCGTGATTCCGATTAAATCATACTGTTCAGCACTTACCAGTATCTCCAGCTCACCCATTTTGTTTGTCAAGCTTCTTGCATTTGCTAAAAGACATTTGAGATTACTACCCATTTTCTGTTTAGTTGACAAACACTTAATGTGTGCAGGTTTAATTATATGGACCTCCCTTTGGTCTATGTTAACCACACCACTGCTTTCCTCCTCTCCCATAGCTAGACCCACCTTTCAATCTACCCTAGCTACCATTGCTTCTTTTTGATCTTGACCCTCCCTCCCAGAGCTTAGTTTAAAAGCTCATCTAATCCTATAGCCATCCTCGCCCCTAATACTGCAGCCCCCTCATCATTGAGGTGCAGCCCATCCCGTCCAAAGAGTCTGTAGCCGACTGCAAAGTCTGCCCAGTGCTCCAAGAACCCAAATCCCTCTTGCTTGCACCACCTTCGCAACCACGCATTAATCTCCCTAAGCTCCCGCTGTCTCCCTGACGTAGCGCGTGGTACTGGTAATATTTCCGAGAATATTACCTTGGAGGTCCTTTCCTAGTTCCCTAAAATCATTTTTAAGGACCCCCCACCTACCATTTACTTTGTCATTAGTACCAATGTGTACTATGACCGCTGGATCATGCCCAGCCCCTCCCAATAATCTGCCTACCCGTTCCGCAACATGCCGAACCCGAGCACCCGGGAGACAACATACAGTTCGGCATTCGGGGTCCTGGCGACAGATTACCCTATCTACCTTCCTAATAATAGAATCCCCTACCACCACAACCTGTCTAGCCTTCCTAGTGTCCTGGCTCCCAACTGCGCTGGAGAGGCTACTCACCTGGCTGCTAGGAGAGTCCGCCTGCCCCAGAAATGCCTCTTCTGAGCTAATCCCCCCAGCATCCTCACACAAGCTGGCAAACATGTTGGGGTGAACCAGCTCAGAACAAGCCTCCCTAGCTCTCCGACCCCTACTGCCCCTTACACAACTAACCCAGCTCTCTGCCCTAGAAACCTCTTCCCCTCCATCATCACCCTCCTCTACACTGGCCCCAGCCAATGCCTGCTCCGTGAGCAGTAAACTCCGCTCCATGTTGCTTATGTCCCTAAGTGTTGCCAGTTGCCTCTTTAGATCTAATATTATATTTTCCAAAGCAGCAACCTGCTCACATCTGCAGCAGTGGTATGGACCCTGGGGAACTTGCTCCAAGACCGCATACATGCTGCAAGACATGCACTTAGTGGCATTGTCCAACATGCTCTCTAGTGTAAACCACAAAATTAAAAATAGAATAAAATAAAAAAAATAAAAGATTTATACTTTACCCTCCTTCTTTCCTTTTAACTCCTTCTTTGCTTCTAACTCCCACACTTAAGAAGCTTTTTTTCACTTTAGAAGCTGCTCCCTTGTATTCGCCTGCTCCTTCCAGTTAAATGGCCTTCAAAGTAAAGAGACTCCCAGAGAAGGTTAATTAACTGATTGCAAACAGCCTTGCAAACCTTTTCCCTCCAAACAGTTTTTTTTTTTTTTTCAACCAATCTTTATCAAAATGCACACAAAATAAACAGTGCTCCCCTTGCAGTAAAAATCAAAATATACTTTCCTTCTTTGCTTCTAACTCCCACACTTAAGAAGCTTTTTTCACTTTAGAAGCTGCTCCCTTGTATTCGCCTGGCTCACTGTTCGCCTGCTCCTTCCAGTTAAATGGCCTTCAAAGTAAAGAGACTCCCAGAGAAGGTTAATTAACTGATTGCAAACAGCCTTGCAAACCTTTTCGCTCCAAACTGTTTTTTTTTTTTTTTTTCAACCAATCTTTATCAAAATGCACACAAAATAAACAGTGCTCCCCTTGCAGTAAAAATCAAAATATACTTCCCTTCTTTGCTTCTAACTCCCACACTTAAGAAGCTTTTTTCACTTTAGAAGCTGCTCCCTTGTATTCGCCTGCTCCTTCCAGTTAAATGGCCTTCAAAGTAAAGAGACTCCCAGAGAAGGTTAATTAACTGATTGTAAACAGCCTTGCAAACCTTTTCCCTCCAAACATTTTTTTTTTTTTTCAACCAATCTTTATCAAAATGCACACAAAATAAACAGTGCTCCCCTTGCAGTAAAAATCAAAATATACTTTCCTTCTTTGCTTCTAACTCCCACACTTAAGAAGCTTTTTTCACTTTAGAAGCTGCTCCCTTGTATTCGCCTGGCTCACTATTCGCCTGCTCCTTCCAGTTAAATGGCCTTCAAAGTAAAGAGACTCCCAGAGAAGGTTAATTAACTGATTGCAAACAGCCTTGCAAACCTTTTCCCTCCAAAACATTTTTTTTTTTTCAACCAATCTTTATCAAAATGCACACAAAATAAACAGTGCTTCCCTTGCAGTAAAAATCAAAATATACTTCCCTTCTTTGCTTCTAACTCCCACACTTAAGAAGCTTTTTTCACTTTAGAAGCTGCTCCCTTGTATTCGCCTGCTCCTTCCAGTTAAATGGCCTTCAAAGTAAAGAGACTCCCAGAGAAGGTTAATTAACTGATTGCAAACAGCCTTGCAAACCTTTTCCCTCCAAACAGTTTTTTGTTTTTTTTTCAACCAATCTTTATCAAAAATGCACACAAAATAAACAGTGCTCCCCTTGCAGTAAAAATCAAAATATACTTTCCTTCTTTGCTTCTAACTCCCACACTTAAGAAGCTTTTTTCACTTTAGAAGCTGCTCCCTTGTATTCGCCTGGCTCACTATTCGCCTGCTCCTTCCAGTTAAATGGCCTTCAAAGGTGTTTCACTTGTGCGCGTAGCTGGCACAGATCGCCCACGTCCTCTCCTTGCAACAGAAGATCCACCAACACCAGCAGCACCATGACCAGGGCGACATCCCTTATTTGACGCTCTCCTAATTTTTTGCGTTCACCCACAAAACTAACAAATGGTTTATGTCAGTCGACAATGTAATCGCCAATAGTCAACAATTTTTATTTGTATTTTTTTTTGTTTATTGAACTGCAAGAATGCACCGCATGCCGCAAATGTACTATTTAACACCCAAAACAATTAGAATTTTTCAAAGTGCGCTGTAAGCACAGTATTTGACGGTTCTATTTGACTCTCAGATATGAAGTGCACCGCAAGACGCAAATGTACTATTTAGCACCCAAAACAATTAGAATATTTCAAAGTGCACTATAAGCACAGCATTTGACGGTTCTATTCGACACTCAGATATGAAGTGCAGGCTACAAATGTACTATTTAGCACCCAAAACAATTAGAATTTTTCAAAGTGTGCTGTAAGCACTGTATTTGACGGCTCTATTTGACTCTCAGATATGAAATGCAGGACGAAAATGGGACATGGGCGCATGTTTTCTGCATGTCAGAATTACAAGTTGGAAAACCAAAATGCGCACTCCCTAAATGTGGCCTCTTAGCCCCAAAACAAACCAACAAACCTTATGCATGGGTGGTATCCCTGTACTCAGGAGATGTTGCACATATTGAGGTGTTTTTTGGAAATACCCCTTCACATTTTAAGGTAATATTTACCTAAATTGCAATCTATGTGAAAAAAAATTGCTGCAAACTTTGGCAAAGATTGGTGGTAAAATGGCTACATGAAATGTGTCAAAATACCCCAAGTTAAATGCCCTGAGTGGTCTAGTTTACCCTGAGTGTACATGTAGGGGGTCATTCATGGATTAAGTACAGATATCAGTGTTACAATGTCACTAATTCTGAAAAAAATTATTTTAAAATAGATTTGCACTACTTATAGTTCTGGCCCTGTATCATGAATAAAAAAGCACAAAAACATAAAACATGGGCTATTTCTGAACTAAGGACATATATTAGAAACTATTTAGCAGTGTTTTTTGTTGTCTCTTGTACATGAGTATACGATTTTTCAAATAAAAGTCATAAAACATTTTTTTTTTCATTTTTTTGCCATTTTTTTTTATTTTTTTTTACATCAAATTATATGCCATTATCAAAAAGGAATCAAAAGAAAGCCCTTCTTATGACGATAAAAACGATATATAGTTTGTTTGGGTACACTAAATGAGACAGAAATAAATTGCAGCAAAACACAAACACCTCAGAAATGTTAAAACAGCCCATGTCACCAAGCGTCGGACAAGCCAAAAAAGTCATGTCACTAAGGGGGTTAAAAGAGTAAATGAGGAAAGTCCCTGGCTGTTATCCTATCACTATTTCGTGGTTCTAAGGAGCCCTTCTACCTCACATTACTTCTCCTAAGAGCTGGAGATTGTGTTTGAATAAACATAGTATCTTTTGGCATTAGAGTAGTTAATTACAATAGGTTTTATGTTTATGTATGAGAAGATAAACTGTTTAATGGGCTGTGGAACTACAATATCTCAATACAATAGTTCTAAAAAGGGTAAGTTTATATGACCTGGGGACAACTCAGATTTTATGTTGTTCTATTTTTTTTTTTAAAAAACGGTAATGTGGGTGTGCACTGTATTGAAGCGGTGCCAGGCCAGAGATCTCCACCTTGATCCCCAAATAAGCACTAATGGTACACACAGGGCCGTCTTTAATAGTGAATGGACCCTGGGCAAGCATTTGCTTGGGCCACCTGCAGGGCCGTCTTTAACGCGGGGCAAACGGGGCAGCTGCCCTGGGCCCATTTACTCCTGGGGGGCCCCAAGGCAGCTGTCCCGTGGGCCCCCAGCCCTGCTTGCCGCGTTCACAGCGCATTGCGCTTGTGAACGCTTTTTTCCGGCAAGCCGCATCCGATGGATGCGACGGACGAAAAAAAAAAAAAAAACTGACGCCGGATGTGACGTCGCGTCACATCCGGTGACTGTTTCCCTCCTCCGTGCAAGAGGGAAGACTGCACGGAGGAGACATCCGGCGGGGGACACGGAGCAGGATCATGTAAGTACTTGGGAACGGGGGGGGAGGGGGGCGGGGGGCTGACTGGCACAATATTACTGGGCATCTGGCTGGCACAATAATACTGGGCATCTGAATGGCAGAATATTACTGGGCTCTGGCTGGCACAATATTACTGGGCTCTGGCTGGCACAATATTACTGGGCATCTGAATGGCAGAATAATATTGGGCATCTGAATGGCAGAATATTACTGGGCTCTGGCTGGCACAATATTACTGGGCATCTGAATGGCAGAATAATATTGGGCATCTGAATGGCAGAATATTACTGGGCTCTGGCTGGCACAATATTACTGGGCATCTGAATGGCAGAATATTACTGGGCTCTGGCTGGCACAATATTACTGGGCTCTGGCTGGCACAATATTACTGGGTATCTGGCTGGCAGGCACTATATTACTGGGCTCTGACTGGCACTATATTACTGGGCTCTGACTGGCACTATATTACTGGGCATCTGAATGGCAGAATATTACTGGGCTCTGGCTGGCACAATATTACTGGGCATCTGGCTGGCACAATATTACTGGGCATCTGGCTGGCACAATATTACTGGGCTCTGACTGACACAATAATACTGGGCATCTGACTGGCACAATAATACTGGGCATCTGGCTGGCATAATATTACAGGCATCTGGCTGGCATAATATTACAGGCATCTGGCTGGCACTATATTACTGGGCTCTGACTGGCATAATATTACAGGCATCTGGCTGGCACTATATTACTGGGCTCTGACTGGCATAATATTACAGGCATCTGGCTGGCACAATATTACTGGTCTCTGACTGGCACAATAATACTGGTATCTAACAGGCACAATATTCCTGGTATCTGACAAGCACAATATTCCTGGTATCTGACTGGCACAATATTACAGGTATCTGGCTGGCACAATATTACTGGGCATCTGGCTGGCACAATATTACTGGGTATCTGGCTGGCACAATATTACTGGGCTCTGACTGGCACAATAATACTGGGCATCTGACTGGCACAATATTACAGGCATCTGACTGGAACAATATTACTGGGCATCTGACTGGAACAATATTACTGGGGTCTGAATTTCACAATATTCCTGGGCTCTGACTGGCACAATATTCCTGGGCTCTGACTGGCACAAAATTCCTGGGCTCTGACTGGCACAATATTACTGGGCTCTGACTGGCACAATATTACTGGGCTCTGACTGGCACAATAATACTGCGCTCTGAATGGCACAATATTACTGGCATCTGAATGGCACAACAATTATGGCATATGTGTTTTTTTTCTTTTTCGGCTGTCGCATCCATCGGATGCAGCTTGCCGGAAAAAAGCGTTTCACAAGCGCAATGCACTGTGAACGCGGCAAGAAGGGCTGGGGGCCCACGGGACAGCTGCCTTGGGGCCCCCCAGGAGTAAATGGGCCCAGGGCAGCTGCCCCGTTTGCCCCGCGTTAAAGACAGCCCTGGGTACACAGGAGTCGGCACTCACAGTGATAGGATTTATTCCAAACGATAGCAACCTTTCAATCCAACAGGATTGGTTCTCTGCAACCAATGAACTTAATCCAATCTCTCAAACAGACTCTACACCCTTTATAATAATGGGAAGATTTCTATGTCTGAAATATTGCTCCTCTAGTTATTAAATTACACGAGACCCAAACGTACAGTTTGCATTGAGTCCATTGCTAAATAGCTGCGTGGCCATTATTAAAGCCATCACATAATTTACTGGTAATGTGGAATGAGACAAACCATGACTTAAATAAATAGTTTAGCTTTATCTGTTATTTTGTTTGCTGTGCATTGAATGCCAGGGAGACAAATAGCTAGTGATGGATCTATTGGCAGAGAAAGAGAAAGATTTTGACAGAGATGCAGAAGCAGAAATGCTCTGACAGATAAACATTTTCATTAGACATTTTCCTAGATGTACAGAAAGAAACAGCATGTCCAAGTTCTCTGTCCTTCTCTTTGTCTTTCTCTTTGCAAGGTCAGGTAGATAACTGCTCTTTGCATGGAAGCAATGTATAAGGTTTAAAGGAATGATAGCAGTTTTGGATACTAGTTATTAGACATGTGCATTCGTTTTCGGAAAATGCATTTTCGTCCGAAAATAGAATTTTCGTCCATTCATCCGAAAAACGAATAACGAAAATGCTAAACTAACGAAAAGACAAATGAACGAATGGTTAATAAACAAAAATCATTTGTCCATTCGTGCTATTGGCATTATATAAACCAAAATAAATTTGGTTTATAGAATACCAATAGCATTACATATACATTCCATAAACCAACATAATGAACGACTTTCGGTTTATGGAATGCATGTAATACTACTGGCTTTCTATAAACCGAACTAGAGTCCCCATTCATATAGTTTGGTTTATAGAAAGCCAATAGCATTACATGTATTCCTTAAGCCGAAAGTCTATAAACTGAACAAAGTTTGGTTTATAGACTTTCGGTTTATGGAATGTGTAGGTCAATTGATTCGTACGAATTTCGTCTGAAACGAATGCAGTAATGAAGGAAATTCGTTTTAGACTAAATAAATAACATTTTCGTCCGAATTCACGAAAACTAAACAAAAATGTTAGTTTTGCACATGTCTACTAGTTATTCAGATAGCGCTATCTCGTACCTACACGTCTATATATTAACAAGTGCATGGGGAACAACTGATATTGTTTCCATAAAAGCTTGTGTTTAGATGAATCACCTATGTATATTGCAAATTACCAGATACTGGAGCTCCTATACAAAAGAATAAACATGATTCCATATTTCTTTTTGTTTTGATCAGTGATGACAAACTCCAAGAGCCTTTCTTTGTTTTCATGATCTCTCCTCAGTTTGGTAGCCCTTTCTATTTGATTGTTTTTCCATTATTTCTTTTTATCAAGTTCGGTACACAAAACCCACACCAACTTTTGATTCACCCTATTCCGCCCGTGCAGCATTCAGTAACATCTCCAGGATTCACTGTGACCATGTAGGTCAGTTTGCTGTGTACTACTGGTTTGAATAAATGGATTCACAAACGTTTATGCTTTGTACTATGCCAACCAAGTATTCTTCATTCATCAGAAAAACCTTAGGTTATTTTCAAGCAAGTTGACTAACAATTTTCCAAACCATATAAAAGTATGTTTAAGTTGCCTGCATTCTTACAAGACAAGGTTTTATGATCATTAGGATGAAGTAACAGGCCTTCTATGACCAATCATAGATCTACAGACGTATGGGAAGTTCTGGAGCCCAGTGTGTGAAGGAGATTTACCCCTATTTCATCCTTCAGAGAAACGTAGCCTTTTCTTCTTTAATGATGTTGCAAGAAGGGTGAACGTTTTCCACATTAATTGCGAGTTTTTAATATATATTTAGGTGTTTGTCTTATTTTGTCCAACCACTGTACATGCTTAATTCAAATATAACTCCTGGGGCATTTGTGTAAGTATCCTAAGGTGCATTCTGGGAGTTACAAATGCATTAAAGTTTTCGATTTTTTTTTTTTATGTGTATAATCAAACAAGGGAAAGTGTCGGAGTGAGTATGTTAATCCTTCTCTGTCACTGTACCCACAGCCTTACAAGTGTCTGGCTCCGGCCCATCTCTCATCTGGCAGCAGGATGCGGAACGTATTGTGATTTTAAAGTAGACAAGCCCTTGGCTTTGGTCTCTGAAACCCAGCTGACTGACAGGTTCACCCACATCCTGTCTGATGAGATTTCTAGTGTGTGGAGTAAGGATCCAGACAGACAGGTATCTAGACAAACAAAGGAGATTTCTATTTGTGACACCAATGGTCCTTCAATGGTCTTATAACCTGAGCAAATAACCTAATATTTATTAAATCTTTGCAATAATCAATGTAGTGATGTTAAAAATCATGATGTAGTCTGAAAAAAATGCCCCAAATTTAGCAAAGAGTACATATATTATATACATATAGAGTTAACTCAGTGAACTCTGAGGGGGTTATTCACTAAAAGGGGAGTTGCAGGGGAGATGAACATTTCATCTCACAAGTTCAGCTATACATTATACATCTATGAAAAACTTGGTGTGTTTCCCCACTAAGCAAATAGTAAGTCATAAGTCTATATGATTATACAGCTATCGAGAGTGCAACAGTCCTATATCTTGGACCGGGAAGCTACCCCTTTTGGTGCCTTGTATCAACTGAGAGCAAGTGAAAAATAAAGAACTTGCTTCTGTGAGTGTGCCAACAAGTTCACATGCAGTTAAAACAGTACTCTGTACTACACAGCGCCATCTACAGCTCAAGTACTAAATATATATATTATGCAGTACATGCTGTTGTATTTCAAAACATCCCTGCCAGTGCAATATTTACTTCCAGCACCAGGGGCAGAACAATCATTGTCGTAAGAGTCGCTAAGGTGACGGGACATGCCATCGTAGATCCCTGCAACCACCAGTCCACCTTTTTTTAAGCCACGAACAGTGTACAAATTATCTGATCAAATTATCATATCCAGTGGATTTCCTGCATGCAGAGTGCAAGCAGGAAACACTGGAGGAGATGGCGAGGGACGAGCAGCATCCAGATAAGTACAGGGGAAGGGGGGAGGAGGGGGGATTATCAGTGGCATATTAAGGAGTTAATTATCAGTGGCATATTAAGGAGTTAATTATCAGTGGCATATTAAGGATCAAATTATCAGTGGCATATTAAGGAGTAAATTATCAATTGTTTATTAACTAGCATATTATTAGTTGCATTTTAACAAGCAACTTATCAGTGGCATTTTAACAGGCAAATTATCAGTGGCATATCAATGAGCAAATTATCAGTGGAATATTAATGGATAAACTATCCAGGGTGCCACTTGAAATAGAGGGGTGCCACTTGCTGGGGTGCCCAGGGTCTAAAATAGTTAATTAGACCCTGGGCACCACAGCCAATGTCACCCCTCTAATGCAACCCTTTGGACATGGCTGGGGTGGCCAGGATCTAATAAACTGTTTTCGACCCTGAGCATTGGGACCAATGACATCCCCTCTAATGCAGCCCGCTGGACATGGAGGTGCGACCCCCTGCAGCAGTAACTGCACCTCTGAAACACCCCCACTCCGCACCTGTAACAGCGTCGGAAACTACGTTTTTTGTAATCCCTCCATCCTCGACCCTGCGCATGACATCATGCACTAGGGTCAGAGGGTGGGAAGACAGGACCACGGGACAGCATAAAGCCCAAAGACCGGTAAAACAAAGGTCTTTTAAAAAAGATCTGTGTGTGAAAGAGTCTGTGTAAGTGTTACTGTGTGAAAGTGGGAGTTTCTCCCTGTGTGTAAGTGTAAATGTGAGTCTGTGTGTTTGTAAGTGGGAGGCTATATGTGTGTGTAAGTGTGAGTCTCTCTCTGGGTAAGTGTATCTGTGTGTAAGTGTGACTGTTTGTGTGCATGTGAATCTGTGTGTGTAAGTGTGACTATATGTGTTTGTGTAAGTGGGAGTCTGAGGATTATATACTGGTTTTATCGCCATAAAAGCACTTTCTAACTTTCAGTTAGGCGCAGTATCAAGTTGAACCTTAAAATATAAATGCAAAAAACACTAATAGTGTGATGTGATACAGTAAAGACCCAAAATAATCTGAATAGGTAAGTGGTACACTCACAAACAGGGGTATAGATGAAGCTTGTCACTAATGGCTGGGTATAAAACTTGGTTAATCTGTAAAAAAGTAAAAGAACACACATGTGCAGGACCAGATAGACACAACCCATGGTTTTCTCCTCATAAAGCTGTGACAGCTGTTCCAGCGAAACGCGTCGAGTTCCTGCAGTTGTTTCCAGTATTTGTTTCCAGTTTCCTCCAGCAGTAGCCATTTCCTTCATCTACTGAATTGGACTCAGTTTTACACCTTGGACAATATCTTCATGCACATTTGAGACCAACAGCATGTAAGTGGAATCCCAGTGCGGCCAAGGATTGTGTCTATTCGGTCCTGTGTGTTATTTTATTTTTTTACAGATGAAACCAAGTTTTGTACCCAGCCATTTGTGACAAGCTCCATCTATACCTCTGTTTGTCAAAGTAATACTTACCTATTCAGATTATTTTTGGTCTATACTGTATCACACTATTAGTGTTATTTGCATTTATATTTTAAGGTTCAACTTGATACTGGACCGTCCTGATCCCCCCTCCCCCCCGTTTTATCTGTTTACTTTTTAAAATATTTTTCTGTGTTTTGATTGTGTGACACAAACAAAATTGAGTGGGTTTAGTGTTGAGCATAACTGATCTCAGTGCGGCTCTTGATAAAGAGTCATTCTAGGGCAAAATTCATCAAGTGGATTATATATTTCATAGTTACATAGTAGTTTAGGTTGAAGATAAGACTTCATCAAGTTCCACCCTTTCCCCAAACCTTGATTACAGTGGTTGATCCAAAAGAAAGCAAAAAAACATATTTTAGAAATCTCAAATTCTGCTTTCAGTAGGGAAAAAACCCTTCTTGACTCAAAAAGGCAATCAGATTTCTCCTTGGATCAACAAGCGCTAAATAAATATTACTGCCTATACTAACTTGCATAGATTGCACCTCTATGTTTTAACTCATTAAAAAGGTATCTAGGACCCTCTGAAGAGCATCTATTGTATTTGCTAGCACCACCTCTTCAGGCAGTGAATTTCATAGCTTTATTGTCCTTACCGTAAAAAATCCTGTGTGCTGTCATAGACTAAATCTCCTTTCCTCTTTAATGGGTGACCTCTTGTCCTTTGTACTGTTAATGAACAAGTCTTTTGAAGGTCTTTTCAACTCCACTTATCATACCTGTCCAATTTGAGAACGTACCCATTAACTTTGCTATAGAATTGCTTCTTATACATAAACCTTAATTGAATTTTATCAGTTTTAATGAGTCATTGATAGTCACGGGTAAAGAGCAACCTCTGCAGCTTCCAGTGATAATACAATGGCATGGCATGGATAGAGAAACACCTCCAAACAACGGAAAGAGGGTGAAACACCTGGCTTTGGTGAATAAGTGCTGTTGAACACGTAGCACAGCGGGCTTTTCAACCCACTTCCGCTTGTTTATTTGTGCATGAATTATTCAATGTGGATACTGACGGTGGCACCACATCTCTTCTCTCTGGGAATGTGGTGTTCCTGTTTAGTTGTTTCAGTAATAATGCACACCACAGACCACACAGCAAAGCCACATGAGTGCTATTATCCCGAGACGTCACTATACACACTGTTGTCCAACATTTTAAGGTGGGAGGGATGAATACCATGGATAATGGTAGGGTGAGGGTTCGGATAATATACATTTCAAGAGGTAATAATATAAAACCTAATATAGAAGCTATGGGCTTTTTAGACAGTGACGGCCCCTTTTGGCTAAAGTAATGTTCCTGAGGATTTTACCAAATTTAGACTAAGAATTTAGCCATGTTTGGTTTAGTCCTCGATAGTGTTTGTATAAATTCCCCAGTGCGAACTGACAGTGTGCTGTTACAACAAATGCAAAGCTCTGCTTTTCTATAGCATCAGTAAGTGCACTAACTTAAAGCCAACAAGCAGGGCCGGTAATAACTAATGTAATATGTGCTTGGCTGACTTGCAAACCATAACTCAGATATAATGTTGCATGTCAGTGAATGCTTTAAGCCTGGAGGCTACTGAATAAAAATGACTCTTTTCTAATAAGAAGTAAAATATCCACAAAAATAGCATGAGATGCTAATAGTGTGTGAACAGCAGCAAATCCCCCCAAGAGACCAGTAACAAACTTCCCTTGTGATATTTTCCAGGTCGCAACGAATAGGGTCACATTTCAAACTCTTGCATTTGGTCTCTGATAACATGGCGTAATGCCATTTTAATAGAATGTAACACCACACCTGCCATGACAAAAAAACATGAAACAAATGGCTATGGTAACAACACGGTGAGAATGATAGTGAGGGCATAGTATCATTTTTGTAGGCATAAATATCCATGCTTCCAGAGATGGCTAGGCAGATAAAATTAGAACATCCACCAATCCCCCTCTGTGTACCGGTTACCTCATCGAATAAGGGTAATCTGGCTACCCTCACAGCATACATAGGTACTCGGAATGTGTTAAGGCCACTGGGGCTTTATTACTGTGACAAAATAAACAATGTAAAATTATAATAATTGCATAAACAGTCAATACACCATTTAACATGTATAATAGCCTGTCTCAACATTGGTGGAACATAACTGATCATGCCACTAAGTTACCCAGCTTATATAAAACATGAGATAGGGTTCCTCTAGCATCGTATCTGTTGCTAATGTAAGGGATCAATTCTAATTGTAGTGACATCACACCGAAATACCTCCGGCAACCATTGCGTCAGAACACCTTACCTATTCATAGCCCCCAGAGACTAAACCTGTGGAGTATAAAACCCTATACAACATCATATTATTGATGGTGTAACAACCATAAGAATGACTTTCTAGAGACCGTATCGCCAACATAACATATAACCTGCTATAATTAATGCAATGAACTTATACTTTAACACAAATAATCCTCCAAATAGTTGGCACTGTTCCTCTCAATGACAGTTTTTATTTCCACACACCACAAATCAGTGCCCATGTCATTGAAATGTACTTCTTGCACCCTGAACATTAAGGGTGAGCCATATTGATCTCTGCTATTCCACTTACTTAAACCAGAGCTCTAGTTCTTAGGCTCTGGGGTGTATGATCGGAATCACTCTCAGCATTCAGGTTGTGGATAATAGATGTGAGATTAAAACAAAAACAAATACACCTCCTTCCGTACCTTTAAAAATGATCACAAAAAAATGCCATAGTGCATCCTGTAAAAGTACAAAAAATGTAATGGCCCCCACTACATGAGGCTTACTTTAAAATGGAAAAAAAAGCACACATCAATAATACACTTGCAGGCAATGGAGCAGGCTTGCTAGTCCCAAAGGTTATCTCACACTGAAGTCAGGAACAGTCGCGGCGTCCCGCTGAACACTCGAGGCTTCAAACCTTTACAAAACACAGCTGATCAGGATTCCAGATAAGCCCCCTCACTCTCTCCAATACGCAGACGCGTTTCCTCGATTAACGACTTCCTCAATGCTGCAGATGGGGAGGAGGCTTGGGCTTTTTATGTTCTCATGCGTCAATGTCATTAACCACTGAATTGCTTTCTAGAGGTTCTGTTAACCCTTGCTTTTCCCTCGGGACAGTTTATATACCAAAGAACTGATTAGAAAAAATGCTAAAACTTCACATTTACAATTATACATACATCTATACAATTAAACATACATCTACTATATCAACTGTAAAAAATAATATTTTAAAATGACACAGAAAATTTGGTAACATTAATAATAAAATAGGATATAAACTCTGAAATGACAAACATTGATTAGACACAGAAAATCTATACCAGCAAGATGTCATAATATAATTACTTAAAGCCACAGGTTTAGATTATCTAAAGGAAATTATATCATTCAAAGTCAGCATTAAGACCATGGGGTACCATTGTATTAATATTAAATATTCATTTCTGTTTTACCAAATCTAGTCATTCTTTTCTCTCCTCTCCAATGATTATACATTATTTCAATTCCTATTAATTTGAGTAATGATGCATTTTTATTATGATGGGTATCAAAATGATGTGAAACTGTCTGCTTGGGATATCATTTCTTAATATTCCTTACGTGCTCGGCTATCCTAACCTTTAAGGGTCTTGATGTCCTGCCTACATAGGACAAGTTGCATGGGCACCACAAGATGTAGATCACCCATGCCGTATCACATGCGATTAAATCTTTAATCTTAATAATTCTGTCCATATAGGGCACTTCCAATTCAGAAATATTTTTACTCATATTACAGGTTTCTCTGCATTTTACATCTATAAAAACCCGTTAACACATTCAAAAACGTATTCTTGACTTTGCCAGTTTTAACCATATTAACGTAACTTTTACTCAGCTGTTGTTTTAAATTGGGAGCACCTCTAAAAATTACTCTAGGGTCCCCTATGATGGTATTTAGGGTAGCATCCTTTTGGTAAATAGGCCAGTATTTTTTAATAATCTTTTTAATTTGTCCGCTGCAGTTATTAAACTAGGTTATAATTGGTATACTTTCCATACGAGCTATGTTACTGGATTTTTCTCTAAACAGAGTATCCCTTTCTCTTTCCCAGACTTCTTTGATTGTTTTCTCAATGGGTCCACTGTCATACTGTTTTTCTATGAAACAAGGAATCCTCAGGAATTGACTTTTGGGGACATTCAATAACCATGGGAGAAAATGGCAGCTATTAATTTCGATATAGCTATTTGTGTCAACCTTCTTGAAATATGTATAAGTTTTTAACTGTTTATTATCAATAAAGATTTCTAAGTCTAAGTAGTTTATGCTTATTCTGTCGTAAGATTGATACCCCAACTATTGGTATTCAAATTTATAAAAAAAAAGCTTGCAAAGAGGCATCATCACCCCACCAGATGAAAAAGAGGTCATCTATGTAACGTTTATAGACTACTAAATTTGACTCCCAGCTATGATGAGAATAAATAAAATCATTCTCCCAATATGCCATAAAAAGATTGGCATAGCTAGGAGCAAATTTCGAGCCCATTGCTGTGCCCTTCAGCTGTAAATAAAATGAAACGCGTATGACAAGCTACTTTTGCCAGGGGTGGTGAACATGCACTGTTTTTGCCACTGTGGATAACAATAAATCTTTTGATATTTGATGTTACAGCAGTGATCCTGATATTATTTGGAGCCCATCTTTCTTGTATCCATGATTATCTACTCGTTCTTTACTGTGCAAGCTACCTCAGTGCAGTACGATTTCTAGAAGAAATTCACACCAAAAGTAGCCCTCACTGAAACACTGTCTGCAAGGGAGCTTAATGCCGCAAAAATGGTCCACAAGGGCATCATTCTCCTGTCACTGATGCTCTGGCAGACACACTGACCACCAGTGGAATGTTATTCCTCAAATTTGGACAAAACACAAAGTGAGAAATCAAGTTAACCCTTTTAGCCCCACAGCACACATGTGCACATGGTGACAGTTTTTTATTTATAATTATGTTTTAATGTACCAGTGACAATACTATATATATCTGAGGAGGTCTTATACTCTATTATAGTCTATGTGCATTATGCCAAACAAGAAGCTGCAACTGTATTTATATGGATTGTTATAGTCTTCTTCACCTAATTAATAGAAGTGAAACATTGTTGTGTTAAAGGAGATATTAACTTGTGACTCTTTTGTGTTGTTACTGGGAGTTAACCTGTTATTATGTATAACTGGGTGATGGTAAATTACACATTCATCTTGTTTTAATGATATGAATTAAACTTTATGTTTTCATTATGGGTACCGCACCAGTGGTTTCTCTCTGATGTTCATTTATTCAATCGTGGATTATCCCCTGGTGCTGTACCCAGTACCGTTATAAAAAAAATAAAATTTAAACAGTAAGAAAATAGGACATGAAGAAGGGGTTAATATTTTATAAACATTCCTGAAGATGCCCAGAGTCATGTTGCACAGAACTGTTGTCAGCAGATAGTACAATGTATATATTATTTGTATTTCGAGAAATCTGTGTACTGCAAAACCACTTGGAAATGTCTAAACTAACTTGGCCTTTTATGAAAGTTCTCCAGCTATCGATGTTAAGACAGGCTTTCCCTTGAAGCTGCCATGCATGTTTCTGAATGTTCAAAGCATTATGAGCAAGTAGAACACTTAAGTTCTAAAGTTCTATTTTGACGGCAGCAAGACAATCTTGTTGCCAAGACATATATCAAGCAACTGGGTTATTTTTCCCACTCTCGTTCCTTCTGTTCAAAACTGCTATGCTACAGCCAATGAAATGAACATGAAGACTGTGTGGACGGATGATCCACACTGTGCCAAAGAGAAGATAGCTTTCCTGATTTCATCTTTCTCGTTTTTTTTAGGTGGGATAGCCATCATACTGCTATGGAGAGCCTTGCAGTTTGTGCGAAGGGCACACATGTCAAATACAGTAAGTTCATGGTTGTTCCTCATATATAGAGACAATAAGGGTGGTAGAAAAGCACACATTATATTTAAATAGAAAGAAGATGGAACTGATATAAAGAGAGGAGGCAATTTAAAGGGAACTTAAAAAAAAAAAAAATAATATGTTTACATGGTTTTCTGTATATGTTTGGGCACTTGGGTTGGGCTATTGTCTCTCTATATTCTCCATCACTACCCGTAAATAAATCAAAATCATCTTTTTGATCAAAAGCAGGAAAGTTAGGTAGAAACTTGATATACTTAGGTCTTTCTTTTCAACCTTGTTGAAATTCTGGCTACTACTTTACCAGTAAGTACAACATGAGAAGGTCAATAGCAATGGTTTTTATTTTAGGTGCATTGCGTAGAAACCAGTGGGTGGTTCCTGAAGAAGAATAAAAAGAAAATAATGAGTCTTCACATTCAGGTGATCTATTTGGTGGAAAGGCTGCTGTCGGCACAGACCTTAATTGGAAAAGTTTTGGTAAGTAAGATAAAGATATGCTTCCTTGTAGTTCAAGCTGGTTCTGGATGTTATAATTCAGGCAATGAAGTCTCTCGTCCTGCGTCCGTTTCCTGATATTCGTGTGATTGAGATGGTGTATTGCAGAGATAAAATTATGTCAGAATTCGAGCAGCTGCCAACTATGAGCAGTCTGCCTTGGAATATATATATTTTTCTACTCGTTTCTAGTTTAACTGACTAGAGCATAGCACTAGTTATTTCATAGAGTTTTCATAAACCTTTATTTTCAGTTTTTATGGAACACATAATGGTAGCTATGAATTACGTGAAGATAAAGCCATAAATGTGTACAATGAACACTTTTGTCGCTATATACTGGAGCTTCTATACTGCTTCATCTGTTTCAGACTAAGAGTGGTCTGAATTTCAAAAGAGATTAACATGCTGTTACAATAGCAAACACACACAAACAAATATAACAAATGATAAAAAAAAAACTTTCAGACTGTGATCACTGTTTTTAAACAGAACATTTGTCAATAAAGCTGCAATGTCTTTAGCATCCAAAACTAACTGATGTTAATGCCGTGACTGCTGTCCATGGTACTGATTTCTGTGGTGAGATAGTGGGTAGCAGAGGCATTATCAAACACAAATCTACACATACCAAACAATACAAAAGTCCTGCTTATCCCACAAAATCATGTTTTTACAGTGCTACCACCACTGCAAGGGATTCTGGGTAGGCATATGCAAATCCCATCAACAATGATCACTGTTTGCCTCTTACTCCATATTACTCTATATTTTCAACAGAAGTAGTCGATAAAGTATAATTAGTGTAAGTTGACATCATTTGGATTACACCATATGTTCTCATATTTTTAATGTTCATGGACAATGTAGCTCCTTTTGTACTATTTCCAAGGTTTGGTTTCTCAGCAAATATTAAAAATAAGAACTAAGGTAGGGTCAAAGAAACGATACAAAATGGCATATTAAAGTGGCACACATGAGACATAAAAAGAGAGAGCTACTACTGTTTAGCAAAAAAAAGAAAATATAAGTTTACTGAGATCCTATAAAGCCCAAAAGGTCATAACACACACATAATCATGAATAAATAACACCCCCAAATATATACACAAAAACACACACTACATACATAAATATAAAGATGCAATAAAGATTGATAGAAGCAAAATAAATCATATGTTAATGAAAGATCGGTCAATCAACAATACCTATAAAGGAGAATGCAAAGATAGGAAAAGTAGCAAAAAAGCAAGAAAAGCAGATTATGAGCTAAAAGGAGTATAGTCAAAATGTTGTTCCAATGATGCAGTCAGCCATCTGTAGGAAGCAATACAATCATATATTAGGCAAGCTGGTTAACGTAATAATTTGATATCTGATCTGTAATAGATTATCCATCCAAGGTAATTAGCAGAAATCATAAAGTGACCAAAATCCTCTTCCAAAATGCACAATGCTGAGAGCAGCCATGCAGTAACGCTTGTGCTATTATAATAAAAATAAACAAACACATTCATTAACATGAAATACGCATACGTAAGTAGTAATTATAGTTAAAAGCAGCTACCCACTGGACCAACCTTCATACGCATTGTTTTAAAAGATGCACACAATTTGCAAAATATCTAAAGGAAATAATATATGCATATGAAGTTTGCCGTCAAGATGAGCTAATGAGCAGGCAATAAGGATCACAGTGCAATTTGGTGCACACAAAATGAATTATAAATAGAGTTGAGCGGACACCTGGATGTTCGGGTTCGGTGGGTTTGGCCGAACTTCGGAAAAAAGTCCTGGTTCGGGGTCGAACTTGACCCCTAAGCCCATTGAAGTTAATAGGGACCCGCACTTTTGGCCACTAAAATGCCTCTAAAAAAGTCCTGGAAAGGGCTAGAGTGCTGCAAAATGAAGGAAAATGTGGGTGAGTGTCCCCATTCATACGAATAGGTCAATTTACCTATTCTTATGAATGGGGACTCTATTTCGGTTTATAGAATAGCAATAGCATTACATGTATTCCATTTATAGAAAGCCAATAGTATTACATGTATTCCATAAGCCGAAAGTCTATAAACAGAAAGACATTCGGTTTATAGACTTTCGGTTTATAGAATACATGTAATGCTATTGCTATTCTATAAACCGAAAGTCTATAAACCGAATGTCGTTCGGTTTATTGACTTTCAGCTCATGGAATACATGTAATACTATTGGCTTTCTATAAACTGAAATAGAGTCCCCATTCATAAGAATTTCTTATGAATGGGGACTCTATTTCAGTTTATAGAAAGCCAATAGCAATACATACAATGTAATCGCCGAACCCCGAACTCCAACACGGACATACAGTGAAATGTCCGTGTTCGTGTCCGGGGTCCAAAAACCGTAGGTACGAACCTGAACAGTGCGGTTCGGGTTCCCTCAACACTAATTATAAATGATCGTATGCAGCATGTATTCTGTAGTGGTCCTGAATCCATGAGATAAGAACACATTTAACCTATTTTATCTTTTCTGCCTGTGGTTTGTAATTTATTTTTAATGTATTTATTGTTTGACCTGACTTGGCATCCACATGTTTATAGTTGACACGTATTAATTTTATCCTTAATATCTCTGCAGAACTGAATTTTGGGTTTAGGGTATGTGTTCAGTGTACTAGTTGTAAATGTTTTATCAGTATTGTTCATGTAGCACTTTTGTCTTGTTTGACAGGTCATGTTGGTGTTTCTGTTCAGCATTGGGACTGTGATATTATATTTTATCATGTCTACACAGTAAGTACACATTCACTGTGGGTTTAGTTTTTTTTTTTCCCCCCTAGAAATGACAGAATGCACAGCTACAGACATTATAAACATATGTCCCTATTTAATATCTAGAGATATTGCATATCGGACTAATAACAAGCTGATACATTAAAAATCACTTCTACTTGGCACTAATAGAGTTTTATTGAATCCGCAGCTGATCATAGATAGTTTTACCCAACTTAAAGGTGCTCATTTTATTGACCTTAGAAGGTATATGGTAGTTTGTTGGAGGATGTCAAACAATACAGGCAATCACGGAGTACATTAGGCATAATGGACACAGATGTACTTCAATGACTCTCTGGCGTTGTAAAAGATCCTTTTACAACAATTCTGCTTCCGGCATACATTCCCCCATTGATTAGAATGAATATTTTAATATTGATGTGTCACCAAAACTTGGTAGAAATTCAACAGCAATATAGAAATGCCCACTTGCTGTGAGGTTCAATAAAAGACTAAGGACATCCTGGTGTTCGTAGCCTGTACAGAGTGCTTCCCTTGTCTATTAGACACACAGCTATACAATTGGAATCCTTCAGATGCAAACAGTGGGTAGAGTTAAAATAAGAGATAATCATTTTGAAGTAAGAAAACAGTGGGAATTTTTTTTCTTCAGCAGAGTGGACTATTAAGGGTCTACTCAGTATGGGCTCATTTAGCTCAAAATGAAGCCAAATTCAGAGATATAGGCAGTGTTAGCTGTTCGGAAACCGAAATTTCTGAATCATTCAGATCCACCAATTTAGCTATGATAAGCATTGATGTTTGGAAACCCAATAAACACCCTGAACATGCCCAAATTCAGGAAACATACACAACATTTGCCTATAGCACTTCTCCAGAGTTTATCTGGTGAACTGAATTTCAACATATTTTAAAAATAGTCACATGGAAATTGTGTCATATATTCATATGTATCATATTTCATACAAATATTCATCATCACAATATTTGGGCAAAATAAGATATTTCTACATATATGAAACAATGACCATGTCAAAAAAATAGCTCAAAAGAAGTGTTAAGCAGCAAAAAACTTGTGCAGCACTGACACCGATCATCACCTGTAATAACATCTTCAGTCTTTTTCTGTTTATGTCCTCACTCTCTCCTAGTGATTTCCTATTAGTAATGCTATTAGTAATGTGTCTCTATCTTTATGATTCCAGCCCTATAGAAATATGTCACTACTCTGGAGAGGTGATTGCAGCACTGGACCTGTTCTTTCATTCTTTCTTTATATTTTACTTTGGACTGAGGGTGAGTGTTTTAATAACCAACTTGAACATGATCTATAATGTTTAAATCAAATGAAAACAAAATAATTATAAAAATGTATGTATTAACTAAAATGTGAACACCTATATGCTCTGTATGTATCAACATGTCCCAGGTGATGTGTGTGTTACCTTTAAAGACATATAGATTATACATTCTGCAGGGCAACATGTAAAAGTCACATGTGCCTTACAAAATTACTGGTTAGAAGTCTAGGTTAGAAGCAAAAAAAGAAGGTAAAGGGTTAAATGCAATATGTTGTTTGTGGAAAATATATTACATTATTCTAGAATCACAATGAGGTAGATGCAATCCTCCCCATCAATCACTTAATCTGTTACTTTCAGAGTAGCACAGGCTATTCCACAAGGAATAGCATGCGATTCAACTGCAGCAGAGACCGCAATATGCAGTGTGGTAAAGCACTGGTATCGTGGTAAGGGAGTAATGGCATTTAACATAAAACAGTTATTAAAAGTAAGCTAGGGAACTGGTAGTGTCAAAGCAACTCCCAGTCCCCTAGTGTCGCCCCCCTGCAGTAGCCACTCACTAGCGCCATTAAATTAATATAAGTGCCCCCTTACTTACCAAGGGCCAGCGCCCTACCTACTCCTCCCTACCTCTACCTTGCCCAGGTAAGGGGGGACGGTCTAAAATGGCCCATTAACTGGAAAAAAAACAACCATTTTAATGCAGTGATGATGTGCAGTGAAAATCAGTGTCAAATTAGAAGCATTCCTGTCCCAGCCCTGTTGGGATGTTCAAACCATTCAGTAGTTGAGCAGGGACAGAGAGGCTCCTCATCAGCCAATCAGACACCTCTTACTGTCTTTTGAAGTAGCTGCCCTCCCAGGCTGCACAGATTTTTTTAGAACTATTTTATTTTATATATTTGTTTTTTTATGGGACCCGCGGGAGGTCACTGGCCCTGTGGGGCCCTTACTTGTATTTATTTGGTCTGAGATGTGAGGGAAGCCGTAGCACCTCTGACATTTTGTTTTGAAGGTTAACCCTTCCAGTGCTGTAGGGAGCATTGTTTGTTTTCCCTGCAGCACTGAAAGTGTTTAAATCTGCAAATATCAGCTATGCTAAGCAACCAGTGCACATTTAAGTAATTCTTTTCTCTTGTAAAACTGATGGGCAAAAAAAATGAAAGATTGTGTGGTAATCACTGCACAGAACAATATTTCACTGCAGTTTTTTTTTTTTACTGGCTCCACTAAACCTCCATAGAAAGGAGGAATCATTTTTTTAATAGGTGCAATATTGATATTACCGCACACGTTAATGGTGTTTGTGGCAGGCAATGAATCAGAAGTGCCTGTTAATTTACCACCAACGCCAGTTTTTCCATAACCGAAGGGGGCGGGTTGGGGGGGGGGTCTACCCCAGAATGTGGAGTTCAGGAGATCTTTAGTGACATGTCTCAATTTAGCCCAGTTCTGGCCAACGTTTGCACCACAGATGTTTATGAACTACATGTGCCATGATGCTCATTCAGCTTTATGACTGACTGAGCATCATGGGAAATGTAGTTTCCAAACACCTGCAGTGCCAAGGTTACCATTCAGTGCTATAATCTGTCCAAGAGAGTTTAGTGCCATAAGAATTTGTTCTCATAGAAAAGCCCACCACCATGAGGAATTGTGTTCTCCTGTATGACTAATTCATTCAGTACTAGAAGGAGCCAGGAAAATGATTGCACAGAATATAATTTCCATACTTTCTTCTCAGATTTGTTGAAGAATATACAATCCTACAGCCAGATTTTCCTTAATATAAATGCTATAAACACAAAATGCTCCTATTTATTGATTCCATTCTTCTATAAACAGAAAGCTTTGAACTATTGCATTGTGTGTCCTGAAAGCTGCACTTCTAATGTGTCACCAATGAATCCAATCAAATGAAAGTACCGTATTGTCATTAATACCGTCCATACCTTACAGAACTTATTTACTGTAAACACATAGATCATAGAAGTGTTTATTTATTTATTACTGTAGGATGTTAAAGTGTAGAATGTAATTACACATTTCCAATGGTCTTTGCTTCTTGAAAAATTGATTAGACATCTATCAAATTAATTTGCCATTGATTACCTTCTTGTGAAACATGTATTTATCATTAAATAAATCAAAAAAAATCTTAATTGAAAAAAAAAAAATCCCTGTGTATGCTTTGTGTATGAGTTACACGCTGTGTGAAGTATCACATGCTGTTCTTTTGCCTTGCAGTTTATTGCAGCCAAAGACAAGCTGGCATTCTGGATGGAGCTGGACTCAATAGTGGATTTCTTCACAATCCCACCTATTTGTGTTTCACTGTATTTAGGGGGAAATTGGCTTGGTAAGGGTTCTTTATGTTTGTATTCATATACAGTAAGACTATGGGGAGCGGGGGCTTTGACTAAATAGCAATGCTGGGGCACAGGTCTAAAAGTGGATCAATCAGCAGGAACATTCCATTGGTTTCTGTGGTGATATTTCCACTTTTAGAACTTTGATCCTGAATTGCTTGTTATGCCTAATTCAGGATATAAGTGGCTTTACACAAATACAATGGTACCCATTAAATATAGTATAATTATTTAGCTGTTTTGTTCAGTTTCGCTCAGCATTTCTGCTGGTACACGTTTTTTTTTCCATTTTTTTCAAAGGGCCGGAAAACAGTCTGTACAATATTTCCAACTTACTGTGGGATAGAGACACAGACTGGCCAAATAGCTGTTTAGCTGTGAGCTAGATTTGCCTCCATCATGGAGATTGTATAATGAAGCATAATGGTTCACTTATTTGATCTGGTAACCAAAGTGTTTTGTTCTTAATCATTTTTTAATGGCCTAAACCATTTACTCATCAGCAATCAACTACTCTGTAAAAATGTATAGCTTAATAAGCATGGGCTATTTTGTGTCTAGGTCTTCGTTTCCTACGAGCGCTGAGGTTATTGGAGCTCCCTAAAATTTTACTGCTACTTAAAGTCACTAAAACCAGGTAAGAATCACCTTGCAGGTGCCACTAAATATTTCAACTTTAAAAGAAGAAAAAGTACAAAAAAAACCCACAGTGCACGTTCTCTGATGTTTATCTGTACACATGGCTTTACATACTGCTCTACCTCCGGCAGGTCAGGGCTGGTTCAAGAAGACTTTCCCTACCAGCCCCCATGTGTGGTTGGTGCATGTGTACACATGAATCTTCACTATGCCCAGTGTATAGGGTTGCCACCTTTTCTTCCAAAAAATTTTTTTACTGGCCTGTCGGTAAAATACCGGCAAGGTAGCAACCCTACCAGTGTACCATCAGTACTAAAATTCTAAACAACAAGTGTGGGGGGGGGGGGCTAAATACTGTATCCATCGACCCTGTAAAGGTCCATGACATGTTTAGTATGACACTGGGTGTCACATGACATGTGTCAGAAAAGGAAGCACACATTTTTGTGCTGGTTAACAAGTAATGCTCCACAATTTCAATATTATCTGTTCTTTAACAAAACTATGTGATTCTAATTGGCCTATCGCTTCTTCTGACAGCACTGCAATAAAGCTCTCTAATCTCCTGGCCACCTTCCTCAGCTGCTGGCTGACTGCAGCTGGGTTTCTTCACCTGGTAAATAAACCATTTTTTTTTATCAAATGGACTTCTACATGTTGTATATTTGCAATTGTACGTTATTACATTGAAATCTGATGGGTTCTGATCAGTAAACATGGGGATGTGTATGAATTTACATGAGAATTGTTAAATTAAGTCCCAAATTCTCTAATCTTTACCACTGTTATTTAAGGACAACTGTCAGACACTGTAAATAAAAACGTTTAATGAAATAATATAATTAATGTACCTTATTGAGCCCTCTTTCCTCTGTATAGCTCTATCATGAGGCAGACATTTTTAGTCACATATTCATGCATCTCACCCAGATTCTAAACAACATGTTCGCCCCCTAATAGAGCTTTACAGAGCAAAGGAGACTTAGGTTCTTTATCTGTATTCGTTCATTAAAGCATTTATATTTAAACAACATTTTTATTTAAAATACCTTCACGTGATGCAATGTTTCAATGAAACAGAACATCATTTTTTTGTCCTTAAATGCCTGATTTTTCACGTCAGTTCACCAACTTTTATTGTATAGAAACATAGTGCGTCTGTAGATAAGAACCATTCAGTCCATGTCTGCCCAATTTTCGAAATACTTTTATTAGTCCCCAGTTCCCTACCTTAAATCTAGGATAGCCTTGTGTCTATCCCACGCATGCTTAAACTCCTTCACTGTGTTTACCTCTACCACTTCCGCTGGAAGGCTATTCCATACATTTACTACTCTCTCAGTAAAGTAATACTTCCTGATATAACTTTTTTTTTATCTTTGCCTCAATGGTGAATATTTTATTAGTGAATTTAATAGCGAATAGATTGTGATTTTTATTCACATATAAACACAATTCAATGCAGTTAAGTAGGTTGAAAGAGGGTCCTTCATCCACCCAAAATCTATGAGTAGGAAAAAAAAGAAATCTATTAACATTATTTCCACTGTGACCCCAAAAAAGGACTTTTCATTTAATGACATTTTCATTCTGTTACAAAACTAAAAATCAAGACTTTCTTTTGTGAAAGAAATTATGTATCACATGACCTGTTTCAAACAAACTCATACAATAACAACATTATAGCATGTATGTATAGTATTTTACTAAAGATTAATAGAGACCTGGAATAATCTTCCAGTGGTGGTAGGAAACTAGTAATATGGACCAGTCACATTCCCTTTATGTACCATTTGTTTTCTTAGATGGAGATTACAGGAGACCCGTGGCTGGGCTATGAGAATGCCCAGAAGCTGAGTTACTTTGATTGCATTTATATGGTCATGGTCACTATGTCAACTGTTGGCTATGGGGACATTACAGCACAAACAACTCTAGGCCGCATCTTCATGATCTTCTTCTTCGTTGGAGGACTGGTAAGGGTTCTCCTCCCATACATTCTAATCACAGAAGCCTATGGATCAATACAGAGCAGTGGCAACGCTTATAAGGGGTGATATAACTGGATATACACCATCCTAATACAAACCATCGTCTCTAGTTTATTATCACAATACTCTACTGCTGCTCCAAAGCATGAGCTAATACTGAGCTCTGTTCAATATCCTGAGTTAATTTAGCTCAGGTCATTGACATGAACTGACTATTTAATGTCCTGAGTTAATTTAGCTCATATCATTGACATGAATATTATAGATTGCAATAAAAATAATGAGTTAAAACCATTGAGAACTCACATCGTTGACTAAAGCTCATTAAGAGATATCACATGACTCACTATTATACTCTACACGGGTTGCATAAATGTCTTAGTGTCTAGTACCTTGTGTAATAATATAGGGACAAAAATGGATTTGCCTTTTTGATGTGTTATGTTGCAATGATCTATTACAGAGTTCCAGAAATCACTGTACATAAAAAAGAAAGCATGCCTGGCATAATAATGTATAACTCCAAAACTGAAAGTTTAAAGTGTTGCACTTACATTTAAAAGGAGCTTTAAAGACAGATCAAGATATTTATGAAACCATGTAGACAGCACCAATAAATGATAAATACCAAATAAATAATTTAACTAATATATAATTTTTTTATAGACATATAGTATATATATATATATATATATATATATATATATATATATATATATATATAAATATAATATATAGATACAAATACAAAATTAAATAATAATGCAAAAAAATAAATAAAATAAAAAATATCTTTAAAAGTAATATAAAAATAGATTTCATTTCCTAGAAAAAGGTATCAGTCTCCTATAAAGGAATATGAATATTATATTGGAAATATCTATTTGTATATTATAAATAGCTGTACACAGGAGAGAGTGCATGTAGCCACCACAATAGTTTCTTTTTAAATGTTTAAATGTTTGTACCTGACCACTGGCTTACTAGTGATTTTTTGGGTCCCAGCAAGGAAGGGGGTTTGTTCATTTTCATCATTCTAGTTATTATATTTTCTAAATATCTAATAGTGTATGATTGTGTGGAGAGCCCCTTTACCCCCTAATTTTTAAGTTGTCATTTTTTTCAATGAACATGTGTTTCCCTATATGTCTTGCACTCTCTCCTGTGTACAGCTATTTATAATACAAAAGTAGCTATTTCCAATATAAGAGCCCAATCCCATTCTAAGAGATATATTGCTATATTTTCTGCAAATTAAATATATTTTATATATTCTCTTTAAGGACATTTTCTTTTTGGTTTTTTTTTTTATTATTTAATGTTGTTTTTCTTTTGTATTTATATCTATCTATCTATCTATCTATCTATCTATATATATATATATATATATATATGTCTCTCTATATACATGTATATATATATATATATTTAACCCTCTGATGTCTGGAGCATGTTTGATTTTTAGTGCTGTCTTAATAGCTTTCTATTTGTTGGTCCTTTCTGAATTCAGTGGTGTTCCACTACAGATTTGTATAAAGAGTATCAGTTATCACACTGTTGGATGATCAAGCTCCACATGTGCTATTATTCATACCATTCTGGGTTTGTATTTATTTATCTGTTTTTGCTGGTGGTAAAGACAAGATGTGTTTATTTAGGTGCTGTGTATTTATTTAATAAGAACATCAATATGTTTGCTGGGTGTATCTGTAGGAGCTTCTTTCCCTCTAGAATAGAGATCATATTTGAAATAGATATAGAGCAGGATGATACATATAACAAATGTTACCATTTATTAAAACAACATAAATATTCTTATATTTAGCTATTCAGCTTCCAGCACACAAGGTTACACATCCTCTGTCTATATCAATAGAAAACCAGGCAGGACCAAAACCACTTCAGCAGTAAAAAGCACCAATAAGGTATATCCTGGTTTGGCAGAAACCAATAAATCAATATATATCAGAGGCAGAGGTCCAGAAGGAAAAAAAAAGGACTAGCATGGTGCAGTTTGGATATTCACATTACACGTTTCACCCCACTGGGCTTCTACCTGGTGCCAGGATGTGGAACCTTGTATGCTGGAAACAGAATACCTACACGTAAAAATATGTATGCCATTGTAATAAATGATAACATTTGTTATACTTATCATCCTGTTCTATATCTATTTCTAGTGTGATCAAGAGTGAAGAGGAGCTCCTACAGATACACCCAACAAGTATAATGATGTGCCTTTAAAACTCCATTGAAATGTTAGTGTGATACAGTGAACCTTACTTTTGGAGTTATACAATATTATACTATCTCTGAGCACATGGACCATTCTTGTTATGGGTTGCATAAACCTTGAATGTTGAGCTGCCACAACTAGCACATGGAGGTGATAAGAAGGGATACCAGGGGGTGGATGTAACTGTTTGTTACAAGCTAGACAATGATGACCATGAATGGTAGCATTTGAGGATGAAAAAATACATGTTATGGTATATAGCAATAATAATATATATGTTAGCTGCAAATACATGGAAATATTAAGGTTTTTTGGTAATTATTATTATTTATGAATAATTGGTGCCTTGCATATTGAACTTCAGATGGATTTATATCTTTTAGGCAATGTTTGCCAGCAAAGCTCCTGAAATCATGGCTATTGTAGGAAAGAACAAACAGAACAAAGGATCTCACATGATTATGGGTGGAAGAAAGTAAGTAAATATGGATAATAATGAGACAAAATCCCTGGATTTGGTACTTGCACCATTTATATTCCATTGTCTGCTTTGTAGGACAGGAATTTCCATTAGTCATGGTTCTATGTTTATAATGTCTCTATCCCAGTGCCTTTAAAGAGGGTCTAAGTACCTCAAACAGTATTTACTTAGACAGAAGGATAGTGTGATGCTTTATATCTGCAAGACATGATGCCAAGGTTAAAAGGCCTCTCTGATGATCAGATTGCTAGGAAAAATCAAAATCTTGAGGTGTTGCATTGGATTTTTATAGTATAATGTATTCCTTTTATTTTCCCCCAAAATGTAAACAATACTACAACTATTTAATGACTAAAAGGTTTTCAAATGGGTCTTCCTACTATTATCAAGTATCACACAGTATGGATCCTCTAGAGTTAGTTCTCATGTACCATCCAACCCTTCATTTATGAAGGTAAGTTGTGCAATGGACACACTGCCAACATAATTGGGGTTATTGGGGCTATTCACTAAAATGTGAGTTGCGGTGGGTAGCACCATTTCAGCTATACATTGTGCAGGAACAAACCAGATGAGTTCACTTAGCGGGGGAAACTAACCAGGTTTGCCCCTGCACAATGTATAGCTAACCTGGTGTGATGACATGTTCATCTCACCTCAACTCACCTGATACTCACTTCAAATCACCTGCTACTCACCTCAACTCACCTGCTATTCACTTCAACTCACCTGCTATTCACTTCAACTCACCTGCTATTCACTTCAACTCACCTGCTACACACTTCAACTCACCTGCTACACACTTCAACTCACCTGCTATTTACTTCAACTCACCTGCTATTCACTTCGACTCATTTTCTATTCACTTCAACTCACTTGCTACTTACTTCAACTCACCTGCTATTCACTAATGTGGCTCTCACATTGCACACCCTGGACATACCCCATCACCCACGTTAAACAGCCATGACATGCCCCATCAGCATCATTGCCCACCTAGGACATATCTCAGCACCCACATTGCACACCCAGGATTTAGCCCATTGCATACATTGCACATCCAGGACAGGCCCCTAGCACCCCGTGACATGTCCCATCACCCACATTGCAGATCCATGACATGTCCCATCACCCACATTGCACACTATAGTGAATGGAGAATAGAACATAACTTAAAAAAGACATCAAAGTAATGCCCAAAAAATTATTACAAATTCTTAAACTTTATTTAGTCTTTCCAACTGTTTTAGTGTAAATTCTAAAAGACTTTTGCAACTGTTTAGCGAATAATCTTTTGAGATAAACAAATTTCAACCTTTTCTTCAGGCACATTGTGGTCTGTGGGTACATAACCCTCGAAAACGTGACCGCCTTGCTCAATGAATTTTTGGATAGAGACAAAGGAGATATCAGCACCGAGATTCTCTTCATGGAAGAGTAAGTCTGACTGTTTCTATACTTTAAATCTGGGGCCATAGTAAGTCTTTCTGCTAAAAAGTGAACTGCAACAATAGGCAATAATAGTTGACTTTGAAAAACATTCCAACCTCCCTGTCTTTCCAACTCAGCTATTAATACCTAATATTTGCAGTTCACTTGTTAGTTCAGCACATTTAACATTTTAGTAAAGGGGTCATAATATCTTTCTTAATTAATAATTGTACCTACTTGGCAGAGCTTTTGTGTGGTATGAGAGTTATAAATACCCTATGACATAGGCATCCAACTGAGACCCTCCAGCTGTTCCTGGACTACAACTACCATAATTCTCTGCCATTTTACAAGGCTGTTGGGGGATTATGGGCTTTGTAGTTCAACAACAGCTGGATGGTCACAGGTGGATGCTTAGGCCCAATGTGATAATAAGTTATTAACAAAGAAGGTCAATTATATTCAGCATTAAAAACATGTTTTAATTCATTATGCCTTTTTCTGCAGCAGTTTCAGTTCATGTAACCAATGGAATGTCCTTTAAAGCACTAATTGGTTGTGTCCTGTGTTTCACTTTGTAGAATCACACTTAACCTGGAGTTAGAAGCTATGTTTAAATGCCACCACATTCAGACCACCTTTTTCTATGGATCTGTTCTGAACTACAATGACCTTAACAGAGTGAAGGTAAATCATGTTAAGGTTGTCCAAAAATATGAGAACATCTGCCACTGGCTCTCAAGATAATTTCATCGGCAAAATCCAATGGCCCTTCAAGACCCGTTATAAGCAGTGCTGAATTTAGCACGAGGATAACAAGGCAAGTGCCTAGGGCGGCATTTGCCTTGTATGCCTATAAGGTGCGGCACAAAAATTAAAAAAAATGTAAAAAAAGTCTCTCCTTTTAAAAATAACCTTGCTTGCCGGCAGAGACAATGGCTGGTCTCTACCGGGATGCAGGCTGCACAGGGAGCCAAACAGGCAGCACAGAGAAACCTCCATGCTGCCTGTTTGGCTCCCCGTGCAGTGTGATGAGAAAGTGCAGACATGTCACGTGACCTCTCTGCACACAACGCGGGGGAGCCAAAAAGGCATCATGAAGGACATCATGCTGCCTGCCACTAGCCACCAAAGACAAAGGTAAGACCTGGGGGATGGGGATATGTATTAGTCAAATTGGCTGTGTCTTATTGATGGCAAAATAATACTGGCATATTATTGGGCAAATTGGCTGGGGCATATTAAATGGCAAAATAATACTGGCATATTATTGGGCAAATTGGCTGGGGCATATTAAATGGCAAAATAATACTGGCATATTATTGGGCACATTGGCTGGGGCATATTAAATGGCAAAATAATATTGGCATATTATTGGGCAAAGTGGCTGAAGCTTATTAATGGCAAAATAATACTGGCATATTAATGGGAAAGCTGTGGCATATTTAATGCACACACGGTGGCATATTTTAATAGGCAAATTGACTGTTGCATGTGTTAATGACAAAGTGACTGTGGTATGTTAATTGGTACCTGACAGTGGCTTATTTTTATTGGCAAAGTGATGCTGTGGCATGTTCTGTGGGGCAAAATAACATGTACTATGAGGAAAAGTGATACTGTGGCTTTTTCTGCAGGGGCAGTTCCTTGGGACAAAAGTGAAACTGTGGTATGTTTTGTGACACTGTGGCATGCCTAATTGTGTGGGTGCAATATAAGTGCAAGCTAAGTGCTGTGGGTGTAATATAGGTGCATGGCAAGTGCTGTGGGTACTGTATGGTGCGGTGTGAAATTCTTTGGGTGCAATGTGGGTGCAGAAAAAGGGAATAGAAACAAGAAATGCAATTTTCCAAATACATTTGTATTACACATACAAATAGTTGAATGTGATATGAAAATAGTTGCATATAATATTAAAAAGTATACATTTACATACAGTTTTTTACAATGCGACTTAAGAAAAATTGGGTCGAGGGTGTCCCACTGCTAAAGACTTTGCCTAGGGCCCACTAGGGTCTTAAAGCAGCCCTGTGAGGGGGGCATGTGATGGGTTGATGGAGGCATGAGATGGGGTAATGGCGACATGTTATGGGGGCATGTAATGTGTTTGTAATGGGGTGATGGGGACATGTAATGAGGGTGATGGGGCGTTTAATGTGGGTGATGGGGCATGTCCTGAGTGTGCAACGTGGGTGGGGGCTGCCCAAATTTTGTCTTCCTAGGGCAGCACAAAACCAAGATACACCACTGGTTATAAGTCACCCCCACTTACTGATTACACTGTATTAACATAGTTTACATCTTCACAGTGAACGGCATTGTAAATACGTATTATCATATGGCAGTAGGGTTGCCAACCAGCCGGTATTTTACCAGCAGGCTGGTAAAAAAATGGCTTGCTGCCTATGTTAAGTCTCTGGAGGCTATAGCAAGGCCGGTATTTTTGTGTTGTAAAGGTGACAACCCTACATGGCAGGGGCGACAAAATGTGTTCTGAAGTGAGCAGCATTTTCAGAAGTGCATGTGTGGATTGGGCCACATTAAATTATTTGTAACTTACACAATTCCTAGCCAGCCAAAAATGTTCATTAATTTCAAAGCAATACCAAAGCAGTCCGAAACCAGTTTCTATCAACTTTATTAAATGGGCTGCACTTATCGTTTGGGACGTATTTGGTCATATGGGGTTGGTTTAATAATACACACACATTTGTATTGTAGTACAGAGTGTTCATCTTCACAGCCCACCCCATTTTGTTTTGGCCACAGATGCAGCGTGCTGATGCCTGCCTTATATTAGCCAACAAGCATGCCTCCGATCCACGACATGAAGATATGAAAAACATCATGAGGTAAGTGTGTGAAATCCACCCAAAACGATTTTAGCTATATTATGTTAGAGTCTCTTCAGACAAGAAGGAAGTGTGCGATGCAGTGGTCCAGTTTTCAGGGGACACTCTTGAGTGGGACTTTTGTGCCCAGATTTCTTCCCAACAATTTCCCTTGGTCCATGATAAACCTGAAAGGGAAGAATTCAATCAAAAATATAGCTGAATTCTCTCTCATTAAAAACTATCTTTTGAAATGTATGGCAGCTCTCCTATGGACGAGGGTTTTGGCAGCCATAGACGTACATTTCAGCTCGTCAGTGTGGTATGCTCGATACCCCTCTAGATACATGTCTGGGCTGGGGATCCACATCTGACAAAGTGAATGATCCAAAAATGGACAGAGCTAAAAAAGTGTCCTGTAGTATGGTACGAAACAAGGAGCAGCTCACATAGAGATTGGGCGTTAAAAAGTTAAAGGATGGGAAGTAACAGAGCAGCAAAATGTAGGCCAAAATAACAACACTGAAAATAATTATTCAATTCTGCTATTTCTGTAACTAGTATTGTGGACTATGTTTGTCAATTTATAAAAAATAACAGATTTTTTTACAAAATGTGTTTCCATTGCCAGTATTTCATACATTACCTGTTTTATTTTTCTTTCTTTATTTCATCCAGTCATTTTAGTAAGTATATTTTTTGCTGTTTTTCTTAATTTAGGACCATATCCATCAAACGTTATTACCCACAGACCAGGGTAATTATACAGATTCTGAAATCCGAAAACAAAGTAAGTATAGCGGGGCGAAGGACCACTATGTAAACCACTGATGTCCAAGTATTCTGCATGTTCTGATATTCATATGTAATTTGTGTTGCATTAATGTTTTTATTACTTACAGCAAGAGTGAAGAATAGCTTTCCATTGAAAAAGTTGGGTTATTTAATAATACAAAAGCAGCCTGAAACTCTTTAAATCAAATTTATTCACATAAATTTACATATTTATAGCACTAATAATTATATGTGGAATTAAGTTAGTTGGGCCACATCTTGCAGTCAAATGGGCCACATTTAGTCCACAGGCCACGCGTTTGATGCCACTAATAATAATATTGTCTAGGTACTCCAAATGATCAATTGCAATTCATTGCAGCAGCTGCTAAAACAATACAAGAAGGCCAAAAAAAGCTTACATTATAAGTATCAAATTTGGAAAAATTCTCCCATTAGAGAATTTTTCCAACTCTTTTACATTGGCCAACTTTGAAAAAAACACAGGAGCACTATACCTTTTAATAGAAATATGTATTTAACATTATTAACTTATTGACTACACCTATATAAAAATATATGCTTAGTTTGTCTCATTTACAAACTGAGGTCTTTTATAATTTTTTTTCATATTCATTTGATGCACGTTTTCATGCACATTTCTGCCATTTATATGTATGCTATGTCATTCTACAAAATGACCAGTGGAGGGCAGCAAATTCTTAACATATGAAATCACATCCTGTAACAAACTCTTTGCCCTAGATTCACCTGCAGAATATTCCTGCCTGGGACTGGAGACTTGGTGACGCCATCAACTGCCTTCAAGAACTCAAACTGGGCTTCATGGCTCAGAGCTGCCTTGTCCCTGGGCTGTCCACAATGCTCATAAATCTATGTGCAAAGAAAGATCATACAGAGGTAATAAACAATAGAATAAAGCATAGCGAGGCTTCGCCGAGTAACCCAAGAAGTTACATAATAATAACAATAATGATAAAGTCTGTAGCACTTTTTTCTATGTGAGAATTCACAGAAGAACAAATAGGGCTTTATTCATTCAAGAGGGAATTGACAAGGGAATTGACAACTTGTGTCCAAAATATGAGGATAAACTTACAAGTACAATTGATTGTACATTCCAGTTTATTGTCTAATCAGTAGCTGCCATGCTTTCCTAGGAAAGTATGCTAGTTCAGAGAGAGACCCTCATTTTCAAAGGGGGTTCAACAGGGGGGGCGAGGGGTTGCCCTTGACAAAGCACCAACATATGGGCGCGAAACGCGTAGGTTTTACTGCCCCACCGGGTATTTCTCACTACTTTGCAATTCAGCTGTGGCGTTTATCTTAATAAACCTTTCTGCACAGCAAGAATCTGGAGTACCAATCTCAATTATTTGTATTATTTTTTATGGTGTTGACCCTCTATCCTTCTCCTTCTACTGTAAGAGCTGCAAGTCGGCAGGAGTGCCGAGAGGAGTGGCCAACCCTGAACAACAGGAGTCGCAGCCGGTTCCCGTCTCTCTTTTGTGTTCAACAGAGGGGACCTAGTTAAGAGGGGACCTAGTATGGAGTCACCACTCCTTACAGGACCCAATCCTACGAGCAGAATGAGTCCCCATTCTCACTGAATGGCTAATTTTTTTT
Organism: Pelodytes ibericus; assembly: GCA_036172795.1. Taxonomy (NCBI): domain Eukaryota; kingdom Metazoa; phylum Chordata; class Amphibia; order Anura; family Pelodytidae; genus Pelodytes; species Pelodytes ibericus. The sequence goes on along the minus strand of CM069858.1, from coordinate 187,765,275 downwards.
GTGGAGTCGGAAACAAATCTCTTAGTCAAATATACTTCAAGCTCTGCTATTTTGGTCTTCATTTTGCAATTCAAGTCAAATTGTAAGATATACCAACAACCAATACCATTTAACCGTGGTACCCAACCGAGTCCTCAAAACCCAGCCAACAGTCCAAAATTTAGGTATTATCTAGTTGTGTCTAAGGTGTTTTAAAAACATCCTAGACACAACTGTGTAATCCCTAAACCCTGGACTGTTGGGTGGGCACTGACCATTGCTTCTGGGTAACATGAAAGGATCTTATTACTACCATCCAGTTAGATCAATCTATGCAATAATCTACAAGTATTTTAGTATTAAGTATTTTAAATATGTTACATTGTTTCTATTATTTGTGACTTGTTAATATTATATTAATGTGTGTGACTTGTTTATATGATATAATTATTATTTGTTACTTGTTTATATTATATTATTGTTTGTGACTTGTTAATATTATATTAATGTGTGTGACTTGTTTATATGATATTATTATTATGTGTGACTTGTTTATATTATATTATTGTTTGTGACTTGTTTATATTTTATCTTCATCTTCGTCGGTGACCAGCTCTCTCTGTGCATTGGATCAGTAGGGGGCACCTTAATTAGGTCCTGCTTGCTGATCCCATGCAAAATCGAGGGTTTCTTGTTGCACAAGCAGTGAAAGACCATTGCATTCATCAGTCAGAGTGGGAAGAGCTCCCGCTCTGATTGGCTGTGCGAGTGCTGACATCGTCAGCACACGACAACCAGGAACTGCTGTGTCTCGCACGTGAGACACAGCAGATAGTAAACCCGCATGCATCTATTAAAATACACTTCGGGTTTACTTGAAGGTCCCGGGACATGATTTGTTTAAGGAAGCAAGGGCTAAACAAGGTTTAATGTACCTTTAAATACTACCACAAATCTGACTAGTTGTCAGTGAATTAAGCAGCAAATTACTGATAAACTAGCCCTTACATGACCCTTTATGTGCTCCCTCCACAAGGTGTCTGTGTAGTTCAGTGTAGTGAGGGGCAAGTGGGTTTTGGCAAGCAGTTGCCAGTGAAATCACTTAACTATGATGATAGAATGAGAAAGTATTATGGAGCTATTCACTAAAAGGTAAGTTCAGGTGAGTAGCGGGTGAGATGAGGTGAGTAGCGGGTGAGTTGAGGTGACTAGCGGGTGAGTTGAGGTGAGATGATCATTTCATCCAGGGGTCAAGTCCTGGGAAAAAAAGTGTGGGAACTCACACAAAATCCACTGCGGCCCCCCCCCCCCCCTCCCCAATATATATTTCACCGACAATTCAGTGAATTTTGCCCCTCTATGCCAGGATTCTGACCCTCTATATGCCAGGATTTTGCACCTCTATTCCAGGATTTTGCCCCTCTATGTCAAGATTTTGCCCCTCTATTCCAGGATTCTGCCCCTCTATATGCCAGGATTTTGCCCCTCTATGTCAGGATTCTGCCCCTCTATATGCCAGGATTTTGCCCATCTATATGCCAGGATTTTGCCCCTCTATGTGCCAGGATTTCCCCCTCTATGTGCCAGGATTTTGCCCCTCTATGCCAGGATTTTGCCCCTCTATGCCAGGATTTTGTCCCTCTATGTCAGGATTTTGCCCCTCTATGCCAGGATTTTGCCCCTCTATGTCAGGATTTTGCCCCTCTATATGACAGGACTCTGCCCCTGCCCTTCTATTTGCCAGGATTTTTCCCCTCTATGTCAGGATTTTGCCCCTCTATGCCAGGATTTTGCCTCTATATGCCAGGATTTCCCCCCTCTATATGCCAGGATTCCCCTCCCCTCTATATGCCAGGATTCTGCCCCTCTATGTGCCAGGATTCTGCCCCTCTATATGCCAGGATTTTGCCCCTCTATTCCAGGATTTTGCCCCTCTATATGCCAGGATTTTCCCCTCTATGTGCCAGGATTTTGCCCCTCTATGCCAGGATTTTGTCCCTCTGTTCCAGGATTTTGACCCTCTGTTCCAGGATTTTGACCCTCTATATGCCAGGATTTTGCCCCTCTATGCCAGGATTTTGTCCCTCTATGCCAGGATTTTGACCCTCTATGCCAGGATTTTGAGCATCTATATGCCAGGATTTTGCCCCTCTATGTGCCAGGATTTTGCCCCTCTATGTCAGGATTTTGCCCCTCTATATGACAAGACTCTGCCCCTGCCCCTCTATTTGCCAGGATTTTGCCCCTCTATGCCAGGATTTTGCCTCTCTATGCCAGGATTTTGCCCCTCTATGTCAGGATTTTGCCCTTCTATATGACAGGACTCTGCCCCTGCCCCTCTATGTCAGGATTTTGCCCCTCTATGCCAGGATTTTGCCCCTGTATGCCAGGATTTTGCCCCTCTATATGCCAGGATTCTGCCCCTCTATATGCCAGGATTTTGCCCCTCTATATGCCAGGATTTTCCCCTCTATGTGCCAGGATTTTGCCCCTCTATGCCAGGATTTTGTCCCTCTATTCCAGGAATTTGCCCCTCTATATGCCAGGATTTTGCCCCTCTATATGCCAGGATTTTGCCCCTCTATGCCAGGATTTTGTCCCTCTATTCAAGGATTTTGCCCCTCTATATGCCAGGATTTTGCCCCTCTATGTCAGGACTTTGCCCCTCTATATGACAAGACTCTGCCCCTGCCCCTCTATTTGCCAGGATTTTGCCACTCTATGCCAGGATTTTGCCCCTCTATGTCAGGATTTTGCCCTTCTATATGACAGGACTCTGCCCCTGCCCCTCTATGCCAGGATTTTGCCCATCTATGCCAGGATTTTGCCCCTGTATGCCAGGATTTTGCCTCTATATGCCAGGATTCTGCCCCTCTATATGCCAGGATTCTACCCCTCTATATGCCAGGATTCTGCCCCTCTATTCCAGGATTTTGCCCCTCTATATGCCAGGATTTCCCCCTCTATGTGCCAGAATTTTGCCCCTCTATATGCCAGGATTTTCCCCTCTATGTGCCAGGATTTTGCCCCTCTGTGCCAGTCAGATACCAGGAATATTGTGCCACTCAGAGCCCAGTAATAGTGTGCAAGTCAGATACCAGGAATAGTGTGCCAGTCAGAGCCCAGTAATATTGTGCCAGTCAGATACCAGGAATATTGTGCCAGTCAGATACCAGGAATATTGTGCCAGTCAGATACCAGGAATAGTGTGCCAGTCAGATGCCCAGTAATATTATGCCAGTCAGATACCAGGAATAGTGTACCAGTCAGATGCCCAGTAATAGTGTGCCAGTCAGATGCCTGTAATATTGTACCAGTCAGATGCCCAGTAATATTATGCCAGTCAGATGCCCAGTAATATTATGCCAGTCAGATGCCTGGAATATTATGCCAGTCATATGCCCAGTAATATTATGCCAGTCAGATGCCTGTAATATTATGGGAGTCAGATGCCCAGTAATATTATGCCAGTCAGATGCCCAGTAATATTATGCCAGTCAGATGCCCAGTAATATTATGCCTCTCAGATGCCCAGTAATATTATGCCAGTCAGATGCCCAGTAATATTATGTCTCTCAGATGCCCAGTAATATTATGCCAGTCAGATGCCCAGTAATATTATGCCTCTCAGATGCCCAGTAATATTATGTCTCTCAGATGCCCAGTAATATATTATGCCAGTCAGATGCCCAGTAATATTATGTCTCTCAGACGCCCAGTAATATTATGCCAGTCAGATGCCCAGTAATATTATGTCTCTCAGATGCCCAGTAATATTATGCCAGTCAGATGCCCAGTAATATATTATGCCAGTCAGATGCCTGTAATATTATGGCAGTCAGATGCCCAGTAATATTATGCCAGTCAGATGCCCAGTAATATTATGCCTCTCAGATGCCCAGTAATATTATGCCAGTCAGATGCCCAGTAATATTATGTCTCTCAGATGCCCAGTAATATTATGGCAGTCAGATGCCCAGTAATATTATGCCTCTCAGATGCCCAGTAATATTATGTCTCTCAGATGCCCAGTAATATTATGCCTCTCAGATGCCCAGTAATATTATGCCTCCCAGATGCCCAGTAATATTATGCCTCTCAGATGCCCAGTAATATTATGCCTCTCAGATGCCCAGGAATATTATGCCTCTCAGATGCCCAGTAATATTATGTCTCTCAGATGCCCAGTAATATTGTGCCAGTCAGATGCCCAGTAATATTATGTCTCTCAGATGCCCAGGAATATTATGCCTCTCAGATGCCCAGTAATAGTGTGCCAGTCAGATGCCTGTAATATTATGCCAGTCAGATGCCCAGTAATATTATGCCAGTCCGATGCCTGTAATATTATGGCAGTCAGATGCCCAGTAATATTATGCCAGTCAGATGCCCAGTAATATTATGCCTCTCAGATGCCCAGTAATATTATGTCTCTCAGATGCCCAGTAATATTATGCCAGTCAGATGCCCAGTAATATTATGTCTCTCAGACGCCCAGTAATATTATGCCAGTCAGATGCCCAGTAATATTATGTCTCTCAGATGCCCAGTAATATTATGCCAGTCAGATGCCCAGTAATATTATGTCTCTCAGATGCCCAGTAATATTATGCCTCTCAGATGCCCAGTAATATTATGCCAGTCAGATGCCCAGTAATATTATGCCTCTCAGATGCCCAGTAATATTATGCCTCTCAGATGCCCAGTAATATTATGCCTCTCAGATGCCCAGTAATATTATGCCAGTCAGATGCCCAGTAATATTATGTCTCTCAGATGCCCAGTAATATTATGCCTCTCAGATGCCCAGTAATATTATGCCAGTCAGATGCCCAGTAATATTATGCCTCTCAGATGCCCAGTAATATTATGCCTCCCAGATGCCCAGTAATATTATGCCTCTCAGATGCCCAGTAATATTATGCCTCTCAGATGCCCAGTAATATTATGCCTCTCAGATGCCCAGGAATATTATGCCTCTCAGATGCCCAGTAATATTATGTCTCTCAGATGCCCAGTAATATTGTGCCAGTCAGATGCCCAGTAATATTATGTCTCTCAGATGCCCAGGAATATTATGCCTCTCAGATGCCCAGTAATAGTGTGCCAGTCAGATGCCTGTAATATTATGCCAGTCAGATGCCCAGTAATATTATGCCAGTCCGATGCCTGTAATATTATGGCAGTCAGATGCCCAGTAATATTATGCCAGTCAGATGCCCAGTAATATTATGCCTCTCAGATGCCCAGTAATATTATGTCTCTCAGATGCCCAGTAATATTATGCCAGTCAGATGCCCAGTAATATTATGTCTCTCAGACGCCCAGTAATATTATGCCAGTCAGATGCCCAGTAATATTATGTCTCTCAGATGCCCAGTAATATTATGCCAGTCAGATGCCCAGTAATATATTATGCCAGTCAGATGCCCAGTAATATTATGTCTCTCAGACGCCCAGTAATATTATGCCAGTCAGATGCCCAGTAATATTATGTCTCTCAGATGCCCAGTAATATTATGCCAGTCAGATGCCCAGTAATATATTATGCCAGTCAGATGCCTGTAATATTATGGCAGTCAGATGCCCAGTAATATTATGCCAGTCAGATGCCCAGTAATATTATGCCTCTCAGATGCCCAGTAATATTATGCCAGTCAGATGCCCAGTAATATTATGCCTCTCAGATGCCCAGTAATATTATGCCTCCCAGATGCCCAGTAATATTATGCCTCTCAGATGCCCAGTAATATTATGCCTCTCAGATGCCCAGTAATATTATGCCTCTCAGATGCCCAGGAACCACCCTCCTCCCCATCACTTACCTGGTAGCTGCTGCTCCGTGTCCCTGGACTGACACCTCCTCCGTGCAGAGAAAAGCCCGCGAAACGGCCGAAATCTCGCGTCTCGCGAGAATTGGACTTGGCAAAAAAAAAATGTTTTTATCACGGCGGCTCAAATCCAGATCCGCCACTGCAGGAGCAAAGGGAACGGCGTTCCTGCCATGAAAAAAGTGCAGGAACGCCGTTCCCACGCGTTCCTGCAGGACTCGAGCCCTGATTTCATCTCACCAATTTAGCTATACATTGTGCAGGAACAAACCTGGTTATTTTTCCCATTAAGTGAACTCATCAAGTTTGTTTCTCGACAATGTATAGTTGAATTGGTGAGATAAAACGTTCATCTCACCTTAAATCACTTGCTTTTCACTTCAACTCACCTGCTACTCACCACAACTCAACTGCTACTCACCACAACTCACCTTCTATTCACTTCAACTCACCTGCTACTCACCGCAACTCACCTACTATTCACCTAAACTCACCTTTTAGAGTGCAGGTGAGAAGGATAATGACACGTTTAATTGTCTAGAAAGAAGGAGTACAATTAGGATCAGAAGGAACACTGGTTAATGTATAGTTTGGGTGAGATGATGATAAGGTGGGATACATTATGACATTAGAGGGATATATAATACTTTAGTATTTTGTATAAAAATATGTGTTAATGTGAAAATGATCCCTGTCATAATATGGGAGTGTGTGGAAGACATCTGAATGTGAAATCTAATGGCATGAGTGCATGGTAGTTGGGGAAGGGCTGTAAATAACCTCTGCCTCTATGACCTTTCTTGTAATGGATTACTAGGCTCAGCAGTGTATTTCATTGCAGGTGAATAAAAACAGCTGGCAGTGGCATTTCCTGGACAGTGCCAATAATTCCTTGTTGACAGGGCCGCTTTCCAATGACTTTGTGGGGATGACCTTTAATGAAGTGTGCAGGTAAGACCCCCATTGGCTGGGGCCAGAATATTATGTATTTCACATTAATATCTTAATCTATCGAACTTGAAAGGACCGCTCTAACTTGAAAATGAAGTATTTTTCTTTCATGCATATTAAAGTTAAATAATTATAAAAATGTATGTGCTCATTAAAATATCTGTATTCTAGATAGGTGTAATTTATTGACCCTTGTCATGTGGCTGGTACTTGGGAGGGAAAAGTGACATTTTAAAGGCTTTAAAAAAAGCAAAATACTAAATGGTCTACTCAGTACAGAACTAGCTGGGCCGAAATAGGGACAGATCTGTCAAAGTCGTCAAATTTCGGCCACTCCATATAGTGAATTTAAAAGTGCCTGAAATCAGCAATTTTATTAATAAAGACAAACTGGCCAGAATTGGGGCCAGATTGGTCAAATATAGTGGATTTCGGCCGCAATCAGCAATTTTTAGCAATTTTCGACCATATATTCAGAGTTTTGGCCGTGCAAATCCTATGGATTCTTTCTATAGAATATGGGTCAAAAAGAAAATACATTCTGCACGGCAGCATGAACGTGTTATCTGCCCCTCCAAGTGGCAAAATACACACACTTATTTGTAAAATCAGAAGTAGATGTCGTTAAACTAAGATCTATTAAGCTAATAGTCAGAAAACTTGCTGCCTATGACTAAGTCTGTTGTGTACGAAATGCGTCGGGTGTGTATGAACAGTGCCTAAGGACTTAACCGATGGATTTCTATATATTGATCCAAATAATTGCAATATTTTATTGAATACAATTTGGGTCAAGTCTTTGCCTCTGTCACTAACACTTTTCTCAAGATAAATGTGTTTGGCTTATTGTGGTAGAAGTTTATGTTTTTTTCTAGCAAGAAAACAACAGCTATTCAGAAAGTGGGGTTCTAATGCATTATTGATTGGAATACAAGTAATAAAACAGTAGAAAGCATTTAATGTTGTGACTGCATTTGAAAAAGTATTTAAATAAAATTTGGGTAAGCTTCAGACCTCAAGACCGCACATCTAATTATCCTCCAGAAAGTGCAGTCTTTTACACTCTTTTCCTTGGGCTGTAGGTTGCTAGATATTAGTACTACTTAGACCAGTAGTCAATCTTACCAGTATTAATAATAATTAATTCCTCTTCCTAGGATTTGCTTTGTACAGATGAATATTGTACTGATGGCAATTGAATACAAATCTGAAACAGGAGTCAGGTATTTATCTCTTTACAATACACTTAGAATACATTTCCCAAGTTAGAGGGCCGTGTCACCAAACCAGTCTATACACTGTGAATGTTGAGGGTAGAATATGATCCATAAACTGGGCTACCAGCATTTTTTTCAAATGTGTGGGTCAATAGTGAAAAGGGGTTTTATTTGTTGCTTGTGCCTTCCTTTTATGACATCAGCATGTGGTTCTGTTTCTAGATTCATTATTTTGCATTTTAGTAGTTCAGGTGCTGTTAGGTTTGAATACAAAAATGGAGTCCAGGATGCAGGAATATTGTGCCACTCAGAGCCCAGTAATAGTGTGCAAGTCAGATACCAGGAATAGTGTGCCAGTCAGAGCCCAGTAATATTGTGCCAGTCAGATACCAGGAATATTGTGCCAGTCAGATACCAGGAATAGTGTGCCAGTCAGATGCCCAGTAATATTATGCCAGTCAGATACCAGGAATAGTGTACCAGTCAGATGCCCAGTAATAGTGTGCCAGTCAGATGCCTGTAATATTGTACCAGTCAGATGCCCAGTAATATTATGCCAGTCAGATGCCCAGTAATATTATGCCAGTCAGATGCCTGTAATATTATGCCAGTCAGATGCCCAGTAATATTATGCCAGTCAGATGCCTGTAATATTATGGGAGTCAGATGCCCAGTAATATTATGCCAGTCAGATGCCCAGTAATATTATGCCAGTCAGATGCCCAGTAATATTATGCCTCTCAGATGCCCAGTAATATTATGCCAGTCAGATGCCCAGTAATATTATGCCAGTCAGATGCCCAGTAATATTATGCCTCTCAGATGCCCAGTAATATTATGCCAGTCAGATGCCCAGTAATATTATGCCTCTCAGATGCCCAGTAATATTATGTCTCTCAGATGCCCAGTAATATTGTGCCAGTCAGATGCCCAGTAATATTATGCCATTCAGATGCCCAGGAATATTATGCCTCTCAGATGCCCAGTAATAGTGTGCCAGTCAGATGCATGCAATATTATGCCAGTCAGATGCCCAGTAATATTATGCCAGTCAGATGCCCAGTAATATTATGCCAGTCAGATGCCCAGTAATATTATGCCAGTCAGATGCCCAGTAATATTATGCCTCTCAGATGCCCAGTAATATTATGCCAGTCAGATGCCCAGTAATATTATGCCTCTCAGATGCCCAGTAATATTATGTCTCTCAGATGCCCAGTAATATTGTGCCAGTCAGATGCCCAGGAATATTATGCCTCTCAGATGCCCAGTAATAGTGTGCCAGTCATATGCATGCAATATTATGCCAGTCAGATGCCCAGTAATATTATGCCAGTCAGATGCCTGTAATATTATGGCAGTCAGATGCCCAGTAATATTATGCCAGTCAGATGCCCAGTAATATTATGCCTCTAAGATGCCCAGTAATATTATGCCAGTCAGATGCCCAGTAATATTATGCCTCTCAGATGCCCAGTAATATTATGCCAGTCAGATGCCCAGTAATATTATGCCTCTCAGATGCCCAGGAACCACCCTCCTCCCCATCACTTACCTGGTAGCTGCTGCTCCGTGTCCCTGGACTGACACCTCCTCCGTGCAGAGAAAAGCCCGCGAAACAATGGGCAATGTGTGGGTCAATAGTGAAAAGGGGTTTTATTTGTTGCTTGTGCCTTCCTTTTATGACATCAGCATGTGGTTCTGTTTCTAGATTCATTATTTTGCATTTTAGTAGTTCAGGTGCTGTTAGGTTTGAATACAAAAATGGAGTACAGGATGCAGAGTGCGGGGTTTATTGGATAGACCAAATGCAGGAGAATAGGCAGGAAGATAACTGTAGCCAACAGCAAACTAGCATCAGAGGTCAGGAGATATCAGGAGTGGTCATGAGGCAAGCCGGGGTCAGTATCCAGGTAGACAGATAATAATTGAACCATGGTCAGAGACAAGCCAGGATCAGAGATCAGTAGATAATCGGGAGTAGTCAGGAGGCAAACCTGGGTCAGTAGCCAGGTAGACATTAAAGAGAAAAAGGATCATCACACAAAATAGGAGCAAGGCCCTATCATACAGAGCATCATAAACCACTGAGCAAAGAGTCTTGTTTCAGGTAGGCTTACATGGAGGGAGCAGGTGGTAGTGATAACCAGCAGGTGTATTACTACAAGTGCAGCAGGTCAGGGACTGCAGGATGGATCTTAACTAGCGCTGAAAGAAGTGAAGCAACATGTGAAGTGCTGGTGGCAGATAGACAGGGAGACTGCACACAGTCCAGAGTGGACCTGATTAAGACCAGGCCTGACATGTACATACATACAGTGCCACGTGCTGATGACACAAATAATGAAAAGCACTAACATATTAAACACAGATTTCTCTTGATCTACACATTTATTCAAAAATTTTGGCAGCACAAAGTATACATCTCTATTATCAATTACCCCAATAAACTCTTGGGTACATTAACTATAAAATACATAGGCTTTCCATCCTGAGTAATTATTCTCCTTCTAATTATCAGAACTGCACACACTATATATCTGGGCTAGTCTACTCCAGAATATGATATCTATCTGTGTTATTCTGCTCCCGAATACATTATTTATCTGTGCTAGTCTACTCCAGAATCCGTTATCCATCTGTGCTATTCTACTCCAGAATATGTTATCTATCTGTGCTATTCTACTCCAGAATATGTTATATATCTGTGCTGTTCTACTCCAGAATATGTTATATATCTGTGCTATTCTACTCCAGAATACGTTATCCATCTGTGCTATTCTGCTCCAGAATATGTTATCTATCTGTGCTATTCTACTCCAGAATATGTTATATATCTGTGCTGTTCTACTCCAGAATTTGACTTTTTTACCTGTTACACTTTACAAATAATGCTTCCATTTTAAAATATAAAGTATGGACCAGTGGAAAAGTTTCTTTTTATCTAGAATCTGTGTGTGTAGGGTGACCACATTTTATTTCTGCCATTCAGGGACACATGTAGATTTAAGATCGAATAACATATTTATAAAATAAATACAGTTATTATGAGACTGGAGCAGTTTCAGAGAATTAACCCATCTATTAGCACATAGGCAGTTTCAGAAAATTAACCCCTCTATTTAACAGATGGGCAGTGTCAGAGAATTAACCCGTCTATTTAACAGACAGGCAGTTTCAGAGAACTAACCCCTCTATTTAACAGACAGGCGGTGTCAGAGAATTAACCCCTCTATTTAACAGACAGGCAGTTTCAGAGAATTAACCCCTCTATTTAACAGACAGGCAGTTTCAGAAAATTAACCCCTCTATTTAACAGATGGGCAGTGTCAGAGAATTAACCCGTCTATTTAACAGACAGGCAGTTTCAGAGAACTAACCCCTCTATTTAACAGACAGGCGGTGTCAGAGAATTAACCCCTCTATTTAACAGACAGGCTGTGTCAGAGAATTAACACCTTTATTTAACAGACAGGCGGTTTCCGAGAGTTAATCCCTCTATCACTATCCATTACATAAACAAAGGAGGATCTATTCACTAAACGGTGAGATAAGGGGAGTTGATGTGAGATGAACATTTAATCTCACCATTTTAGCTATATATTGTGCATGGACAATCCTGACAAATTTGCTTGGCGGGGAAAACTCGCCAGGTTTGTACCTGCACAATGTATAGTTATAATGGTGAGATGAAATGTTCCTCCCAACTCAACTGAAACTCACCTTTAAGCGAATAGACTTCAGAGTTACTTACACAGTCTTGTCACTCACACACACACATACACACACACACACACACACACACACACACACACACACACACACACTGTGAGAGAGTGTGGAGTTCACCATGTAAGGTGCATGCCTGCAATGAGCTCCGTGAAGGAGGTTGCAGGAAGTTGGAAAAGGCTTCTGAATTCTCACCCATTCAGGAGAGTTGGATTGGTCCCACCTGATTGGCTGAGACTTTCTCTTAGAGCTCTCAATCTAGGACTTTGCATTATCTGGGAGTGAGGCTGTCCCAGGACGCAGGTCATACAGTCCCATTGATGGCAGTCATGGACATGTGGTCACCCTTCTTGTGTGTAATGAAATGTTAATAGTTTGTGGGATCCCTCAGCTGTACCACTAGAGATGTTGTGCATTTTGCAAGTGAGCATTGAGCCCTATGGGAAATCCAGTCCTGCTCGCTGTCTGTTACTGTTACCTGTTTATTTATTTGAATGTACCTGTTTATTTACTATGATTTACATGGATCTACATGTTTGTCAGTATTTTAGTAAACCCATGTGAGCAAGTGGCACTGCATGAAAACACAACTGGTTTCTTCATTGCAAGATCTATGACTGAAGTACAGAGGTTAGTGTTTTACGCTTTGTCTGTATGATACAAGTGATTCTCCTAATCACTCATCTTTACCAAACATAGGAAATATGCATAGGAACTTCACTATCTGAGGTTTACAGGTGAACTAGTGTGCTTCACAAACGTGAAAATAACTTGCAGCGACATTCATAATATATGAGCCACAATGACCTCTTAATCCAGTAATGGAGTCTGATTAAGTGGCTATCCAGTAGTAACATTCCAGGTGAGACCGAGAGTGTTCTCATTACTCAAATAAAAGGGGTGACGGTTGGATTGTATTAAAAACATAGAATGTGTTGGCAGGAAAGTAGCATTCAGCCCATCTAGTCTGCCTAATTTTCTAAATACTTGTATTAGTCCCTGGCCTTATCTTATATCTAGGATAGCCTTATGCCTATCCCACGCATGCTTAAACTCCGTCACTGTGCTAATCTCTATCACTTCTGCTGGAAGCTATTCCATGCATCCACTACCCTCTCAGTAAAGTAATACTTCCTGATATGACTTTTAAACCTTTGCACCTCTAATTTAAGACAAAGGGGTCTGATCATCTGACCAATTTGTCTATACATTGTGCAGTTATAAACCTGGTGAGCTTCCCACGCTAAGCAAACTCACCGGGTTTGTCCTTACACAATGTATAACTAAATTGTTGAAATTAAATGCTCATGTTATCTCACCTCAACTCACCTGCAACTCACCTTATAGTGAATAGCTAGATCACTGTGTCCTCTTGTTGTGACAGATAGAAACATAGAATCAGAGAGATAATATTTTCGCTAGGTGGTGCTATTGGCTGATTTTCAGGATTCCATTTTCATCAGAGCCACATAGATGCAGCCAGTGTGGTGGGTGAATGTTTGACACTAAGCTCTAGAACTAGACACACAGTTGCATGCAATCCATGGTTCAGAATTGTTTTCATTTTTTTTTCAGGTCCTCTGTATACTGCAGACTTTGCCATGATGGTGTTCACAACCCTTTGCTCATCAAGAAATGTACCTGTGTAAAACCTCTGCCATCATCATCAGGTACAGGCCTTTTTTATTTAACAAATCAAGTCTATACTTGGGTATACTTGGGAAATCTTAGGATAGCTCTGTATTAGACATGGAATAAAGCAGGAAACAAGTAGAGTTACAATGATATCATTTATTAACTGAGAGTTTGATTGTAAGCTTTCAAGACCAAGTTGGTAGGTCCCTCTGGCATTAATGAGACTAAAAGTAAATGTTCTAATTATAAATGAAAACTCACAGCTTTAAAACAAAAAGGACCAAATAATAACAGGTGTATTGAAGAATCGTCTTAGGAGGACATTTGCCAGTCTTACAGATCTAACAGATATATTCAGTTCAGTCAGAGAAACTTTGATCGGTCCACATCCTGGTTAAAGAGGCCATATAATCATTTGACACATGCCAGATCCACGAAGATGTCAAATATGTTCCGTTTGAGATAAGTCCATTGCAGAAATCCAGTGTGTATAAAAAGATTAATAATTTGTAAGATTATACTGGGAAATAAATGCACAGTCTCTATCAAGGCCAGAGATGATGGTATTAATGCAGCATATCGGTTTGATCTCCCATTTTTTTCTCCCAGTCTGGGTGCGGTACAGTCCCATCAGTACCATACTTTCATATCCTGGATACTGTGTGTCCAGCTTGACAGAAATGTTCTCCTACAAATGTATCTGGGGGGTTTTCTGATTGATAGTGTGTCGGTGGTAATTAATCCGTTTGTGTAATGCTTGGCCTGTTTATCCTGCTGTTGGGCACTTCACACAAATGATGAGGTATACAGCGTTCAATGGTTTAGCAATAGTGGATTGTCCGTCTGGTAGTGACCCAATGAGTACAACTGCAACTCCATAGCTTGTGTGAAATCTTAAAGTCCAAGTTTGGAATAGCCTGCCAACTTACTAGTTCATTGTCCACTACCACTGCGCACTGTGATTGCACCATAGACAATTTACTCATAGATAATGTGTCAACTTCCTGTCAGATCCTTAGTGATGTGCTGAGTCAATGACTTAAATCATAGGTGCCAACATTGGCCATGTTTCCAGGGACACATATTTGTTCCACATGCTGCAGAAAGAGCATGCAAAGTGCAGCCCGGCAGTATGTAGGATGGATATACACACAGCCACAATCCAATTAATTAATCAGGGTGGAGATCTCATAGGACCATAATTAATTATTTGGATTCTGTATGTGGGTATATCTATCATAAATACTGCTGGGCGGCACTTTGCATGGTCTTTCTGCAGCATGTAGAACAAATATGTGTCCCTGGAAACATGACCGATGTTGGCAACTATGCGAATATAAGCATTCAATCTATGCTGCCTGTCCGTTCCATAGATAGATTCGGGATCCTATGAGATCCTGCCTCAGAGAAGCCTCCTTTTCTTGAGACCTGCTCCTATTTAAATATTTGTATCTGATTCAAAAAGCAGTTAAATTCCATTTATTCACAATGATTCCTTACTTGTTTTGTGCAATGTTCTTACACACCAGTAGAGGGCGGGCAAGTTACACTAAACATCTTATAATACTTAAGCGTCCTTTTGATGTTTCAACTTGTTTTTAATTATACAAATGGGTATGTTCATTTACCATCTTTCATTATACACAACTTGAACTTTTTTTAATGTGTCTTTCTGCAGCATTCTTTTTTTTCTTTTATTCTGTTTCTTTCCTTGGATTTATATTGATGTTTAGATTGTATTGTTTACTTTGTTTGGCTTCAGAGTAACTTTTTCCCATCCGTTTTGCAGGACATGACCTGCTGATGCCTAAAATGTCCAGATCTTTAGGTGTGCTCCCTGATCCTGACCCTAGGTAAGATCATGTTCAAAACTGTTTCAATATCCAAGGTGTTACTTGACTATTATCCCATTGTACTCAGTCAGCTCAGTCCTGGTTGGAAATAAACACTGATTTTTGGCCTTGTTAATTGTGAGTAGTTAAACAGATTGAGACAATTTTCCCTTTTTGTACAAACATGGTTAATTGAAAGAAGCTATATTTATCCTGATATTAACTATTGCCAATTTTAAAAATAAAACCGTACTTTTTAGTATTTATAATCTAAATGCAAAACGATGTGTTATATATTTGTGAGTTAGTAAATACAATGAGTCACAAGTGAAAAGATCTATGAAATACCAATAAACATCACCAACAAGCTGCCTGCACCATAATATATAGCACATTTAAATGAAAGCGATATTATAGTTGTTGGGATATTTACATTTTTACTGATCAAGGTTTTTCTCAAATATAGTATAGAGTACCTTAAAATGTACTGATTAAAAACACACCATAAGAATTAACTGGTACTACCTATGTTTCTGACACAGACCCTCAACACACCTTCCATCACAGTCTTCCTTATCTAACACCCAGGGCCACCACAAGGAATTTCAGGGCCCCTTACTGAATAAATGTTCTGATCCGCCTAACCGCCCCCCCCCCGACAATATCTCCCATTCGCCCCACCCACCTACCCTCACAAGCATGTTATCCCGGTCTAGTGTGGGTGTTTGGGAGCAGCTGGTTAACATGCCAGTAATATTTTTACACTTAATATGCCAGTAATATTTTGCCACTCAATATGCCAGTAATATTTTGACACTCAATAAATCAGTATTTAGCCATTCAATATGCCATTCTTTTGCCATTTAATATGGCAGTATTTTGCCCCTCAATATGCCAGGATTTTCCCCGCAATATTCCAGGATTCTGCCCCTCAATATGGCAGGATTCTGCCTCTCAATATGCCATTCTTTTGGCCTCAAAATGCCAGGATTTTCCCCCTCAATCTCCATTTAATATGCTGGGATTCTGCCCCTCAATATGCCATTCTTTTGCCCTCAAAATGCCAGGATTTTGCCTCTCAATGTGCCAGGATTTTGCCCCACAATATGCCAGGATAATGCCCCTCAATATGCCAGGATATTGCCCCTCAATATGCCAAGATTTTGCCAATTAATATGTCATTCTTTTTGCCCTCAATATGCCATGCTTCTGCCCCTCATTATCCCAGACTTTTGCCCTTCAATATGCCAGGATTCTGCTCCTCAATATTCCAGGATTCTGCCTCTCAATATGCCAGGATTTTGCCCCTCAGTATGCCAGGATATTGCCTATCAATATGCCAGGATTTTGCCTCTTAATGTGCCAGGATTTTGCCAATTAATATGTCATTCTTTTTGCCCTCAATATGCCAGGCTTCTGCCCCTTAATATGCCAGGCTTTTGCCCCTCAATATGCCATTCTTTTGCCCTAAATATGCCAGGATATTGCCCCTCAATATGCCAGTATTTTTCCCTCAATATGCCTCCCAGTATGCCAGCGTTATGCTTGTTTGCCCCTCCTCCCCCCTTCCCCAGTACTTACCTCCTTGATGCTGTCTCCCGGTGCAGGTCCGCGGCTGTGAGGGAAGCGTTGTGAACTCCCCTCCAGCTGTGCGGCTTCAACAAAGTTTGTTTAAAAACATTTTTAAACAAACTTTATTAAAGCCGCGCGGCTGGAGAGGAGCTCACAACGCTTCCCTCACAGCCGCAGACCGGCTTTAACAGGGGATTTTTTTTATTTATCATGGCGTGACCCGGGCCCCTTGGACCCGCCGGACCCGGGATGCCAGTATCGCCCGTCACCCCCTGATAGTGGGCCTGCTAACACCTATCCTATCCCCTATTCCCTTTAGATTGGTAGATTAGGCACTTGTTTGTGTATCAGTTTCCTTTGTTTCATTTAACTGATTTTCAGAGATATGATACAAAATTAGAAATGAGAACATTGGTCAAATGAGTTTCTCATGATACAAAATAAAAAAATAGTTAATTACTGTTTACAGGAAGGGGATTAACAAAAATGTGGTATGTTTTAGAAAGTCATGTTATGAGAGTATTTGAAGACCTTTTTAAACAGTATAGAGAACACATGTACATTTATGTGCTGGTTAAAAATCTACAAAACAAGGACAGCATGATCTAGAATGCTGATCCAGAACTGTGGTTCTCCAAACCTCATAAGTCTCTGTGCTTACTGTTTCTAGGCAACCCATTAGAAGAGTTCACAGCAAAACCATGTTGGACTCTACCGGAATGTTTCATTGGTGCAAAGAGGTACCTCTGGAAAAAGCTGCACTGGTAAGTCTCTGGAACATTTGTATTATTATTATTACTAGTTTAGAGATAAAAGTTTGGTAAGCAAAGATGAACTGCACAATACAAAAGATGTTTTAATAGGTAATACCCCCCCCCCCCTCCCACCCCATGGTTAATGCCAATAAACTTGTATAAAATGTTTTGATTTATTGAGAAAATAAACCTTATCATCTTTTAACAACGGGTGCTGATTAGAGTTGAGCGGACACCTGGATGTTCGGGTTCGAGAGGTTCAACCGAAAAATGTCTGGGTCCGTGCTCGAACTTGACCCCGAATCTGAACCCCATTGAAGTCAATGGGGACACGGACTTTTGGCCACTAAAATGCCTCTAAAAAAGTCATGGAAAGGGCTAGAGGGCTGCAAAAGGAATTAAAATGTGGGTAAGAGTAGGACAAGTGCCCTGCAAGCAAATGTGGATAGGGAAATATCTTAAAATAACATAAAATACAGACAAATTACAAATACAGCTGAGCTATAAAATAGCACTAGATGGAATCTTTGATTTTAGCTTTGGAAGAACATAAATCTAAATCTAAAGCATGGCTGCCCGGAGGATCAACAGAATTATCCATTTGAGAGAGGGTTGGAGTGCAGGCTATTCTCTTTCAGTTTATACTAAGTGACACATAGGTTGAGGAGGCGGTGACCGTGGCGGTGTAGGTGCAAGCGGCGCTGGAGGAGGAGGAGGAGGTAGCCAGAATTTTTCAAAGTGCGCTGTAAGCACAGTATTTGACGGTTCTATTTGACTCTCAGATATGAAGTGCACCGCAAGACGTAAATGTACTATTTAGTACCCAAATTATTAGAATTTTTCAAAGTGCGCTGTAAGCACAGTATTTGACAGTTCTATTTAACTCTCAGATATGAAGTGCACCGCAAGACGCAAATGTACTATTTAGCACCCAAAACTATTAGAATTTTTCAAAGTGCGCTGTAAGCACAGTATTTGACGGTTCCATTTAACTCTCAGATATGAAGTGCACCGCAAGACGCAAATGTACTATTTAGCACCCAAAACTATTAGAATTTTTTTAAGTGCACTGTAAGCACAGTATTTGACAGTTCTATTTGACTCTCAGATGTAATACATGCAATGCTATTGCTATTCTATAAACCGAAATAGAGTCCCCATTCATAAGAATAGGTCAATTGACCTATTTTTATGAATGGGGACTCTATTTCGGTTTATAGAATAGCAATAGCATTACATGTATTCCATAAACCGAAAGTCTATAAACCCAAAGACTTTCGGTTTATAGACTTTTGTTTTATAGAATACATGTAATGATACTGCTATTCTATAAAAAGAAAGTCTATAAATCGAATGTCTTTCGGTTTATAGACTTTCGGCTTATAGAATACATGTGATGCTATTGGCTATTCTATAAACCGAAAGTCTATAAACAAAATGACTTTCAGCTTAAAGACTTTCGGTTTATAGCCGAACCTCGAACTCCAACTCGAACAGACAGTGAAATGTCCAGGTTCGGGTCCGGGGTACGGACACCGTAATGTTCGGTACGACCCCTAAAAGTGCGGTTCGGGTTTCGCTCAACACTAGTGCTGATCATCACTAAATGCACCTTAATAGACATCTTCTAAAATGATTCCTTGTGTGGGATTTCATTATTCTGACTAATATGTCTTCATTGTGATATTTGAAGGCTGTTGTCCACACTATCAAGTCACAGGGGTTCCCTGGCAGCTACATTTGCATTCCTGACACCATGTGCTGAACACATGTTGTCTTGTGTGTCCCTTTAAAAACAGTACAATGTTTTATAAGAGTCGCTGGAATGGGTACTTTCATAAGGATTTGTAGTCAGCCATGCACCAAGCAGAACATATTTCATCTGGTATTATCATTTTGTTTAGTCAATTCATTAGAGCATGTGCTTACATTTACACTGATATGTTTCTCTTGGTCCATGATTTACTGTGCAAAATTCCTGAGGATGCTGGGAGAGATCTGTGCGCGTTTAGCAGAAATCACACTTTACTGAGAATGTGGCAGAGAAACACTAATTAATTATCTAAAAATAATCACTTTTTGTCAAATTAATAAAATCGAATTAGTCTCCATAAAGTCAAAAACATAAATAAGGGTAGTCCAGCTCGACTAATAACAGGCAATACTAAATTAGAATTCCTTGTGAAATGGTACCCACTAGGGCGATGCTCACATGTCTTTTGTGCTTTCTTTTGCCATTACGTATTACACTGGCACCACCCATAACGGAACTACAGACCCGAAATATCGGGTGATGTAGTAAACCAAAACTAATGTTACCAACATCAACAGTGGAGTACGGGTGACATCCCTCTTGACACATGGTGCTAGTGTGCAACATGGAACTATGGAGATTTTCTTTGTACATTTAACTATATAAACATGTCTAACTTACATTAGTTGTCATAAGTGAGTTGCATTTAGTATTTTTTTTAATTTCGTTTTATTAAAAAGTCTGAAATATGTATGGAAAGACATGTTGGGTGATTTTCTGCTGAAACATGTTAACTTAAACTCTTGTATTTGTGGCTGTTATTGAAGCACATGGTGACTATTTAGATAAACACAATTTAGAGATGATTTTTGATGTTTTTAAATGTTTCTTTAATAGTTCTTTTGTTTTGTACTTTTTATCACATGTATATATTTGTAACATGTGACCTGGTTGTATAAGAAAGGTATGCCACATGGAACATTATCAATTATGAAACAAACCTCTGAGTACTTTTTATAATAGCATTTTATAATGAAGAGGTTTTTGTGAAGCAAAACATTAAAACATTAGTGAAACATCCAGTGGCCCTAGTATGAGTATAACATGGCATGTACTTTTTAACCCTTTGGCGACACAGGACATGTATCTGTGCTAAAATGAGCTTTTGAAGCAATCCATAATGTTGAGGCATTCAGCAACACCGATAGCCGCCACTGGGGTGATCGGATAATAATAATGTCTTTCTAATATGACACTGCTATGAGCAAGAGCCTGTCGCTTCCGACGTTCTCAGGTTATTGTTTGACTGCTTCCAGAGGCAGTCAACAACACTAAGATAAAAAACCACATTTGCCTTAGTTATCCTTCATGCAATGCACTACTTGCAGTTATTGTCCTATAACTTGCAAATAACAACAGAAAAGCATGTAAATATTGGATATTTATTATTATTTTGTAGTTACTTTTTGCAAACTACCAGTTGATGAGGTCTAACTAGGTCTGGCCGAGCTAAGGTTCCCTTTATTAGTAGCATGTGAAACTGAGGGACTCTCTATGCAGAAGCAGTGAGATGCCAATGGATCTTACAGACCCCAGTCAAATGTAAGGGGGAGTCTATTGATCTGACTCATGCAAGCACTCAGGTCACCTCTGTAAAAAAAGTTTGGTAACTTGGTTTCCAAATCTCAGGGGGTTATTAACAAAAACATAAGTTGTAGGTGAATTTAGGTGAGATGAACATTTGAAATAACCAATGTGGCTATATATTGGGCAGGGAGAATCTTAGTGGGTTTGCCCATTGGAGGAAACTTACCAGGTTTGTTCCTGCACAATGTGTAGTTAAATGGTGAGATGAAATGTTCAGTGCAACTCATCTCACCTGCAACTTAACTTTTATTGAATAGACTCCTCAGACCTAAAAAATGCAATCTTCTACTGCAATAAAGATGATTATTTACAGTTTAGACAGAATCCAACTCTCCAAAAAGTAGAATGTGAAACAAATGCACAACAGTTATTGCACTAAACCAAATCTGACACTTATTTATGGACATTCTGATGGTTATGTTATATATTTGGATACAAGGCTAATACATCATCATATGCAAACTGCTGTGGTCTGTTGGATACCATATAACTCTTTGTCTGTGGTTATTTGGGCATGGTGGGGGTTTTAGGTCATGTTTATGGTAACTGCACTGCACTATCCCTGCTACCTCCATACTTGTCACATTTAAATTGTAACCATAACAGTTCTTCACACATATCAGCACAATATGTGTTCTGATCTTTGATGTAAGAGACATTAGATACAGTTAAAATATATGTATTTTACACTATTGTTAAATAAAATGTAATCACTTAATCGACTTAGCCCCATCAATAGAAAGCCTTGATAACATAAGCGCAACCCCTCTACCCACCAAATCTGAAACTGGCAGTCTGTCAGCATTACCATCTTTTGGGAAGCACGTTAAACATTTGGTACCAAACAAATGTTCTTTCTTGAGAGCTGTTACTTAATGGATCAGAGAAGAGAAGTGTTTATGTCCCATAAATTCTAACAGTAACACAGAATGCACAGCAAGAAGGACCAAGAATCAAGACCTTCAAGGAAGCCTAATCAATTAAACATAATGTACACGCATTATATACTGAGAGGTACACCAACAGGGCTGTTACTGTGTATCTGCAGCACACAACTACAGGCAATAACAAACTATAGGTCTGATTTATAAACCCCCAAACAGGGCCACAGTTGTTGGGTTAGCATGCGAGGGGCGAAAGGTTGGATGACTCATCAGGCCATTTGTTCCTCATTAGACCCTTTGGATCAGCCAGACCACTATTGCCAGTGGACCCTTATGAAGAATATTAAACTGGCATCCTGAAATTATAATGTGAAAGCTCCCTTGATGTCAGTGTATAGTGACAGAGGATGTGAGGAAGTTAGTTATACCCCTATTAAATCCACCAGTAATGACAATAGAGACTTGTCCATCTGGTATGAGGCAATAGAGGGGTGAATACAATGGGAATGTAACGCTAATTAATGGGCTCTAGAAAGAAATAACAGAAAGTTGTTTTTCATATAAAGATAACTAAGGATTTTATTATATAATGTCATGCTCCTTATAGATAGAAACACATATAGCAGGAACATGTGGAGGTACTTGCTTCCTGAAAGGCGGGTCAGTAAACCAAAAAGCCAATTATCTACATGCACTCTTTTAATATAATAGCACAATAACACAATCACATATTAAGTTGTCGGCATTGGCTGGTTATTACTTCAGCTAGGAATTGCACGGATGTCAGATAAACAAGCACTTTTCATGTATTGAGTGGTGTAAATGTATAATTGCAAGGACAAGGCAATTTCAAGGTTAAGGCCAAAGTAGCCAAGCAGGAATAATTCTACAGTACAGCTAAATTCTCCAATTTATCCAACTGGGGTACTTTGGCCTTTAGTTTAACATTCTCTTGTCAATTACCTCTTCCATGAATAAAGCTTAATGAGGGTATAGAGAAGGAACAAAAACATGTAAAATTAGCATCTGCTGTGATTATGGAATTACATCTTTCTCTTGGTGGACAAACATTGTGGTGATAGGATCATTTCAACAGGTATCATAATATTGTAATGACTAGAAACAAAGAAATGGGGATTTTGAATTGTGCTCCATCCATAGTAATGTCAATGGAAGTCAAACTCAGAAAATGCTGTAGAGAAGTCTTGTGTGAATACTGTTAAATCCCCAATTGATGACACAAGACTTTAACTTTACCAATAACTTTATTAAACACAATGTAATAATCCAACACAAATTCATCCTTGCCAATAACTGACATAATCAGCTATAATTATTATCCCTCCGCCCTTTTCTTACCCAATACTCAAACCATCCAGGCTTCACTCCCCCTTGTCCACTAGCCGAGTGGGCACGTCCATACCATTGAGATTAGGTGAGGGGATTCACGTGGATTGGCAAGGATACACCCCATCTGCTGTGATAAGAAACAAGCGTTAGAACATAGCAATCAGTTAATACAATTCCCACCTTAAACCTTGAACCCTTTCACTCCCCACACTCACACAAGGGCCATGTCCACTTAGCTGTGCTTTGTTCCCAAGTGTCAAACACAGTGGAATTAAATGATTGAATTACCTTACAGAGCTCACTGATGGTATACATTCTCACAGGAGCACTGATTATTTTATCTGGTGAATAATGAGCCATTTTGTTCCTTCCCAAATTTCCAAATAGAAAACGAATATGTTCATCATATCATATTTCTTCAAGTGTAATTTTTCCTTGTTAATTGCAGATTTGTAGGACTTCATGTATATGGTTTTTAGGTTATTTGTGCTCATGTTTAAATATATAAGTCCATTATGTATTAATGAAAAGGCTGTGTTTGATCTCTGTACGCACTATCCCTGACTTTTCTCTTCGTTGATGTTTACAATGCAATGCTTGTTTACCATATAGACCCACAGAGAGGCGGCGCTCATGAATTTCCAGGATCACATTGTGGTCAGTATCTTTGGAGAATCTAATTCCACCTTGATTGGGCTACGTGACTTCGTCATGCCTCTACGCACCAGCAACTTGGCCTACGAAGAGCTAAAGCCAATCATATTTCTTGGGGAATTGAGCTATATGAAGAGGGAATGGACATCCATCCAGTACTTCCCCAAGCTCTTTCTCTTTCCCGTAAGTGATACCTGGATCTGTCAATGTGTATCTGACGAGAGATGTCTCACTCCACTCTTTCTATCATTCATTGCTACATATCTACCTGACAAACATATGATAGGTTTTCTCAAAAGAGGAGTTTTACACAGAGTGCTGGTACTACATCTGCTCAGGGAAAACAAAATCCTCTCATCAACTATGCCTTATGATTCTCTTTTGTTAAGCGCTTGATTTATATCTTCCCTATGGCTTCCCTAAGGGATACAATTGTAGTATAAAAAATCTTGCGACGCGTTTCGCCCTATAGGGGCTTTTTCAGAGCAGCTCTGAAAAAGCCCCTATAGGGCGAAACGCATCGCAAGATTTGTGACGTCCCAACGTGAGCTGCTTTCCCGGAAGCTTCTGTCTTTTCACTACACGAGACTGCTGATTACCTATCGTTTAGTACCGGTCCTGGATCACCCTGCTGCTGCAAGAACTCTGCTAAACGGACTAGCCAGGTGAATCTGCTTCCGATTTAGTTTTTTATTGCCTTTTTATACCTGTTGCCGCTTTCTGCTGTTTTTTATGTAAGATTCTATACTCCGGGGGGGAGATTAAAGTTTTTTGTTATTTTTTATGCTACAATTGTATCCCTCTGCTTATATTTCTATATACATCACTGTGACTCCCTTGATGAACGAGCACCTTACTATTGGGGATTATAGGACTTAGAGTCCATCACCTAATACACCCAGAGCCGGTTATTTAGGCTCTACATATTGTGAGTATATCTCCAAAGGGAGAAATATTCATCGGTACCACTTACTGACAATACTGCACATTATTTCCATATTATTCTTTTTTTACATATACCCGGATTATTACATCTACCGCTGATATGTATTTTTTTATATATCTCACTTTGCGCAACACTTTATCACTTTTTCACCTACAACTGTCCTTTCAACTAATAGTCCCCACAGATATAATAATACGTCATTCATCAGCATGAAAGATATGTATTGCTGAGATTTCCTGCAGCCACTCTTTATAAAATAAATGTGTACATTGCGTCCCATAATGTTCGGTTTTACAGTTGTCCCTAATGCCAGGCTTTCTTTTTCAGGGTTCTGGACTCTCATGTGCCAACCTGAGGTCTGTGAACATATCCAAATGTTCCATGTGTGTCATCATGTCCTCTGTCTGGACTGGAGAAACCAAGCAGTATATGGAGGACACCGAATGTATACTGGCCACTCTTAATATGAGGTCCATGAATCTTAGGCACAGACCATCGAGCTCAGGTAATTCACTAAATGTAAATAGTAATTACCATTGTGAGGTAACTAAAAGTTAGAGGGACTCATACCTCCCAACAGACCCCACCAGCAATGTGGTGAAGTGTCTTTGGAAAGGGAGTGCCAACAATACTGTACGCCAATTCTCAGCGGTACTGTACATGTGCAAGATTCTGAGTATGTGCAGTATTTGTTCTCAACGTTCCTGGAAAATGACAAATACTACGAAAGAGTAGCCGTGAATTGGGTCTATTGTCCATAAACTGGGACAGTTTGAGGTGATAGAGAGGGAGAATTCCTACAAGGAATACATGTGCCAAGTATTTATATTAGCTGGCACTTTAATGTTATGATCCTTTATGTCCCACCCTTTTTTCATTTAGTTTTGACCACGAGCAATAACCACAGGTAAACTTTGAGCTCCGTGGTCCATAGTTCTATATGGTCTCTCTTTCTGTTATAGTAGACATTTGTTGAATTCTCACTTTAATACCCCTTAATCTGGCCATACTATTATTATTCCAAAGCTTTGGTGAATCAGTGGCCATAAGAATACATAGATAATACGCTTTCCTTGTGTATATGTAGCGACCGTATGTCTGATTTGTAATACCAACTAAAATGTACATGAGTTATTATATATCAGCCACTGATGGCGTGTCTGCTATAGGTAGGAAAACATTCATACTTATCAGGCATGTGTTTTAATTGGTAACAGTGTGTTTTATCAGTATAAAAATCTCTAACAGTGTGGAAATCACATTATCAGTAACCCACTACTCAAAAACATCATTTCTAGAAATAAAATGCTTACAGCACTTTAAAGAGCCACTACAGTTTAAAAAAAACTGTGACATCTTCAACAGGTGCAAATGTTATTTTTACACTGCACTCACTCTGAGGGAAAAGTGACATGTAATTTAGGCGTGGCATGCCACTTCTGCCTTTCAATAGCTCTCCCGGCTGTCAGCATTGAATTTTCTGTCCCCTGCTACGACAGTGAGAGACTCTCATATTTGCATGATTTACATATAGGACAGCTTGTTCTAGCTAGAGCAGCTTGCATACCGTAGATCAGCTTGCATACCTTAGATCTGTGGTGGCAAACCTATGGCACAGGTGACACAAATGGCACTCAGAGATCTCAGAGATGGCACTCAGCCTGTGTCTATAGGATCACCATCTGTTATGGAGGACCCAGTAAGTTAGGCACTTCAGTGCACATTTTGTACTTAACCTCTCATTGGTGTAGAAGAAATTATAGGAAGGGAAGCAGAATAGGAACAAGCATGATGGCTGATACTGAAGTATGTAGAAATGCCTGAAATGAGAGGCACTCTGAGAGATTCATCTTGGCTTCCTGCAGATGACTGGGCACTCAAGTTCAACTTATTTTTTACCATCACTGCCTTAGACTGTTGCACACAGGTCCCAGGTGGGGGGACAGGGAAAATGTATATTTTAAAGTGTTTAGCCACCCCGTTCTTTACCCATAATATGATGTATTGATATCTTGTGTTCCTGTGAAGGAAGTAAAAGTTTTTTTTTGAAGTTTCCTACACTTAAACAAGAATGCAAACGTAACTTCCATAAATAAATCAAATGATTGTGTCACCATGATCTTATCGACACCATATAATATGTTAATACAAATTATGTGTTATATAATGGAGGTCTTTGTTTTAACAATACAAAACATAATTGTGCTTTTGGTGGATGGGGAGCAGAATTAATAACCATGGGTAGTTTCCTGGTCTCTGAGTCAATACTCTTGTACATGTGTATCATAGCTGAGATGTGTTGCTTGTGTCCAGTTTCAGCAAATTCCTTTACTTACTGTCTGCTGTCCCTACAAGTCACTGTACATCTTCCAGCCATTCTGATTGAATAGCTGAGGATTTATGAGCGAATAAGCTGCAGATACTGAGTACCCTATAAGTGGATATTCTAGCTGTCACTGTCAGGCTCATTTGTTTGCCAACCTGGGACTGATGATTAAATGAATGACTATTCATGGCAGGAGTTGCACATTTAGTAACCTCACTTTATGAAATGTCAAGTGATGCCAGTGTGACCATGTCCTCCTCTTACTGGAATCCAGTCAAGGTTTTCATTGAAGAGATCAAGTTATATGTAAGCTAGAAAATGCTAAGGGGAAAGATATTGTCAGGACATAAATATCCCATGATAACATGATAACATGGAATTTCTGTGCCAACAAAAAGTAGACATGGAACGTACCAACATGGGTAAGAACCACTCAGAAACAGGTGGTGTGCTGGCTCCTCCCATCCAAAATTCTATTCAGGGGAAATGTCTGTAACTAAGTTTGATGAGTTGTTTAACCCATATGTGAGCTTTGTTGTTTTTAAATTGCTGTGGCATCATGGTAACACTATCTGATCATTGGAGGCCATTATTGATCACCTACAATGGTCATTTAGACACGGGACCTGAATAAGTTAAGGGCATAGGCGTGCGCAGCCTATTGCATTAGGGTGTGCACCCTAAAGCACAAACACACACGCCGCACACGTGTGTGTGTATAGATATATAGATAGATATATATCTATCTATATATCTATACACACACACACACACACATACACAAATGCACTCTGCATACTTACATACAGACCCGCATTCATATAATTATCAATATAAACAAACATTTAAAAACTGTATTAAAACTTTTTTTTTATTAATTAAGCATTTAGCAATGTAAACAAACATTTCACATTTTTTAACTTAAAAAAACACTTACTTAAAGTTTACCAGCCAGCCGGCCGCCCCAGAACCCCTCCTGGGAAAAAACGATGTGCCTGTGCTCCGCTCTGCACCCTCTCCTCTGGCACTGCGGCTGGGCCTCACCCTTGCGTTGCCGTGACTCCGCCTCTGCGTGACGTCACGGAACGCGTGTACGCGAACGCGTACATTACAGGGGAGGTCTGAGGGAGGAGAAAGTCCGTCCTTCACTATGCGGCGCTTCCGCTCGCATAGTGAAGGATCGGATTAGGAGACAAACTCGGGCGGCAGACGGCAGTGCAGCACGGAGGCAGGGCCGTCTTTAATAGTGATTGGACCCTGGGCAAGCATTTGCTTGGGCCCCCTGGATCCTGCCCCCTCCCCTGCATGCAATCCCGCCATCCATCGCGATGTTACCCCCCCCCCCCCACACACACACACACATATGCCATAATTGTTGTGCCATTCAGATGCCAGTAATATTGTAACTTTCGGATGCCAGTAATATTGTGCCAGTCAGAGCCCAGTAATATTGTGCCAGTCAGAGCCTAGTAATATTGTGCCAGTCAGATGCCTGCAATATTGTGCCAGTCAGATGCCTGCAATAGTGTGCCAGTCAGAGCCCAGTAATAATGTGCCAGTCAGATGCCAGTAATATTGTGCCAGTCAGATACCAATAATATTGTGCCAGTCAGATACCAATAATATTGTGCCAGTCAGATACCAGGAATATTGTGCCTGTCAGAGCCCAGGAATATGGTGCCTGTCAGATGCCTGTAATATTATGCCAGTCAGATGCCTGTAATAGTGTGCAGTCAGAGGCCAGGAATATTGTGCCAGTCAGATGCCTGTAATATTGTGCCAGTCAGATGCCTGTAATATTATGCCAGTCAGATGCCTGTAATATTATGCCAGTCAGATGCTTGTAATAGTGTGCCAGTCAGAGCCCAGTAATATAGTGCCAATCATATGCCCAGTAATATAGTGCCAATCAGATGCCAAGTAATATAGTGCCAATCAGATGCCCAGTAATATAGTGCCAATCAGATGCCAAGTAATATAGTGCCAGTCAGATACACAGTAATATAGTGCCAATCAGATACCCAGTAATATAGTGCCAATCATATGCCCAGTAATATAGTGCCAATCAGATGCCAAGTAATATAGTGCCAATCAGATGCCCAGTAATATAGTGCCAATCAGATGCCAAGTAATATAGTGCCAGTCAGATACCCAGTAATATAGTGCCAATCAGATGCCAAGTAATATAGTGCCAATCAGATACCCAGTAATATAGTGCCAATCAGATACCCAGTAATATAGTGACAGTCAGATGCCAAGTAATATAGTGCCAATCAGATACCCAGTAATATAGTGCCAGATACCCAGTAATATAGTGCCAGATACCCAGTAATATAGTGCCAATCAGATGCCAAGTAATATAGTGCCAATCAGATACCCAGTAATATAGTGCCAGTCAGATGCCAAGTAATATAGTGCCAATCAGATACCCAGTAATATAGTGCCAGATACCCAGTAATATAGTGCCAATCAGATGCCCAGTAATATAGTGCCAATCAGATGCCCAGTAATATTGTGCCAATCAGATACCCAGTAATATAGTGCCAATCAGATGCCCAGTAATATTGTGCCAATCATACCAGGAATATTGTGCCAATCAGATACCCAGTAATATTGTGCCAATCATATACCAGGAATATAGTGCCAATCAGATGCCCAGTAATATAGTGCCAATCAGATGCCCAGTAATATAGTGCCAATCAGATACCCAGTAATATAGTGCCAGTCAGATACCCAGTAATATAGTGCCAATCAGATACCCAGTAATATAGTGTCAGTCAGATACCCAGTAATATAGTGCCAATCAGATACCCAGTAATATTGTGCCAATCAGATACCCAGTAATATAGTGCCAGTCAGATACCCAGTAATATAGTGCCAATCAGATACCCAGTAATATAGTGTCAGTCAGATACCCAGTAATATAGTGCCAGTCAGATGCCCAGTAATATTGTGCCAATCAGATACCCAGTAATATAGTGCCAGTCAGATACCCAGTAATATAGTGCCAATCAGATACCCAGTAATATAGTGTCAGTCAGATACCCAGTAATATAGTGCCAATTAGATACCCAGTAATATAGTGCCAATCAGATGCCCAGTAATATAGTGCCAGTCAGATACCCAGTAATATAGTGCCAATCAGATACCCAGTAATATAGTGTCAGTCAGATACCCAGTAATATAGTGCCAATCAGATGCCCAGTAATATAGTGCCAGTCAGATGCCCAGTAATATAGTGCCAGTCAGATACCAGGAATATTGTGCCAGCCAGACACCCCCCCCCCCCCGTACTTACACTTCACTGCTCCGTGTCCCCCGCCGGATGTCTCCTCCGTGCAGTCTTCCCTCTTGCACGGAGGAGGGAAACAGAAACCGAAACCGGATGTGACGCGACGTCACATCCGGCGTCAGTTTTTTTTTTTTTTTTTTCGGCCGTCGCATCCATCGGATGCGGCTTGCCGGAAAAAAGCGTTCACAAGCGCAATGCGCTGTGAACGCGGTAGCAGGGGCTGGGGGCCCACGGGACAGCTGCCTTGGGGCCCCCCAGGAGTAAATGGGCC
The DNA here is from genome assembly GCA_036172795.1 of Pelodytes ibericus. Lineage (NCBI taxonomy): Eukaryota > Metazoa > Chordata > Amphibia > Anura > Pelodytidae > Pelodytes > Pelodytes ibericus. Next base: position 187,734,651 of record CM069858.1, on the reverse strand, counting down.
CAGGGCAGCTGCCCCGTTTGCCCCGCGTTAAAGACGGCCCTGCACGGATTAGGGTGTGCCCAGGCACACCCGGCACACCCCGTGCGCACGCCTATGGTTAAGGGTATTGGCCAGTATTGCTGCTGTGCCCCAGCAGGTACCGCATGTAGCATTGGCAAACATACAGAAAGAGCAGTAGCATTCTTTCCAACAGATTCAAATTTGCCAAGAGAGATCCATTTTATTGGGGGTTCCTGTCTCGTCTGTCCTAACCCTGTGCACAGGCAGCATTGCATTTAAACTGTGTATGTCTAACAAATGTACACAGCCTAAATGAGAAATGAGCTCCAGTCATCCAGTATTTTTACCAGGTAGCCTGGTGCTCAAATCTGCAGGGTCAAACAATGATGTATAATGCATTATCTGCCTCCTTTTAGGCTCTGCCTCCTTTTTGTCCTGGGTAAGCAGCCAGTTGACAAGCATGCAGTAGATACATGGAATAGTGTTTCAGTGGAAATACTAAAAACTAACACTATAACTAAATGCAAGAATGCTTGGGATGTGCATAAGGTCCCATTAAATCTAAGATTTTCTTGTAAGCAGACCACATGGGCCACTTGATTTAAAAATGTTTGTACCAAAGGGGCTGATAACATAAAATGTCTTTCTGGATGGTTTTGAGGTTAATTCGCCATTTTATATTTTCAGCTCTAAATTGTGTACCAAGGACACAAATGTAAAATAATTAGCAGTTTCCCAATTTACGTCTACGAGCGCTGACACAAAGGACATGTTTTACTGCATCAAAGCACAAATATCAGCACTTACACATGTTACTCCGTTTGATGCGTTTGGATAGCTGTCTCTGCCCCTTTCTTACATCAGTCCAGACTTTGTGGAGTGAAAATATAATATTAAGCATTCTCCCAGTCTCTGTAGTAATGTAATTCTTTGTAATTGAATGCAAGTTTTATTAAACACCTCACGGGATGAACACTTTCCCTGTTCTCTGTATCCAAACCTTCACTTTCAATTACTTTCCTTATGTTGGCAGCTTAAGAAAAAAATAAAATAAACAGCATTACCAAAAAAAAAAAAATCTAAATTACCATCCCTCAGGAGTCAGGGCCAGCCAGTTAAAGGCTGTAGTTTTGCTTTAACTCTCTCTGCCTTGGAAAGCGTGTATGAAGCAACATTTATAACAGAAAAAGCTGAGGGCATTTGGGCAGACCACGGGCCCTTTTATTTAATATAGGGTCTTGGGCCCTTGCACCATTAATCAATAAGGTGGGGGTGGGGGGCATTATCGCCAGCCTTATCACTAAGAAAGGGGGTGGGGTCATGTGGCCCGGTCCCTGGCTGCATTATTCATTATAAAGAACATACAATGATTCTCCATATAAATGTATGGGGACCTCCAAGGCATGGGTGCCATGTCTCTGCACTACCCCTCATGAAAAACAAGTCACCAATATAACAGCAATGCCACAAAGCCATAAATATTTGACCTCTCATAGACATAGCAATGACCCACAGCTAGGTGTGGATCTAGTGCAGGCATCCATGGCAAGGTTTGTGAAGAACATCATTAAATTGTACATAAAAAATAGGTTTGGCACTTAATCAATATTTTACCGCCATGTTAAAATTGGTCTTAAGCGAATTGGCTTATCTATGGAGACAATAGCATGGCCAGTATTATTTTCTTTTGAAGAAAATATAGTAACTCTATTCACAAGGTCCAGTAAGTGTCCACCATGAACAATGTTGGTGCTTACCTATGATCTGGTGTCTTCTACAGGAAGTATATATATATACATTAGCCCTGAACTACGCATTTTTCCTAAGTATTTACTAATGAAGCGGGGATCTGATCACCTTACGTGGGCTGAGTCATTCCTGTCTTCTGTCACAATTTATGTCTTTCTCATGTTTTAGCCTTTGACAGGTGTGATTGTTGCTTCTCCCTTTTCATACATTGATTTCTGTGTTTATGTTTTGCCACACACAGCTTCCATGAATATGCCGGGCCAGAAGGAGCCTTTGTCCAGTATTCCTGTTATCACAGAGCTGAGTAAGTCTTTCTGCAAGCTGTAAATTCACAGTAGTAAATCTGCTCTCTGCATTATTAATAGGGTTGGGTTTAAAAGTTCCTCCTCGAAGCTGATCAAGCTCAACTTCTCTGTGCTGAGTAAACATGAACAGGCAGTCTGGGCTGGTCCTAAAAAGTCACAGGTGGAAAACAGTAAGATGAAGATGTCTTTATTTGAGAATTATTTTCAGGGGTTGGCTAAAAAGCAATCAAATCCCTCGCTCAAAACTAATGAATTAACTTTATGGCAAAATGTGCAAGCTTTTTAATGTGAGATACCAGCTGGGCTAGGGACAGCATTGCTCTTGCTTTTATTGGACTACAACTCACAGCATTCCTAGGCAGTCATAATGTGGCTGTATTCACAATGACAGCTTTCATGTGTTATTTTTTATCATTAATATTTACTCTTTAAACTATAAATAATGTAATAATAATGAAGGGATATTAAACCACAATTTTACATTTTTAAATTAATACATTTACTATATAAAATGGCTTACCTTTTATCATGGTCTAATGTGCTGGAACAAACAACTTGCATATACATTTTTACCATGTTCTATGCTGTTACTACAGTTACTGCTGTTACTACTAGCAGCTTCACCCAATGATTTATCCCAAGTCTTTGTTTTTGGGTAAAGACTATGGGAAATGTGGGTACTTTGCAGAGAAACCCTTCAAAAATAATAAAAAATAAGAAGAAACAGCCTCATATATTTTTTGGGTTTACTTCTTCTTTAAACATTACGCCTTACAGTGCTTGGCACACAGTCAGTATAGCTTCTGATCCTGTGTTTTGAAGCTACTGTAGACGTCCAACGTGCACAGGCTGTCAGATCCTTCAATCTAGCCCTGGCTATGGCAGTAGTACATGCCTGTCTGTGACCTGGCAAATGTACGCTTGTTATTTTAGCTTTTATTCTCCTCCGTTACAGAAGACTCTGATGCTAAACTCTGCTAATCAGCACGCATGCCACTAATTAAATCATCTTCTAGCAATGAAACCACCTCACAAATAAAACTGTCAGGTGTCTATGCTTTAATTAGAAGCCCTCTAAAGGTTCCAGCATGCTGGGAGGTGATGCTTGTCAAATTAATGTTACATGGCACAGCCTGTTATGTGAATACACAGGGAGGCTACCTCACCCTACAAGCAAAGCAGAGCAGACAGCTCCTCAGCCACGGGGAAAAGGTTCTGTTTGAGATCTGTGCCATGCTGCATCTGCGGTAGAGAAACTTGTACCTACGTAAATAAATGTGCAAGGTATATTGGCATTTAAGGCTGCGGGCCTTTGTCACGATAAAATAATGTGATCTGAAACATCGATCATTATGTTCGACTTCATCAGGGAAGAACTGTGAGTGTATCTGTTTATTTAAATAGATACATTATTTTATTAGTTATCAACTTACTTTGTGGTCTTTAAAGTAACCCTTCCATCGCTATATATGAATTAACTGGTTATATGTTTCCATTGTCTTTTTTTTAATAGAGAAAGCATCAAACATAACGTTTCTTAGCGAGGACAATAACATCCATAAACATGCAGAGACAGACCCTCATCAAACATCGACATTTGCCACTGGGTCTGTGTTCTCTGAATATTTTCTGGACACATTAATGCCAATGGTAAGTGACATGCAACCTGCTGCCAAAGATTACTATAGTTTTGCTATGCACATGGTCTATAATCAAAGGTAATGGGCAAAGTAATGGGCATTCAATTACTCTGCTCCAACAATGAGATCATAGACACATTCTCTGTTCATTGGTTCTGACTGTGTTCAGAAGGGATAGGCAAAGTGTCTTTTGTTCTGTGAAGGTCCATAGTCCATGGTTTAATTGTATGTCACGAAGACTAGTACATGTCCACTATGAATAAAGTTGGTGACTTCCCCTGGAGTTTAGTGTGATGGATCAGAGGATACTAATTGAACTCTAGCTAAGTATTGGGTTTTTAGTTGGGCCCAACCCTACTGTCTTTAACAGCATAACTGACCGAAGAAAGTAGTCTTCAAGATCTTCAAGCACTGGAGACAGGTGGTCATGCTACTCATAGCTCCATAGTGGTCAATTCTACTTTCTCCATAAAGAAAGGAACATGCAGGATAGCCAAAACCCTGCTGGAAGGTTGCTGCCCCCTCTCCCTACATGTTTGTAGCTCTTCATCATGTTGTTTCTCTGGCTCAGCTGACCACACATTGGCTAACACTCCCACTGACATCCTATCTCCAATATGCACTATACTGTCCTGAACATGCTAAAGACTGGACAATTAGAACAGAGTCCTAACCACAATGCCAAAGCATGCTGAAGGACTTATCAAGTAGTCCACTTGGGAAAGAAGGGATAAACCTATGCCTGAAATGCCCAAGAGGGCTACAAGGAAAACAACCATTGTAAATAGTGCTGACAAATGACACAAGCGCTTACTTAAAGCTGGAACATATGGCTGTCTGATTAGTCCAGGAAGCATTTCAGGATGTGAAGCTAGCTTCAAGCTTTTAGCGGCTATTTATTCTATTATATCTGCTCACACTGCAACTTTCTGATCACACTTACGTTTCCTATAAAATCCAGTGCCGTATTTTTATGAGCAGAGACTATGGGCTCAGGTCATTGAATATCACTGACGACATTATACATTTCTGAGTTAAAAAGACAGTGCTAAGTGATAATTCAGGTCACTGAATATATATCTGTTCAGACACCTCAGGAATTTCAGAATAGGGTTTATTCCTCCCGTCCCATGTGAGCTACATGGTCTCATCCACATGCTAAGTCCTATTTCTGACACAGTTGTAACTTGTTCTAGCCAGAATGGTACTTTATATAGACTGTAACCATGCGAGTACAGACTGCAGAGATACAGACTTTAGGGGCAGCTGTCTCCTTGGTGCTGTTACCCAAATCCTAATTTTCAACAAAGGAACAGATCCTGAATTGAATGTAACGTTTAACCTTGTAGCCTGCAGAATAATGGTCACTCTCTTGCTTAAAAATGGTTTGGCATCACTGGTCTAGACCATGAGGGGGGGGGGGGGGGGAGGGGGGGGAGTGTTTATTAAGATGTTGGTGCTAAAGAATTTAGAAGATATATATGGAATTATATTTTAATCATTCCAACGGTGTATTTTGATCCAAGCTTAACTGTGCTGAGTTTTCCTCATCACAGCACAATAGTCTGAGAAATTCCATACATGATTTCTTCTTAGTGCCTTTTTAATTTCAGGAAACACTGAATCCTTTTTTTTTTTTTTTTAGGAATCCTCTATATGGAAGTTGTAGCCTCTAGCATTCAAGGTGTTTTAAAATCATTTGGGGGCTTTGACTTTAAAACAATACATTATTTGTTGATTTGTGTTGTTGCTTTACTTTTTCAGCAGCAATGCTTGGTGTTCTTTTTTTAGCTAATAAAATAATAAATATTGGGGACAGTTTTTTTGTCACCAAAATCTGCTATTATTATAAACTAATGTGGAGTAAGAGCCCATTTTAAAATCAGGGCCGGACTGGGAGAAAAATTCGGCCCGGGCATTTTTTGATCACAGCGGCCCACTAAGAAGGGGGCGGGGCAGAGGATGTGTGTTTTGTCATCACCAATGACAAACACGCTCCCTCTCAAAGTGAGCATATTGGTTCAATGCTCTTCCAGGGCAGACCATGCGCAGAGCTCTGCTGAAGAGCTCTAGAATGAGAAAAAAGCCCTGTATTTGTTCTGCACAGTGCAAGCAAATGTAATAACATGCTTGCACTGTGTTTCCTTGCAACTTGTCTCTGGTGTCTCTATAAATGGATACCAGGAGACAAAAATGCCAGGAAAGAGTATTGAGCATGTGTTTGGAGCCTGCTTGTGGGATTGCGTGTGTGTAGAGTAAGCTGATTGTGGTGTGGTATTGTGTAATAAGGTTCGGTTTTAGTTGTGTTGTGTTTGTGGTGTAATGTGATGCATATGTGGCTAGGGGCTGTATAGAATGTGTGTATAGGGGATATAGCAAGTGTGTGCATACAGGCTATAGTGTGTGTGTGTTTGAATATATATATAGATGTAGTGTGTGTTTAGGGGTGTAGTATGTGTTTGCTTACAAGGAATCTAGTGTGTGTATATATACATATATATATATATGAGTCTAGTGTGTGTTTGAAGGACCCAGAATGTGTATAGGAGATCTAGTGAGTGTGTGTTTATAACGGTTTCAGAGTGTATATAGGGATCTAGTGTGTGTATGTGAGTAGAGCATCCAGAGTTGGGTAAGGGATCTAGTGTGTGTCTGGAATGTAATGTGTTTAGGGGTGCAGTATGTGTGTGAGGGGTGCTGTGTGTATATATATATATATATGTAAGTATTGTGTATGTCTGTTGTGCAGTGTGTTGGGGGGTTCTGTGTGTATGTGAGGGGTGCAGTATGTGTGTGTGAGGGGGGCGGTGTGATGAGGGGGGCGGTGTGTGGGGGGGCGGTGTGTGAGGGTGGGGCGGTGTGTGAGGGGGGCGTGTGTGAGAGTGATGTGTGTGAGTGCTGTGTATGATGTGTGTGAGAGTGCTGTGTGTGATGGGTGTGAGAATGCTGTGTGTGATGGGTGTGAGAATGCTGTGTGTGATGGGTGTGAGAATGCTGTGTGTGATGGGTGTGAGAGTGCTCTGTGTGAGAATGCTGTGTGTGATGGGTGTGAGAGTGCTGTGTGTGTGAGAGTGCTGTGTGTGTGAGAGTGCTCTGTGTGAGAATGCTGTGTGTGATGGGTGAGAGTGCTGGGTGTGAGAGTGCTGTGTGTGTGAGAATGCTGTGTGTGATGGGTGTGAGAGTGATCTGTGTGAGAATGCTGTGTGTGTGAGAGTGCTGTGTGTGTGAGAGTGCTGTGTGTGTGAGAGTGCTCTGTGTGATGGGTGAGAGTGCTGGGTGTGAGAGTGCTGTGTGTGATGGGTGAGAGTGCTGTGTGTGTGAGAGTGCTGGGTGTGAGAGTGCTGTGTGTGATGGGTGTGAGAGTGCTGTGTGTGAGTGCTGTGTGTGATGGGTGTGAGAGTGCTGTATAAATGTTAGAATGGATTGTGTGTGTGTGTGTGTGTGAGGGGGGGGGGTAAATAAACAAATAAAATAACAGGCATTATGTCCGGGGGGGACATAATGCCTGTTATTTTATTTGTTTATTTACCTACCCCCCCCCCCCCTACACACACACACACACACAATCCATTCTAACATTTATACAGCACTCTCACACCCATCACACACAGCACTCTCACACCCATCACACACAGCACTCTCACACCCATCACTCCTTTCTTACCTTTAGCCTGGGAGGGGGGGACCGGCACGCTGGTACCTGGGACTGGCGGTGGCAATGTTCCCTCGTGGTGAGTGAACTCTAGCCTGCCGGCTAGAGTTCACTCTCGCGAGATCCGGTCGTTGCTATGGCAATGCTCCGGATCTCGCGAGAGGAACCCGGTGGAGCTGCAAGTTAGAGCTCCACCGGGTCCTCTTTTCAGTCTCCCTCCCTCTCTCCCCGCCGGCGGCCGGATTTGACAGCATGTGGGCCGGTGAGGGAGATCTTTGATGTCCTCACCGGCCCTTCATGTCAAACAGCGGGGCCGGCGCTCGGATAGTGCCGGCCCTGCATAGACCGGCAGGGGAGATTCTGGGACCCAGAGGCCACTGCTGGGACCTCCCCTGCCGGCCTCGGCCCATGGCCACCGCGGCCCACCGGGCATTTGCCCGGTGTGCCCGATGGCCAGTCCGGGCCTGTTTGAGATACTCGAAATTGCTAATAACTAAATTTCCAGAAGATTTTTGTCAATTTCTGTGCTCTTTTTACACAATTTTCATATGTTTCTTTCTTTTTTTTTTTTTTTAGTCTTTGGTATATTTTCATATAAAATTAACATTAAAACATACAAAACAATAATACATCATTCAGATACATCCCCAGAAATGAGTAGCAAGGTCAGTTCTTATTGAGACAGTGTATCAAGCTCAAAGACATTTTATATAAATTGCATATTCTCCATAGTTAATTCAGGAGATCAAATGTTAAGTTTTCCAAAAAGCTTACATATTCCTTTTTTAAATTCTATTTTACATTCTACACATTTTATATTTTACACTTTTCTACACTATTCATAATTCCCCTCCCCTTTACCTATCTCCGCCAACCTTAATCTTAATTCTTATCCTTCTATATGCCTTAGTATTACACCAATACTGTAAGAAATATTATGGTTTCATTGACCTTACTTAATAATCAAAAATTTGATCTTAACATTTTACTACCCGACAGACAATACAAAAAAAAATCTACATTCAAAAGAAAAATCAGTCAAACATATCTTCTCGCATTAATCTACGTATATCCCATCCAGGACCACATTTCCTCCTTTCTTCCCTTTTTCCTATTCCTATTTCCTTTTCTAACTTGTACTTAGATTTTCTACTTTCATTCTTTCCGAGTCCTTATAATCCCCTTAAATCCTGCCTCCTCCAAATTGTATCTCTTGGGCTTGTACTTCCATCTGACCCATTGGTAATCATGTTATCATGTTGGTATCTATCCCATAGACCCCATATTTAGTTGAAATGGTTCAGTGTATTTACCATTCTATGTGCCATTTTCTCATACGCTCTGTTAATATTCACTGAGTTCACTACATCTTTACATGTTGGGGGTTCCTGGTCTTTCCAGGCCCTCGCTATACATACATTTGCGGTGGTCAAAATCTGCAATATTAGTTTACTTTTATTCTTTGTAATTTTTTCTGGTATTATATTCAGCAGTAGGAATTCGGGTGTATATGGCAAAGATATTAAAAATATTGCCTCTAAAAGTAATTGAATCCCCCGCCAAAACGCCTGCAATTTTGGGCAATACCACCATATATGCGCCATATTACCCTTTTGGCCGAATTTCCTCCAACATGATGGGGATACTGTTACATACATTTTTGATAACTTAGTAGGCACATAATACCAATGATATAGAACCTTCCTAACTGTTTCGAAATGTGATATGTTCTTGGATACTCCTTGAATCTTTGTCATGGAGTTAAACCATATTTTTGTTTCTATATTTATGTTAAGTTGTTGTTCCCACTTTAACATAAATGATAATTTTTGTGTGTTATCTGAACTATTCTGTAAATTATATCCAATGGAAATTGCTTTTTTGGCATACAGGGCTTTTCCAGCCAACTCCCCCACCTTTGAACTCTTACCCAATACTGTTGTCTGTAACCCGTTGTTACCGCTCAACACATGTCTTATTTGTAATTATTTAAAAAATTCTGAGTGTTCTAGGGAAAATCTTATTCTAAGTGTGGAGAAGGGTATCATATCTCCATTAGAATATAATAATCCTATGGTTTTAATCCCATTCTGTATGCAGTTTATACTTCACAGAGAACACAGACTAGTGACTCAGTCTCTCCACAACTTCTTATATGAAAAGCTGTATTTACAAAATTACAAGGCAATGAGGAGCAAACTGTCCGCACTATCAAAAAGCCTTTAGTTTAAAGCGTTATTATTACAACTGTAAAGTGCTGTCCTTTCATTTGTCATTAAATAGTCCTCTTTCTTCCATCCAGACCTATTTCAACTGGCAAGGGTTGAGTTTACTCCAGACTCTGGTAACAGGCGGTAGCACCCCAGAGCTCGAACAACAACTGGCCGACGAGGATGCCCTAATAAAAAGCACACCAAATGCAGCACATGATGCACTTCGAGAAAGATCCAAGCTGTGTCTCATTCCGTTAAATGACCCTACATTCCAATTCAGCGAGGTAAGTCTGCACAAGTCTGTAGTGACTATACAACAAGTTACCAGATACACATAAACAGTCATAACCTCCGATGCTACAATTGGACAAAAGGGAACATTTTGCTTTAGTGGTTGTAATCTGGGATGGGGGTATTGGCAAGAAATTATGTACTGATCATTTTTTACATTGTTTAAAACAAGACCTACATATTTTATGTGCACTGAGTATACATATTGGGGATTATGTTTAAATGTAATTTAAAAAGCAAAGTACTAAAAGTTTCAAGTAATAATAATAACGGATGTTAAGATGTGGCAGAGAGTTCCAGAGTGTGGAAGCAGAATTAGGTGTAAGGGGCCCTGTTTCTCTAAGGTATTAGAGGCCATCAGGTCAATGGAGAGTGTGGAGAACAACTTTTATGTGAAATGATGGTTTGTTAGTAGTTTAGTCCCTGTGTTTTGAACCATCTGTAAGCACTGGAGTTATTTATTTCTGGAAGGCCTAAGCACGGTGCATCCAGACAAGAAGTATTAAAAGCATCCTCTGGTGGGTATAGGTGCCTTACCATGGCTATGTTCCTCAGAAGTAAGAGAAAAATCAGCAGGAATATTTTTTTTCAGTGGTGAACTATTCCCCACGATTGACCTTAGCAAATAATGCTGATTTGTTATTATTACTGTGCTGTGGTGATACACTCATACTCAACACTCAATTTGAGATTCTAGAACAGGTAATAAAGGCAGGTCAGGGTAAGAATGAGGGCTAATAGGTCATGCAAGATGGACTGTCAGACAATTTAGGGCTAGCCATGAGCACAACAAACACTAAGTACTTGGGAGACACAGACTGAGATGATTAGCAGATTGCACTTCTGCAGGTGGTTGTGTCTGTTTATCTGATCTGAACCATGTGTTTTTTCTTCTCTCTGTGGGTTCTGTTCACTACAATGTGAGTTGAGGTGAGATCAACATTTCATCTCACCATTTTAACTATACATTGTGCAGGTACACACCCGGTGAGTTTCCCCCACTAGGCAAACTCACCAAATCTCCCTACACAATGTATGACTAAACTGGTGAAATTAAATGTTCATCTCACCTCATGTCACCTGCAACTCACCTTTTAGTGTGATGTACATATAACAACATCCCTGGCTGAGCCCTTATTCTTTTTCCATTCAAGGGTGATACATATGGGAATGTCTTCGGTAAGGCACTGGAGTCCAATGTCATCCCTATTGGAATCTACCGGCTTATGGATGGAACCAGCCCAGTCCAAAGCAGGTCAGTGTAATGTACTAAGTAGTAATAGGCACCACATTTTGGGAAATTTTGTAAATAAGTGGCTAAGAATCATCTTGCTATTGGTGTTGCGTATGTGGTTTAGACTGATGAGATAACGATCGGTCAAAAATCGGTGAGCAGGGGCAGAGTGGGTAGTAGTGTGCAGTGTGTGGAGCTACACATCACTCTGCTATTGGAAAATTAGACACAGGGCTAAAGGCCCAGCAGTGAGCTTCCACAATCAGAGTCTCTGGGTATAAACAGATTTAACAGATGTTATTATGTTCCAGTAGGTGGGCAATTTAAGGTCCAGGAAGGACCACTAGCAGCAGGGCCCAAATGTAGTACCCTCTAAAAATCATGCACATACACGTGTTACCAAGTTAAACAGACGCAGGATAATTGCCATTATACATAAGGTTGCCCTCCCTCCCTTTTCTTTTTTTCAACTTTCCGACACTTTTATTTGAGGTTGTGTTAACACTTTTCCAGTGCTGCTAGTTTGTTTATACATTGGAGAATGTGACCATAGCGCTACTTTGATCACTAGAGTGAGACATACCTGAGCATTACAATGTTCTAATAGCTGCCCTTTTCCCATATATATATATATATATATATATATATATATATATATATATATATATATATATATATATTGATTTGATACACATGGAAAACTCTTTATAATAAAATTATCATTATGCCGTCTATAGTTGAATAAATATAAACTTATATTTTAATTACAAGGTAACATTTCATGAGACCCCTTCAAATAAATAATGACTAGCAATTGGGTTTTGGAGGTAAACAGGGAATTTCAGTAAATCAGTTTTTAGAAGGGTCAGGGTGCGGATGGTACAATTTAATCTCCCTTGCTATTGGAAAATCACATTATACATAGAAACTTAGTATTGCAATTCAGTTCTGAACAAGCTCATCTAAAGTCACACTAACATTGAGTTTTGCAAACTCTTACACCTGTCTCTGGCACTCAATGGGTTAAAAAAGCTTTTTGTTTAATTTACAAGCTAATGTCTTGGACTTGTTTATGATTTCAGCCAATTTACAGTACCTATAGCTGGATACAAGGTAACAAATCTGTAATGTCCCTTTACAGTGCATTAAGTCATGGGTGCACTGCATGTTTAATGAGCACTTCTGCCATCAAAACCCGGATTCCCATTAGCGCATCATAAACGCACATCTGACGCTTTGCTGCGACCTGTTTTCTCTATTAAAATAGCATCACTCGTAATTCGTCAATTCACAACTATGAAAAATGCTTGAAGTGAAGCCTATAAAATTCGCCAATAATTTGCTTTGGCCACAGGCTCAAAAAATATTTGTCAAGAATTTGAGTAATAAACAGCACCACATGATTATACTTCTAATAAGAAACAGCAGACACTAGCATGACATTCCAGTATTAATATGCAAAACAATAACACGAACACAGGTCTGCTGCACGGAAATATATATTTTCTGTATTTTACATGGTTTTTCGTCAGGGAAATCGTTTTAAGTATTTGCACATTTGCTATCTGCTGCGCTGTATGAGTATCTGGAACTCACTTACCCAGCTCTCTTCTTCATTCCCAGTCTAACTAAAACACCTATTACATAGCCTCTGATCAGACTCAACTATGTGGAGCTGTCACAATCTTCTTCAAGAAGACTGTGACATTTTGGGGTTAGTTTTACTGATCTCTTGCTTTTATTATGTTTGAAAGCAATTTATATGTTTTGTATTTCCTGTTTCACGTTGTTTCCCAAAGGTATGTATTGGAATGTGTACTTTTGTAATGTGTGCTTAAAGGAATCCCACTTGTCTTCTGTGTTTAGTCCAAACAATCCTTCCCAGTCTACATGTTCAATCAATGCCCTTAGTCCATCAAAGTGGGCCTACTAAAATTAAGTGTTTTGGTGGAGTAGTTATCAGTTAGCTTTTTTGCATTAATCTCAAAGGAAACAATGTTATGGTCACTATTCCCCAAGTGTTCTCTTACTTGAGTGTTTGAGATAAGCTCCTGGTTCTTTGTTAATACCACCAGTAATTCAAAATGCAAATGCCAACTGCACCCTCAAAAATCAGGACTCAACAATATAAAACACAGAACTGTGTAAGTCTGATAGACATGACTGATTTATTCAGCATGAAACATATATTTATTTGGGCAGAGCTGTCTGGGCTTGACGCGTTTCGCATTGATTGACTATACCTCACCCACATGTGAAAGCTAAGGTCACAATTAGAACCTGCCATGTAATCACAGTTGACAAAGAGTAGGATAAGTAAGCTCAGACTTAATATTGTCAACACATGTATTACTGTATCAGTATTTATATGTTAACAATATAAATATTGATACTAAAATGACAACAATGTTAATAGTGAAATAGAAATGAAAAATACCAAGATTGCATAAAGAAATGATACAAAGGCCGGTGTGTAAAACAGATCACAAGTTTGGAAATCAAATATATCATAAAGTGTTATGATAAAGTAAGATATAATAATAAAAACAGAAGAGCAGTGAAAAAAAGAGATTAGTTCAATAAACCAAGACATCTCCGCTATATGTGTATTAAATGAAAGAGGGAATTACAGAGAAATGACAAGGGAATTTCAAACTTAAGGCCAAAGTGTCAAAGTTTGAAAAATTCTCCAATTCAACTGGATTTGTAGCACAATACAAAATAATTGTGTAAAGAAAAATGTGCATTTTTAATTGCATTAAAATATGTCAAACTGTGGCCCTCCAGATGTTGCAGGACTACATTTCCCTTACTCCTCTGCCAGCCTTTTAGCTGAAAGAGCATTATGGGAGATGTAGTTCATCAGCAACTAGAGTGCCGCAGGTTGACTCCATCTTATTTAGGCATTAATAACCATGCTATACACGTCACTATATCAAAGTATTTTGTTATACAGCAATGCTTGAGAATTTTGTTTATTCTACACCAGGTATGTGATCACCAGGCCAGTAAAACAGTTCTTAATGCTGGCCACAGATCTGCTATACTGTGTGGCACCGTTTAAAGAGCAGCCAAGTGCATTATCCTTTGGAGATCAGGAATTAGCACCCATCCAACCTGTTACACAAGAGGAAGTTCTGCTGAATTTTATCAAATTATCAAGCAGTGTCTGAGATGGTGACAGGTGCTCATTAAATGATTAATCTGACATGAAAATTACCTGCATTTTATTTATTAATTATTATTATTATTATTATTTATTATGTAGTCATCAAAAATGGAATATCTGGGAAGGAAAAAAGAACATTTAAAGTGTTTCAAAAATACAACAATCAAAGTAACCTAAATGATTACTATACTTGTAATGAGCTCATACATATATATAATGCAGCCACCCATACAGAGCACACATCTGTAGATCTTTCCCATCAAATGTACAGCTGGGGTTTTCAGCACACATATAACTCGTTCATGCTCTCTTCAGAATGTTCAATTATTGCATAACCAGGGGGAACCAAATAACTATTCAAGTAAGGTATCCTGCAGACACCATCCTCTGAATCAATTGGGGGCATGTATAAACACTGCGCACACGCACATTGTGCCAAATGTGTAGATTTAGGTTGTGTCGGCGCCTGTTGCGCAGGTGAAGCCTATGTGCAAAAAGCACTAAAAAGCACCTGATTTGTGTCGGGGAACCTCCGCCAAACACAGCGTGAGGGAGGTTCCACTCTCTATCACTGCAAAGTGTCGGGAGTTCTAAAAACATTCACCCAGAGAGAACTGGAAAACAGCACTCCCTAAATGCACAAGCCAAGGCTCCACAACCCCCAACAGCAGAAATAAACAGACACGATGCTCAGCACTTGAGTGAGGTGTAGTTTAATCCCACATGCATGGCAACGTTTTGACCCCCCCTGGGTCCTTGTCAAGCTGGGAGTTATACAAAAGCCCAATCACCGTGATGCATAACAAACACTATGCAGTGCGGGATTATTTATACATATACCCCAATGAATCCTTCAAGTGTAACATACTCCTGTTATAATACAAAGAATACCTTGACAAATATAGTGAATAAGACAGGAGGGTTAAGTGGTTAAACTATGGCTTATTCAGTTGAGTTACCAAACCAGCAACATTTCGGCCAGTCCACATTGCCAGTGATGTTGAAGAAGAAAATATTACAAATCGCCATACTATGCACCATGTAAAACTGTTGAGGTTCTACACCTTCAAAATTTAGTTGAAGATTAAGTAATCTAAGTTAGTCTTTTCCAACTAGTTAATGAATTTAGAAGGACAGATTACAGGAGGGACTGTTAATGGTGTAATTGGCTACATCTTGGGATATATAGCTTCAAGGACTTGAAGGAAATTGGTTATGCAATAAAATAATTTAAATATATTAATTTGTGTAAAGAAACACTTCAGGCTGAAAAAAATATTCTATTCCTTTTTAATGTGTCTAAAAGTTTTAATTTAAAAGGGAAAATGCATTAAGTTGATATGTTCAATATTGAAATCAACTTAATAATTTACCTCTCAATTTGATATATTTTATATGTTTTCTGCAGCTCTCAATCCCCATCAGGTTTTGATCTTTTTTTTTTTTTTTATTATTGCATTTTCCTTTTCATCCCTATAGCGCATTACAAACATATTCAAGTATTCAACTTGTAGAAGCTCAGTGTATGTTCTCTATTGTGTGTACTACTGTTTGCTGGAATTTTATAGAAACATTGAGGAGTAAAGTAAAGATATTTGTTCTCTTGCTTATGGGGGCACTCCAGGTCTCAAACTATGTTTGATGTATATGGTAGTGTTTAATCTGTACACTGTACAGTATTGTTGCATAGAACTAGATGCTGTAGAGCCGAAACTTCTTTTAAAGTGTTTTTGTTCTAGCCACCCCCTGCTTTTTTTTTACACTGCAAAAGAAGAATAGAGAAAAGTGCTAGAGCCGGAACAACCCTCATTAAGCTGGTCACTGCATCCCTTTTTATGACAACACTGAACGGGGGCGACTATCAATAGTCACTTACAATACACTTGCAACATATTTGAATGGCATACACAAGTGATGGCAAACTTCATCTTCAACCACATGTGGCACTGAAGCACCTCTGAGGTGGCGCTCTATATCTGATTACAGTGTCACCACCATCATCATATATTGAAGAAAGTGCAGCATACACGGCCACTGAGAGAGAGTAATAAAAGGAAAAACTTTAAAACAGGGAGAAGGGAAACGAAAATAAAGAGTCTGCAATGAAAATGGGAGAGAGGTCCTAGAACATGGGGTAAAAATGCACTTTATGACATTATTATCTTCGTTTCCTGTTGAATAACAGGCATTTGGAATTAAAAACCTTCAACATCACTGGTATAAACTGTGTCTAACACAACTGGCTTTTAGTGGCTGAAATCACTAATGGACTTTAATATACTATATAATGATAATAGAGTTAGTGCACATTTACATTCTGTTTAAAATCATTATAGGTACCTATTTCTTTTTCACTTTAGTGTTTTTTTTCTTTTTGAGGGTCTACAGCATATCATATAATTAAACATTTTTATACATTTAGATGCTATAATAAAAGTCATGTTTAAACATAGACCTATCTGTTTATAAATATTGTGACTGAGTGATCATTTAAACAAATTTACTAACATGCACAAAATCTGGAAACTTAAGTCTACATATTTCAGGGATAAAAAAAAACTGGTGAGAGGTAATTTTGTAGAGAAACATATTAAATAAAAGAAAAAATAGTACACACAGAGAATATTTCTCCTATTAGTGGTGTTGGGTCTAGAAATAATGAATGTCTGAAAGGCAGAGAAGATTTAGATGATTAAATTAATACTTATTATTTTTTTAAGTAGCTACCTAAATCAAGAGACTAAATAGATCCATTTTTTTTTTGTCATTGGAATCTTTTTAATGAATATAATATATAAGAAAATGGTTCTAGCCTTAGTCTAAAGTAAGTCTCAACTGCCCATATATTAGCATATTAACCGCTATAAACATAAATTATTTAAAGACGCTTTCTGTATATACTAGAGACGAGAAAAATAACACAAATGCTTCTAGGTTATTATTATGTCAATAGATTTAAAACATGCAGATTTCTACCAGCTGTGAAATGCTTCATGTATTGTCACTTGCAGTATGAGTTATAGTGATTTATAAAGTTATTTAGATGACTTAAAATGACATTATATTATATTCAGAAATTGATGTTCGCAATCATAGCAGATGATCTATTAATCTACTTTTTAACTCCAATAATTGTGGAATAGTGTCCCACTATTGGTTGAGCATGGGGCTATAAGGTAAGGTTGCCTAAGAACATATATTCAGGAGAGATTTAATTTACTATGGTTTTAAATGATAATGTTATATTATTTATTGTGTTAAACTAAATGACAAATCTGAATAATTGAGGAAACAAAATGATTCCTACAATTTGGCTATTCATAGGCCATCGTCACTGTAAAGGTTCCTGATCTTTATTACACCTTCTTTTATCTTTGCCCCTTCTTAATCCTCACCCAACCCTACCCAAGCTCCCGATTGAAATAAAAACATGACACTTGAATTTTGGTAAAAAATAGGCCACTTTTTATTAAACAAAAACAGAACTGTATCAGCCAATCACCATAACTTAATTTTCAAATAAGATACAGACTAACAAATCATCAATATAAATGTTATACAATTGGAATGACTCAAAAAACAGGATGTGAGTGGTGTCTTTAAGATAGAGGATGGGCAAAGATGAAGAGAGTTGGCCCTGTATAATTCACTGTTTAAAATGTGAGTTTTTAACCCCTTAGTGACAAGACATTTTCACCTTGACTTTCCCTTGGTGACAATGGCTGTTTTGACATTTCTAGGGTGTTTGTGTTTAGCTGTAATTTTTTTCTTTCTCACATACAGTACCCACACAAATTATATGTTGTTTTTATCGTCATAAGAAGGGCTTTCATTAGATACCATTATGTTCATCATATCTTATTATTTACTACAAAAAAAAATCATAAAATATGATGAAAAATAAAAAAAAAACACTTTTTCTAACTTTGACCTAAAATATAATTTACACAAATAAAATCATTAAAAAAGACCCCGTCTAAATAGTTTCTAAATGTTGTCCCGAGTTCAAAAATATGCATGTTTCCATATTTTTCGGTATTTTTTTGCGAGTTATGGGGCAAAAACCAAAAATAGTGTTTTTTGGTTTTTTCCTATATTGATCTTTTGACCCCAACCCGAACCCAAAATTTAACCCTAACACTAAATTTAACCCAAACTCTAATCCTTATTATATCCATTAATATTTTTTAACTTTAATTGAATTTTAACCCTATCCCTTATGCTAAAAAATATTTAATTTTTACCCTATAGGCTAATATAGCTAAATAACCGGTTTTTAATTAATTAAATATGTATTTAAAAATGTTTCCAGTGCAATGCTACTAAACTACCACTAGGGGCAGTCAAGTAGCATATTCAGAGCGACAGAAGTGAAGTTACTTTCACTTCCAAAGCTCAGACCGGCAGAGGGCTTAGCCATATTGACGGAGCGGCATGCTCCGTCAATATGGCTCCCCACGATTGCTCTGTGGGCCGACCGTGGGGGTCCCAAAATAGAAATTTCCGTGCTGGCTATTGCCTCGATGTCGAGGCAATAGACCAGCACTGTTAAAGCGGTTTTCGCGATCGTTGATCGCGAAAACCGCTTCATTCACTGCAGGACGTTCCAGGCACGTCCTTTGTCATTAAGGGAGATTCTCCCAGGACGTGCTTGGCACGTCCTTTGTCGGCAAGAGGTTAAAGATGTATCTATAAATTCTCCATGGTCAGCTAAACTCTTTTAGTAGGAGAAGATTACCAAGTTTTGACCATCACACTGTATAGTTCAGTCAGATAAGACTGACTGTGTCCAACTCCACAGTCAAAACAGTCATATCTTCAAAAATAAGTTTTGCTACATGGTTTGCTCCACAGCCCTTTGTGCAGCCCCTTCCTCTGCCACTGTTAGTGTAGTCCCAGGTAGGAGGGTTAGGTTCAGTAAAGTAGTCAGTAGTATAGTCAGGTAGGTCAGGCTGAAATAAAGTTATAGCACTGGGGTGTTGCAAAGATTGGTGCATATAGTGCTGCTTTAATTAACTGATTAATTAATTTAATTGATCCTTAAAAGGATATGAGAGAGAAGAAGGGAGTTAAAGCCTGGTTGTCTTTGTGCAAGGAACCTATTTATCACTGAGCAAACATTTTGTGGACGAAAGACACAGTGGTCCTCCAGGGAGCTTACATATTTCTTAAATCAATGTTTGTCATCGTTAAGGTGAATTAAAGGCTGCAGTTTATAATCTAACCCAAGCCTGTAGAAAGAGGCACCAGATTAAAGTATGAGACAGCCTGCTGTATATGTCAGTAATACTCTACAGGTAGGTATTAATCATGAAGCCATATGAATGTATAACACAGAAGGAGACCTGACTGATCTTATCACCGAAATGCCTACGGATACAGTGGAACAGAGGCGTCGCTAGGGGTGGGCTACTGGGGCTATAGCCCCGAGTCCCCCCTTCATAGCCCCGAATGGAGACTCTGGGGCTAAAGTATCCTTTAGCCCCGAGACTCCAGGGCTGTAATTGTTTAAAAAAAAAAAATCCCCCGCTGAGCTTTCCTCCGTCTGGGACATGGTCCCAGAATCGGAGGATTAACCTCACGCGGGGGTGATGGCCGATCTGGAGGAGAGGCTGCTATTGGGAGCTCTCTCCCTAGCCTCTCCTCCTCGAGGTGCGGCCCACAGGCAAGTGCCTGCGGCGTCCGCACCTCCTGGTCATGCAGAAACAGGTCGACGGGTGCAAGCTCCGCTGCGTCGCGCTGTGAGAAGTTCCTGAAGACACCGCCGAAAACGCAAGTAAGCTGAAGGTAAGGTAATACAAATAAAAAATTTAAGAAATGTGTGACTGTATGTGGGTGTCTCAATGTGTGCAAGTGTGTGTCACAGTGGGTGTCAGGGTGTCTCAGTGGGTGTCAGGGTGTCTCAGTGGGTGTCAGGGTGTCTCAGTGTATATAAGTGTGTGTCTGGGTGTCTCAATGTGTGTAAGTATGTGTCTGGGTGTCTCAATGTGTGCAAGTGTGTGTCTGGGTGTCTCAGTGTGTGTAAGTGTGTGTCTGGGTGTCTCAATGTGTGCAAGTGTGTGCAAGTGTGTGTCTAGGTGTCTCAGTGGGTGTCAGGGTGTCTCAGTGGGTGTCAGTGTCTCAGTGTATATAAGTGTGTGTCTGGGTGTCTCAATGTGTGTAAGTATGTGTCTGGGTGTCTCAATGTGTGCAAGTGTGTGTCTGGGTGTCTCAGTGTGTGTCTGGGTGTCTCAATGTGTGCACGTGTGTGCACGTGTGTGTCAGGGTGTCTCAGTGTGTGTCAGTGTCTCAGTGTATATAAGTGTGTGTCTGGGTGTCTCAATGTGTGTAAGTATGTGTCTGGGTGTCTCAATGTGTGCAAGTGGGTGTCTGGGTGTCTCAATGTGTTCAACTGTGTGTCTGCGTGTCTCAGTGTGTGTAAGTGTTTATCTGGGTGTCTCAGTGTGTGTAAGTATGTGTCTGGGTATCTCAGTGTTTGTCTATATGTGTCTCAGTGTGTGTCTGGGTGTCTCAATGTGTGTCTGGGTGTCTCAATGTGTGTCTGGGTGTCTCAATGTGTGTCTGGATGTCTCTGGATGTCTCAGTGTGTGTAAGTGTGTGTCTGGGTGTCTCGGTGTGTGTAAGTATGTGTCTGGGTGTCTCAGTGTGTGTCTGGGTGTCTTAGTGTGTGTCTGGGTGTCTCATTGTGTGTGTATGGGTGTCTCAATGTGTGTGTGTCTCAATGTGTATGTCTGGGTGTCTCAATGTGTGTAAGGGTGTTTGCGTAAGTGTATGTGCGTGAGTGTGTCTGTGTGAGAGAGAGAGATGGTGTGTGTGAGAGAGAGATGGTGTGTGTGTGTGTGTGAGAGAGAGACGGTGTGTGTGTGTGAGAGAGAGAGAGAGACTGTGTGAGAGAGAAATAGACGGTGTGTGTGTGAGAAAGAGAGATAGACGGTGTGTGTGTGTGTGTGTGAGAGAGATAGACGGTGTGTGTGTGTGAGAGAGACAGTGTGTGTGTGAGAGAGAGAGACTGTGTGTGAGAGAGAGACAGTGTGTGTGTGAGAAAGACAGTGTGTGTGAGAGAGAGACAGTGTGTGTGTGAGAGAGACAGTGTGTGTGTGAGAGAGACTGTGTGTGTGTGAGAGAGACAGTGTGTGTGTGAGAGAGACAGTGTGTGTGAGAGAGAGACAGTGTGTGTGTGAGAGAGACAGTGTGTGTGTGAGAGAGAGAGACAGTGTGTGTGAGAGAGAGACAGTGTGTGTGTGAGAGAGAGACAGTGTGTGTGTGAGAGAGAGACAGTGTGTGTGTGTGAGAGAGAGAGACAGAGAGAGACGGTGTGTGTGAGAAAGAAAGACAGCGTGTGTGAAAAAGAGAGAGAGACAGTGTGTGTGTGTGAGAGAGACAGTGTGTGTGTGAAAGAGAGAGAGAGACTGTGTGAGAGAGAAATAGACGGTGTGTGTGTGAGAAAGAGAGATAGACGGTGTGTGTGTGTGTGTGTGAGAGAGATAGACGGTGTGTGTGTGTGAGAGAGACAGTGTGTGTGTGAGAGAGAGAGACTGTGTGTGAGAGAGAGACAGTGTGTGTGTGAGAAAGACAGTGTGTGTGAGAGAGAGACAGTGTGTGTGTGAGAGAGACAGTGTGTGTGTGAGAGAGACTGTGTGTGTGTGAGAGAGACAGTGTGTGTGAGAGAGAGACAGTGTGTGTGTGAGAGAGACAGTGTGTGTGTGAGAGAGAGAGACAGTGTGTGTGAGAGAGAGACAGTGTGTGTGTGAGAGAGAGACAGTGTGTGTGTGAGAGAGAGACAGTGTGTGTGTGAGAGAGAGAGACAGAGAGAGATGGTGTGTGTGAGAAAGAAAGACAGCGTGTGTGAAAAAGAGAGAGAGACAGTGTGTGTGTGAGAGAGAGACAGTGTGTGTGTGAAAGAGAGAGAGAGACTGTGTGAGAGAGAAATAGACGGTGTGTGTGTGAGAAAGAGAGATAGACGGTGTGTGTGTGAGAGAGAGAGACGGTGTGTGTGTGAGAGAGAGAGACGGTGTGTGTGTGTGTGAGAGACGGTGTATGTGTGAGAGAGACAGTGTGTGTGTGTGTGTGTGTGTGAGAGAGAGAGACAGTGTGTGTGAGAGAGAGAGACAGTGTGTGTGTGAGAGAGAGACAGTGTGTGTGAGAGAGAGAGACAGTGTGTGTGTGAGAGAGAGAGGCAGTGTGTATGTGAGAGAGACTGTGTGTGTGAGAGAGAGAGACAGAGAGAGATGGCATGTGTGAGAAAGAGAGACAGTGTGTGTGAGAAAGAGAGAGACGGTGTATGTGAGAAAGAGACGCAGTGTGTGTGAGAAAGAGAGATAGATGGTGTGTGTGTGAGAGAGAGAGACGGTGTGTGTGTGAGAGAGAGAGACGGTGTGTGTGTGAGAGAGAGAGACGGTGTGTGTGTGTGAGAGAGACGGTGTATGTGTGAGAGAGACAGTGTGTGTGTGTGTGTGAGAGAGAGAGACAGTGTGTGTGTGAGAGAGAGACAGTGTGTGTGAGAGAGAGAGAGAGACAGTGTGTGTGTGAGAGAGAGAGAGACTGTGTGTATGTGAGAGAGACTGTGTGTGTGAGAGAGAGAGACAGAGAGAGATGGCATGTGTGAGAAAGAGAGACAGCGTGTGTGAGAAAGATCGAGACGGTGTATGTGAGAAAGAGACGCAGTGTGTGTGACAGAGCTCATCTGGGCTCTAGCCCCAGATCATTGGAAGACTTAGCAACGCCCCTGCAGTGGAACAATGTACATGTTTGCCTGAATCACCTGAAATACATTCAGATAGGGCTGTATTGAAATCGTAGCCATAAACTCCACATTATATCTTCTGGCATGTTAGCTGCAAACCACTATCATATTTAATAAATGTTTATAGCTCAAAATAATTGTAGAAATGTGCAGCTGTCAATGGATATCTAGACTGGATGTCCCCTTTGGGCAGACCTCCAGTCCAGATAATTCTGGAGAGGTCTGCATTTCTACAATCATTTTGTGGTTATTTAACTTGCTGCCATTAGATAGATTGGTATCCTTGAACAGCCTTTAGGAAATAATGGGGAGTTCGAGGCTACCACTTCAGTTTGATTGAAATGATTTAAGATGACCAAATTTCGGGCAGGTTTGAGGTCATTTAAATGATGCCCGAATGGCCCAAATTAAATGGTCGTTTGAGTCATTGAAATGATCCAAATTAGTGAGAAATTCAGAGCTTCATTTTTCTTAAAGGAGATCAGAACTCTCTGAATAGTGACATTATTGGAAGAGCATCTAGTGTAATTAGTCCATTCTCCAAAACATGAAAGTGACAGCCTCATGGACGGTCTTACTGTGGCAAATTTACATTGTTCTGATAGCCTTGGATGCTCATGTCATGTATGCTAAGAA